>JARWKJ010000002.1:610000-1037500 GCA_029959095.1 Rhinichthys osculus | reverse complement strand
TGTTCATTAGTTCCAGTGGCCTTAATGCATGCACGGCTTTTCAAAATTTCACAAAGCGTGTTGAGATTATTTTGAATGAAATATTGAAGTTTATAATTAAGTGTTTTGGCACACCACGCCGAGTGGCCCTATGCATTTTTCTAAAGTCGGGTTTTATTCTGGCATGGTGAGTTAGTGTTCGACAAACGCGGCGGCGCGTTCATTTAGATTAATTTATTTATCTCATTATTACAGCTAAAATAACTTATTAGGCGACTCCGTAATTTTTTGGTCATACAGATAAGAGTAGAGTAGCTTACATCGTTCAAAACTGTAAACTTGTATTCATATTAGGCTAACGACAAAAACAGTATATCTGTCGTCTCTGTCTCCGGGAACTGCGCGTCACAAAAATGAACCGAAAGCCACTTCAGCTCAGTCACGATAAGAAATCGGCTATGTCTAAAGCCTTTAAATGTCTAAATATTTAGGCTAATAAATATTATCTGATTATGTAGGCTAATCCATATGAAAACGAGAGGTACAGAGGATGTACTCAAACATGTAATGTAAGCGCTTCCCAATGAGAAAATGACAAGACAAGGGTGAAAATCTCGCTCTTATTAAATGTAGGCTAAATCGCCCTGAATTAAAATGTAAAAACAGATCAAATAATGTATTTGTCGAAATGTTGCGATATTGTTTCATTTAAGTTCATAATTATTCTATACATGTTATTTAATTTAGCAGCATTACCACAAAGCACCGTGGTTCGATATTTATTTGAATAATAAAAAAAACTTAATTCACAAATTGCATGCCTGGTTGTAAGGATCCAAAGATCCCTGTAGAATTTAATATTGAGTTGAACATTTTGTTCATGACAACAAATTAACATGCGTTTTTTCAGATTATATTTAGTTTTGCTTGGAAAAAGCTGGCCCAAACCAGTTTTATTTCATCAATTATTGAAATAATGAAATATTTAGTAATAAACTTTTATGACAGAAATATCACTAGGCTACATGTAACTTAAATCATTTAATTCCTTCATTATCAACACTGTCTAGAATAGCGATTTAAGTGTGAATTGCGACTTCTCTTTGTGTTAAGTCAGCCTCAGACTCCGATAGCCTGTGGGGGGTTGGAGGGACAGTTCAGTAGGCAATAGGCCTGTTAATGTTCCTCTTTCATATGGAGAGTGTCGGATAACGCAGCAACATATACAGTATTATCAGCTGATGTGTTTTTACCCTGTCCCTGAAATGCTTAATTTCGAGAGAGACCCGGCGCGCGCAGCGAGGGAGACTAAATAAACTTGTTAAAAAGAAATTCAGCGCGAGAGAGGCAAAGAAAAACACATGTTTTTAATTTAATTATGTTTCTTTGGACAATTTTCGTTTTGTACTGTTTTAATTGTTTAACATAGCTGTCTATTCTTTGGCAATACAAATTTAAAATGTCGCAAGAATAAGATTAGCCTAGTGTTTCTTATTTTGCATCGCACAAGAAATAAACTCTAAACCCGATGCAACCCTGTTTTACATTTAAAAAAACTGTCCCGACACTTTATTTAAACCTTGAAATGTTCGAACTTGGTTTCAAACTGAAGTAATTTTAGTGTTCTTTTACATTACACAATAATTTAGCAGACTAAAGACGAGCTTCTTCATTTTCATTTTCTGATGCAATCGGCTGACAATCTTCCTTCATCAGTTTATGTCGTTTGTGCAGCGGCTGCGGTTCTACAGGAATGTAGCAAATTTATGTTGTAATGATAATTAAACAAAACTCTTGACTTTAAATACGTAAACAGTTATAAACAGTTAGCTATTTAAGCATCAAGGTGGTCAAATATAAACGCTGTCGGCCAACATCGGTTAACAACATGTACTACATGCTACATTGAGATTCGATCTCGAGTCGCTTGAAGCTCCTTGAAGCTCATGTTATTGCGTTGATCACTGCGCTACCGTCTGTACGCTGTTAAAACTAATGTCTTGTGCTCTTGTAAAGCCTCATTGATGTAGCCTAAATGTTTTTATTGCAATGTTTTATGTTTTCATTATTTATTCAATTTCATTTCAGTAGCCTAATTTCAGTATTGTGATTATGAATTATTTTAACTACGTTTCACTTGTTGAATTCATCTGCTACCAACTTTCAATCGCTCTGAATCAGCGCGGTGCGGCAGCAGATTACGCATTAGAGAGAATATTACAATGAAGTGTAATGAGCTGGGGAAAAAAAATAC
Source organism: Rhinichthys osculus (assembly GCA_029959095.1). Lineage (NCBI taxonomy): Eukaryota > Metazoa > Chordata > Actinopteri > Cypriniformes > Leuciscidae > Rhinichthys > Rhinichthys osculus. Next base: position 1,035,267 of record JARWKJ010000002.1, on the reverse strand, counting down.
TGAAATCACTCTCTTTTCATACAGATTACATAAACTGAGAATATTTGTTTTTTATATAAATTACTTCATTGAAAAGAAGAGAATTCAAGCTTCATAAAGAAAAATCTCTCGTGCCTGTATGACAAGTATTTGCAGAGTTATAGTTAATCTTAGGACGCGTTTCAGAATGGACTGCACTGACAGAGAGAACGCAGAACGTGCATCATGTTTATTTTTCTTTATTTGGCGAAAAGCACAACACTTTGTTTTTATTATGAGGTTCCACAAAAAAATACAAACTTAACAGGATCTAATGATGTACAACACTTATATGTAAGATCAAAATCAACAAAGTAATTTGAGTCTCTTTCGCACTGATAAGGAAAAAAGTCAGCTGGTCTCGCCGGCGAGACCGCCGACCCCAGAGAGTTCAACAAATAAAAAACATATATAATACAGATGAGCAAATGATAAAGCTTGGGTTGCTGAATATTCGATCCCTTACTCCAAAATCTCTCAGTTAATGATATGATTTCAGATTATAATCTAGATGTGCTGTGTTTGACAGAAACCTGGCTAAAACCAAACGATTTCATTTTATTGGGTTAGCTATGCACACTGTGATTGGCTCATCGCGTTTGGGGGCGTGGCTTAGCCATAGGTCAATTACGTTACAGATATCTTAAATGATAATACAAACTATCCAAAATGTAATTACGACTAGTCAGAAAGACGTTGTTGATATCTACAATGTTAATTCCGGATAGTCAAACTTAGCTTTTAAATGTTAAAAGTAGGGCCGGGACTTTAACGCGTTAATTAAGATTAATTAATTACACACTTTAACGCGTTAATTAATTACACAAAAAATTATTTTTAATCGCACTTATTTTTGCACCGCGGAACGTTTCTCACTGGATGAGTTTCGGCGGACCGATTATACTGGCGCACCAACTAGCGTTCATGACGAAGAAGCTGACGAGATCGCTTTGGTTGGCCGGTGGCTGGGAAATGTTGTTACAAAAAACGAACGGATGGACGCGTCGATAAGAGCATGGTTGTGTGCAAGCTATGCAACAAGGAATTCGCTATTGCTATTAGTGTAGTGTAGCAATATGCTATTTTGTTGCAATATGCTATTGCTACACTTAATGGCTATTATGGCTATTAGTGTAGTGCTATTAGTGTAGTGTAGCAATATGCTATTTTGTTGCAATATGCTATTGCTACACTTAATGGCAAAAATTGCACTGGTCTGCTGGACTTGGTTGAACAAAAATAAACAATATTTTGTTGCTTAAGCTTATGTATGCAGTCATTATTCAATGGTATACTAAAAATCCATGTGAAAAAAAATACTTCTAACAGTTCTCAGGTCAAATATTTATGCGATTAAAATAGATTAATTAATTACAAAGCCTCTAATTAATTAGATTAATTTTTTTAATCGAGTCCCGGCCCTAGTTAAAAGGGCTTGCCATACAGAGACGTAGGCTCAGAGAGAGGCTCACCATATTCAAACCAAAATATCTGACTTCGTGTTGTTCGGAGCTAATGACTGTCAATTAGAAAGTTGTCCGGCTCGAGGAGAACAATATACATACCGGTGTTTGTAACTGTAGATAAAACTAATCCCCCCACTTTTGACAAAAGGTGGTGCTACTGAGCCCTCACCCCGCCCGTTTCTGAAACTTTGCACATGTCTACTGGCTAATAAATGTAATATGTCTGTCGAGTTTTATGCAATTTCAAGCATGCTAAGAGTCTCAAAAGCATCAAAAAAGAATATTAAAGTTTGATGCGTTGCCACGGCAACAGTATCTAAGATATCAATAATCTTTTCACAGGTCTACATCTGCCGTGTGTTTACATTATACACATAAAGTTTGAAGCAAATCGGGTAAAAATAAGAGGGTTATTTCAAAGCATTTTGAAATTGCCACACTTCCTGCTGCCAGTTGGTGGCGCTATAACTTTGACTCACAATAGTCACATCCATGTGACCGGCCTCTTACAACGAACACACTGCTGAAGTTTCACCAAGATCAGTTAATGTATAAAGAAGTTATAACACACTTCCTGTTTCTCTTTTCGCGCCATAATTTCGTTTCCTCGCCACGGCCAAACCGTTCGAGATATCAAAAATCCCCTGGCAATTTTTCATCCTCAGTGTCTTGACTTCATGCTGACTGAGTTTCGTGCTGTGTGTTTGAATTCTCTAGGAGGAGTATTTCAAATTCCATTGCATGCGTTTTCCAAACAACCCTAAATAGCCGACTTCCTGTTGGGCTGGGGTAAAAAGTTAGAGTATGAAGGATATATGAACCGATGAGATCTATATGTGTACTAAGTTTCATATTATTACATGCAAACGTGTTTGATTTATGGACCAAGTTTTCGGCCCTGATGGCTGCAGGTTCTGACCTGTGTGCAAAGTTTCAAGAGTTTTCGAGCACGTTAAGGGCCCCAAAAGTGCCCGAATAGTCGATAGAACATTTTTTAAAAATGTATCCTAAGGAAAACAATAGGGCCTTCGCCCTTTCAGGGCTTGGGCCCTAATATCCTAAGAAGAACAATAGGGCTCTGCGCCCTTTCAGGGCTTGGGCCCTAATAATAATCCTTAGGGAAACAATAGGGCCTTCGCCTTTTCAAGGCTTGGGCCCTAAATATTCTCTGTTTAAGTCATTTGTATAAAACCAACAAGATGTCCAATTTCTCAAACCCTGGCTCATTATTTTTAATGAGTCCACGCCCACGCGCGCAAAAGAGACTGATATGCAAATTTCCACGTGAAGGAACGCGAACGCCGTCATTACCTCAAAAATAAAGCACCAAACTATAGTCCTCTGCTTTTCGTCGAGTTTGGAAGACACGCAGTGAGCTTACATTGGATTTACCTCAGAATAAGAAGAAAGCGATTTGAAGACAAGAAAGATGTAAGATAAGAAATGTATTATGAATTATATTAGTTAGTGTTATTGTTGCATACACTTCACATTCCAGTTGAACTGTTGCTAGACTAAAATTTATGAAATTGACAGAAACATGTTGAAATATAAATAACTATAGACAGGCAGGCAAACTTTCAATGTAAAATTTATATTCATGTATGACACAAGGTTATTTTTATGTTCGATAATAAAACTCCACATGATATAGTAGGCTAGTATGAGTGTTTACTGTAATATGGTGAATATTATAATGTTTAGACCCGGGTTTACTATTAAATACTGTGTTTGTGGATATCTGCTCAAACGTACAGTAGATATGTATGATATGTTAAAGGATAATTCTGGTATTTAGCACTTTGAGTCTATTTTCTAGTTTGTTTTGGATGAACTAGAGAGGTGGACAGTGGACAAAGAAATGTTGACGATGGGTCCTGTCTCGACTTTTTGACTCTTTTAGAATCGCCTCTGAGCGCTTCAGAGTGGATGTCTATGAGCATACACAAACATGCCCTTAAAACAACCCTTAATGTTCGTTTTCAAAACTGTGCAACTCACCGAGTGGTTAGTGGTGTTCGTTGATGTTCCAAAACAAGTAGCGTAGCGAAATACAGTTTCTGTCGTGTTTTATTTGCCATTTTGTAAAATCGCATGATTTCTGTTGGAGTTCCACTATAGCAAATAACACGGATTGAAATCATACATTGCGCTGATATATTTGTTTTTAATCATCAACGAACACCACTAACCACTCGGTGAGTTGCACAGTTTTGAAAACGATAGCCCTAACCAGCCTATAGTTTCTCTTGATATCAGCATGTTCACAGCTGTTTTTTTACAGGGACCAGATGCCCCACTAAGTCCTGTTGTCTTAAACATTCACATGAGACTCTGTACATGAACATGGTCAAATGAAAAACATTGGAAATGACAGGTATGTACTATGTTTCAGGAATGGCACAAAGGTGTGTGACTGTTCAAGCCTCTGTCTTTAGATCAGTGTGTTTACTAATGTGCTTTTTTGTCCTTTGTTGTGTATCTTTGGATTATGTTGTGTTGTAAATAAATCCAAACAATCTAAAAGCCATTCTTTTTTAAAATCTCCTCATTCTTTGTGCAAGGCTCCTCATAATGATAGGGCCTGATAGCACCTAATAGGGCCATTAGGGGAGGGTCTTTGTCTTTCTCTGGTGTGAAAAGCAGTAATATTCATGACGATTTACGCCTACTCGCATAAAGCTTTCTCACACAAAACACGTCATACAAAATTTAAATCAATATATTGTCTTATTTGAATGAGTAGTCAGGATTATTTTCACATAGTTTTGGAGCAAATATTCTAGGCTACGTAATACAATTTTCAAAAGTCTTGTGAAGAAATAATCAGTAAGGGTTTCATGAACTTATTTCAGTGACAATTCTTTTTGGGGGGTTTTACCACACATAAACGTCATTATCTCAAAAAACAAACTTTTACCTACATGGTGGTGACATATTACTGTAGCAGAGTTTGTGCTGAATACAGTGTAATCAGACTTTAGCCATGAACATGTCACAAGAAACAGAAATAAGCACAAATGTCAGAGAATGTCAGAACACCTCCAGGACCCAGAAAACACCTCAGACCCGAGAGGGTTAAAAAACCACAACTTGATCCTACCGAATTAGTCAATTACAGGCCGATCTCCAATCTACCTTTTCTGTCAAAGATACTAGAAAAGGCAGTATCTTCACAACTATGCTCCTTTTGTTGTTTATAATATCTCTTCAGATCACTGTAATTTTAATATATTTTGTTTACAGTTTACATATGCTGCTGTACTGATGAACACTCTGTGTATTAAATTAAAGTTGACTAGCTTCCAAAGTGTGTGTGTGTGTGTGTGTGTGTTTTATACAAATGTTTTACTGAATGATAATTTTTCACTGTATTTTTAATACATTCAAATATATTATTTTCATACTGAGTGGTTTTGTAAAAATGTCTTTTTAATATACCAATAGTGGCTCTTATAGTGTTCTACTAATACATTATTAATAAGCTGATATTATATTTAAAATATACATTAATGTGAACCTAAAAAAATATACTTCAGCTGTAGTTCTAAAACAGCCTTAAAGTGTATTAAAAATACAATCTAAAGAAGTGTTATTAAATTACACTAAATGTACTTAAAATGGTTCCATTTTAACACAAGTATATTAAAATATATTACTCTTACCTTAAAATTGGACTTAAAGTATACTGAGTGTACTTTTATATGCATTTAAGTTGTTTCAAAATAACACATTTAATACACACTTAATACAGTACACTTAAAATACATTAAATATATCAAAATAAGCACAATTTAAGTATATTTCCTTTTCACCCGGGACACCTATTTCAATAAAACTGTCAGACATTTCAATCTTTATTTGGAATGTATGACACAAAATATAACAAATTTAGATTTTTATGTTTTATAATAATTTTGACAATAATATTTTAACAATAGTGTCAACTGCAGTTTTAAATGTTTAATTTTGAATGGCTTAATTTTAAGTAAAAACAAAACAAAAAAAAAACATTTCCATCCATGAAAAAATGCTACTACATTTAACATGAATGTAGCAAAAGTGTCTTATTTTAATCATTAAGTCACTCAATATCAAGAATATGATTTGTTTAGATTACATTTGCAGTTAATCAAATGTAATGTAAAAACAAAGCCTTTTAGATTTAAGGCTGAGTAGTGTAACATCGCAAGCAAAGCTTTTATTGGGGTGACTTCATCCAAGTACTTTCAGATCATTACGTTTATGAATCTCTCGATCTTCAATACCAGCAGTGCTGTCCCTCATCTAAAATGCACTGTGTCATTGTATTCAAATCCTCCAGAAATTGTCTTTATTGGTAGGTCCATTGCATTAATTTTTTTTCTTTTTTTGCCACATCTGTATTGTCAGTTGCAGCTCCTTTAATACAGAAACAGATTCCAGTCGCCACTCCCAGCAGAGCCAGAGTCATTCCCACTCCACAGAACAGCACTGGACCCACACTGGGGGGAACCGCAGACACCGCTCCGACACCTGTCAATCATTGAACGTTATAACAGCTGTCGAGCAGATGCATGTACAACACAGTGTTTCATAGTCAAATCCATTCTGCTCTTGGTATTTCATTTGTTATAGTTTATATACATGCATCATTCATACAGAAAACATCTGGGAATAACATACATTATTAGTAGTTTGATTTGGTTTTCTTTACCCCATATTTTTGTCTGTGGTCCCTGCAGGGCTCTGTGGTTCACCGTACAGCTGTAAATGTCTCTCTCCTCAGGAATGATCTTCAGAGAGGAGAATATGTGGAAGGTTCCATCGTTCCTCGGCCGGTTCTGGCTCAGACTCACGCCTTCTGTCACGATGACATTGTTCCTAGTCCAGGAGACATCAACAGGCGGAGGGAAGAACCCCGTCACATGACAGATGAGGGCGTTCTCAACCCCCAGCTCAACATCATTCTTCGGATAGATGGAGGTCTCGGGGGGGTCTGAGAACACAGAACACTGCAGGAGTAAATCTGACCTCATTCAAATAAAGTTCTTTCACAGGAAAACTAATCTCATTCATATCAAATATAATTGTGAGCCAAAGCTTAACCAAAATCTTGATGACACTGAATGCATAACATGAAGCTCATTTCATTTGTTTCCAAACAGATTAATGCGAATGTTAAGAAATGTATTTCAGTAAAACTGTAGTCATGCTTTACAGTGGAAATTCACATCGTACCCATTTCCTCTGGGGGGTTGTTGTAAACTTTAATGCACACAGCTAAGTTTTGTTTGCATACTTCTTGTTCTGAAATGCTCATTTCATAAAATCCTGGAAAGGTCATAGGATCTGCAAAATCAGGTAATGTATTTACTCCCATCTTTCGAATAAAGTCAGCATGCCACATCTCCTCTCCATCAGATCCAACCATACTTTCTTTTTCTGTAGCAGAACATCCATTAATGTGGAAATAGTTGTGTATAACTGAAATGGAAGAAACATCAAATATCCAGAAAATTAATGGATAAACTGCATATCAGATTTAACAATTTTACACAAAACCTTATATATATTAAGTAATTAGTGTACTTCATGAAATCATACATCCTTGTACAGGCTGTTCACATTACAAATCTAATATAAAGAGTATGACTTACATTGAGCATCAGTTGAGAGAAAAAGAGTGAGGGTAAGAATGGCCAGATAGAGCTCCATGTTTGTAGTTGACAGTGGAACTAACAGAGAAGCAAACTTTAACTGAGGTGAAAGAGAGAGGAAATAACCCCTGGTGTGGACTGTGTGTCAGAAGCAGCTCCTCCAATCAGAAGCAGGCTCTCCCTGTGGCACTGCTGTATCTAGCGGAACGCTGTCCTGTTCCAGCTGTCAGGCTACACTCACATTACTCCTGTTCTCAAAACTGTAGTTTAAGATTTATGCTCTGGCCTTATTGATCGCCAGTCTACATATGTGAATACAAAAGTTTATAATGAAAAATGTACAGGATCTTTTGTTTTTTGTAAGGTATCGGCTGTTCATCTGTTCTGTGGTTTGGGGGCTTTTAGTTTATTTACTTTGCATTTTCTTTTCTTTCCAGCTTTCTATCTCCATGTAATGTTGAATTGTCCACTTTGAATTGTTTGATGACAAATCTACAACTGTGCAGGACAGAGGGAAAACTCAATTTCCCTGAATACTGATTCCCTACACCTGTGATTGCTTTACGGAACCTGCATAAAAGCCCACATTCACCTTCACTGGTCTCGTCTCTCACACCAGTGCAATGAAAATACATTCTGACATGAACCCTCATTGAGCTGAATTTAACTATCTTAGGGACTGTTCGTTATTTATTTAAGGGGCCACCGGAGGAGATTTGAGATCTGTAGTCAAAAAAGACTTGGCCCTCCTTTCGCCAGCAATAATTTTTTCTATGACCCTCCAAAATGATTGTGAAAAAAGGCATGACCCTCCCTGATAATGTATTAATTACTTTTGTACTGGTTTTGGCAAAGATGTTCAGATAGCCATTCCACGATAAACGACTAAACTCCTGCTTTCTCATCTTGCGGCTGAAACGAATCCGATAGACCAAACCTACAATTCGGTTCGTATCACGATTTTTGATTTGAAAAAAATAATTTTTAAAAAATCATGTTTTCGGTGCTGATGCAGTGGTGACGCTTTCATGTAAAATGTAGGGTGGCGCTGCCAATACAGTATCTTAAAGCTGCCACAAAGAACGGGCAAAAGTAATGATTATGAATAATTTCAAGGGGACATTTTAATTGTTTATTAATAAACAAGTCTTTGTCAGTGTGGCTGCAAATATAAAGGTGATGATGCTGACTCGCGATCTTCGCAGTAGTGAACGCGCCAGAGAGAAATGCACATTTACGGATTACAGAAGCAGAGTCTGTAGGCCTAGTCTGTTTTCTTTCGTTTTGAATTATTCTCTTAAAAAGTAGACATGTCAAGCTTTCTATATATTTATCTGTAAAAGTTTTAAAGCCACATTCAGAGCGGTCATGTCCGTAACGGAGAACTGTCACGTCAGTAAAAAAAATTTCCCTCATAAATGCGAACACGAAAAAAAATAAAAATAATATTTTGTGTTATTAACAGTCTCAAATTCGATGATTGTTGTGGTTATGTCTTATTTCGACATATGTGTGCTGCATGCAACAATTATTAATTAAATCCAGGTAATTGGTTGATGAAAAATGTATTAAAATTAAGATACAATTTATACAAAACGAAATTCACTTTAAAGAAAAGCTTTCTACAAAACAACACTTAATGAAATGGTCAAAATCATGTCTGGCCATGTCTCCCGATATATTGCGTAGGCCTATAGGCTATACTTTTCATAATAAACATATGGAAAAAAACATTATAATAAATATGAAACTAAATGCGATTTCAGTAGATTTGCTCACTAACATTTTTGTGGAAACACAATAAGAATGGAAACTAAAATAGTATCATGCTACAGCGCACATCAGCTGCAGTTCTGGCGCCTCTGTCCCAAAAACTCGATGTACATTCACATCACATGTGCAGCGGTAGACTAGCACTCACAGGACACTGCACTTATTCGCAATCCCAAAAGTTCATTATTTGCTCGTGCTTTAAAGCTTTGCCGGGTAAACATTTCATTGGCGTTCTGTTCTAATACACTTTTTCTGAGCGCGTACTGAAGCGCGCGCGCACTGTCAGACAGCGCCAAACTGGATTTTTGTTGGGTCAGACCCATCTGATAGCGATGGGGGGCCGAGACAGAGAGAGCTGTAGATACATGGAAAGAAATATGCACCAAACAAGCCACTTTGAAATTTAGCTGTTTTGATGAATACAAAAGTTGGGTGACCCTCCCCTATAGACTAAAAAAAGTTGGATGACCCTCCCCTCAACAAAGAATAAAAAGACATGACCCTCCCCTATTTTCCTCCGGTGGCCCTTTCCATAAATTCCGAACGGTCCCTTAGGCCATGTTTACACGGAAACGATCTATAGAGAAAACGCAAAAGTGGCGTTTCGTTTTCACTTTTTATTCTGCGTTTAGACGAGCGTTATGGGGGGGAAATCTGCGTGCATATGGAGACGCAAAAGTGTTAGAAATGCGATGTAGTATGCACTCCAGGCGGCTAGGTGGCAATGTGAAGCACTGCCACACAACAACAACAAGTCCGTACAACCTTCCTTCTACTTCTCTCCCTAGTAGCGCGAAGTTGAAAAGACTCTTGGACGTTTATCAGAGCTGCTAGGGCAACTTGAAGGTCCGACGTATGGAAATAATCCGACATGTTGGTTGTTATTTTCCTGTACTGGCGCATGCCTGTGACGTAAATGTGTACGCGACGAGAGCCGCCATGAGCAGATTTGCGTGTTTACCCGTTTAGACGGAAACGCGACGGTGGAGCGTTTTTAAGATTTCCACTTTGGAGGGTGGTTTCACTTTTTTGCGTTTTTAAGCCCCAAAAACGCCGTCGCCGTGTAAACGAAAGGCACAAAATATTATTACGTTTTCACCCGAAAACGTTTTCGTGTAAACAGGGCCTTAGAAGTCATTCAGAAATTCATTCTGATCTTTAATTAATAAAGGCCTTTTTCTTTACTGTGAAGCACAAACTTATGTGTACATGTATTAATGTAGGAAACCTACAACCGTTTCAGTTATCATTTTTTTTTATTTCAAACTATGTGCATATGTTAAATCCGTGTTAAACAATAGCCTAAGAATCCTGTGTCACAATATGTCTTACAATATGTGGGGGAAAAAATAAAGTTAAATAATCCTTTTGAAAAACAGTTTGTAAGCAAAAAAGAAAAGCATCATAGATAAACACATTCTTAATCTCAAAATCACTCCTTAAAGGGATACTCCAACCAAAAATGAAAATTATGTCATCATTTACTCAAGTTGTTGCAAACCTGTATGAGTTTCTTCTTCTGCTGAACACAAAGCAAGATATTTTGAAGAACGATTGGAACTTTGGCACCATTGACTTCCATAGTATTTTTTATTCTGTCCGTTTTTTTTTTCATCAGTTTGGTTCCAATCGTTCTTCAAAATATATTCGTCTGGAAACAAATTTTGTATTATTTATTATTATTTTAAACGAAAATTACCATTGGATCACAGACAGTGTTGCCAGATGTACGATAATTATCGTATTTGTACGATAATTTTGACCTCTGTATGATCAGTAATGAAAAAAATCCCATAATGTACGATAATTTCATAATTTTGTGACGCTTCAATCGGAGGTCATTGTAATCATAGTGCTTCTGTACTCATTGATCTAGCTGTGGATCTACGTCATGATTGTGAGGAGAAAGTGAAGGCGAGAGAGCATGGCAGAGAGGGAGAGAGCGAGAGACCTTGCGTGAAAAGATAGTCATGAAAGCTAGTCCGCCCCCACATCAACAATCCAAACCCCACATCATCACATACCCTTCACCATAGAGATTAGCATGGGGTACTTTCCATAAGATCATCTCTCAATGCAAATCAAACCAGCTATTAGGCTAACTGAAATAAAACCATGTCTATATGGTGAAGGGTATGTGATGATGTGGGGCTATTTTAATTCTAAAGGCCAAGGGAACTTTATCAGGATGCATAGTATCCTGGATCCATGAAATAACTGGCCTTTAAGTATTCATAAATAAAACTTAATTTTTTGTATTTTAATAAACATATGTTCAACATGTTTGCTTTTGTCAGTAGTCATTATTTTACCAAATTGATATTAAGATTTAATTTCTGAGCTAAGATGGGGATAAAAATGAATCAAAGAATGATGTGTGAATATTTTGAATGTTTTTGTTGTTTGTGGGTATTGCACATCCCAATATAAATCCATCTCTGTGTGTATTGTGGTAGCCAGAAGGAAGAGCCTGGTCCTGAACAAAGCAGCACAACAGCTCCTAGCACCACGGAGAGTGCCATCCGTGACACGCAGTAGTGTTTAGGACTCAGTAGTGTTAGACCTACTCTTAACACAGGTGTGCACGTGTGTCCTCTGACAGTGAGCCTCAGCTGCCGGCTTTTGACCCCAAGTAACAGCCACATAAAGGGTCCAGAAATCATACATGATCATTTAGTTATGGGGTGCCAATTTGACCTTTGACCTCTGAACAAATACACTTGGTGTGGCTGCTTTTAAAGACCAGGGGTACGTCTCAATCAGCTCCCTGGTTAAGTAGTCAGGGCACTGATCAGGGAGGCAGCCCATTGACTGAAGGTATGTTCTGTGACATTTAAAAAGTGCCTGCGATCTCACCGGTTTCAAAATAAGGCAGATGTGTTGTAGCCATAGCTAAGTGGCTCTGCTTCTGTGACAGTGTGATATCAGTTGCAATAGTTTATAGGTTTTTGTGTTTTGATTTACTCATATTAAAAATGCATATGAACTAATGTCATCACATGAGTTGTAATGGTTATATTGGAAATCTATTAAAAAAATAGTAGAACAAAATTATACAGTATATGATATTGAGCTGTTCCAACATAAGCTTAGTAAGAACAAACTGTACATGTGAATGCAGTGTAGTTAATCTGACTGTCTGGTTGTGTGTGTGTGTGTTTTAATTGTTTTCATTGTTTCCACTGTTCTGTTTCTTTTTGAAGAGTGATCACTTTGATAAATGGACAAGGACTGCCATCTTGTGTACAATCATGGGTAATGGACTTTGCACCAGAGAGATAGGGTTAGATAAGTTTGATAAATAGGTCCTATTGTGTATAATATCTTATAATGTTTGTTTATTTAATTATTTCAATGCCCACAGTGTATGGGAGTGGGCTTTTTAGCCATGGGCTATTTCATAAAGGGCTTTTTTGGCTGCGTTTACTCTGGGTAGGTTAAGGTCCTGTCTTGGGCCAGTCAGTCCAGAGGTAATACAGAGGGGTTAGAGTGGGTTAGGATTTCTGTAAGTCCAATCGACGGTAATGCGCTGTCCATCCGTTGCGCTGACTGCTTTGCAATGGTGTGGGATCTGGAGGGATCCCATCACAGACTCCAACTCCCATTGTTTTTGTGTTTTTTGTCCTTTCAGGTCCCAGGACCACTCACCAGTCTGGAAGGTCAAGAGGTCAACCTGCCTGGCATCGATGCCATACTGGACTCCAGGATAAAGGATATAAACCATAGGAGAAGGAAACCAGAATGATACAGTGTATGATAATACATTTTGCTGTCCACCAGAGGGCTCAGAGTTGAGTAGGGAACAGAATGATACATTTAGCATTATACAGTGTATAAATGAATGAGTTATTATGAAACAGTGTGACTTTAGATATTAAAATTTGTAGTACATATGCAGTATTGTAAATGTAATATTTATTTTGAAAAGCACTCATGAGTCAGACAGATAGATAGATAGATAGATAGATAGATAGATAGATAGATAGATAGATAGATAGATAGATAGAGATAGATAGATAGATAGGTAGATTTACATTTCCCATAACCCACTGCCCGGACTCATCATCACTGATTGCATTCACCTGTGTCTCATTACCCTTTTAGTCTCATCCTATTTATACAATGTTCACTCATTCATTCACTGCAAAGGTTTGCATGTTGTTGCACTGCTTTCACAAGTGTTTTCCCTGGTTTCATGTCTCTTGTTTTTTGGATTTATTGGCTGTTCTGTGGATTACTCTTTTACCTCTGATCCCTGCCTGTTTTGTTTGTTTGGACTGCCTACTTGTGTTTCGACCTACATGTAATTATTAGTTGTTAATATTTATTTTGAACAGCACTGTTGCAAATATTTATTAATAACATGGGACTATTTAGCTTGGTGAAATTTCAACCTGAATGCGTTTGTTTGTGTATCACAGGTTCATCATTTCAACAGGTGTTGAATCCAATGTCAAGTTGAAGAAAGTGGAAAGAGCAAATCAGTTAAGTTTGTCAAACTTTATTGAACTACAATATTTAAAAACTTGTATTGGATTATTTTAGATGGCATAAATAGAAATTATAAACACAACTATATATATATATATATATATATATATATACACACAGACATTATGATTGTTCTTAAGATATACTCCATTTCTTTACTATTGTGATCTCTAAACAAGCTTGTCACTGGCATTCAAACATTTTGAGTCTTTTTATCTTGAAGACATTGAACGTCCTGGCTGCAATCATGAGGACGGAGCAGCTCTTGAGGTAGGCTTCATAGGCCGTCCTGTGTGATATTGATTGGTCTAGGTCCACAAAGGACAGCTCCTGTGAGCTCCACCTTAGGGATGTGTGTGCAGGTAGGAATCTGCTGGTAGAACGTTGACTAGGCGGTAGGTCGTCTGGTTCGGGAGCAAAATGCACATCCTCAAAAGATTCCTCTGTGTTCTTGTCATCCTCAAATTGGGGTGCCTGCATGTTGGTGGGTGGGGCAGCGGGGGGTTGTTTAGCCATCCTGTGAGGAATGGAGTCATGCAGTCTCCAGATGTTGATTCCATAATGTTTTGAGAGTAGGAAGCGGGACTGTATTTGGAGATTTTGCAGTTGGGCCTGCGACAAAGGCTTGTCCACTATCAGGGTCTTGAGGTGTTCGTAGGTCACAAAATCTCCATTCATCAACATGCCTACGCAGCTGATGAAGTTTACCGTTTTTAAATGGCCAGCTTTATCCAGGGTTCTGTGCAGACGACTAAGGACAGCCTCCATCCAGGTCATCCCCGCATCCCTGTACTTGTCCAAGTTCCGGGAGTAAGAAAGGGACCGCCTTTCTATTTCCAGGCACACATCCCCAGTGACAGCAACAGCTATTGCCAGCGGAGACGGTGTCTGTTTTCTGTACAGCAACTCCACGTATTCGTTGGCCTTCCAGTAAATGTGTTTGGCTCCCCTATAATCTCTGAATGAAACGGCGGGAAAGTATTTAATTTTGAGCTCCTGAAGCCCCAGCAGAAAACATTCCGCAACATTTTTCCCAGTCCTCTCCACCAAGGTCCTGGCACGTCCAAAGGTGTGAGGACCTGGAAAGGCATCCCTGGTTGCCAACTCTTGCACAAATGTGTCCAGAGAAAGGGCACCTTTGAGTGTCCCTGGTGGGGAAGAGCCAGAGAGACCAGCCATCGGAATTCCTTCGTTCACTTTGAAGAGGAATACTTTGAGCAGCACTTCGCCAGTGACAGCTGGAGCAGCATCAAGAACCTCAGTCAAAAGGGAAGATCCTCTTGATTCTGGACATTTGGAGTCCGTCACGGGTCCAGTGATCCAAAGGTGGAGGTTTGATGTTAAAACTGGCACTGGAGAAAGGCATGAGCCCCAAGAATCCCTTCTGAAATGTGAGGCTAAATGGACTTGTGGAATTTGTCCCCAGGCTAACGCTGTATGGTACATCCCTTGAGGAAAGCGGCTGGCCGTAGAAGAACTCCTCCAGTGCCAGCTCCAGCTGGAAGCTGCTCCAGGATTCCTCAAACCCACCCATTCCAAGGTTTGCAGTGGAAAAGCGCCATAACATTACAGGATTTGCAACATGCTCTTGGCATCTTGTTAAAAACAGGTGCATCAGGAGGTAATGGATTTGTACACATTTCTTCTTGCAATGGCACAACATAAAGCACATTCTTTCCATTGTTGGAGGCAGTTTTAAGTAGTCGAACAGAGTACCCATCATTTTCTGTTGGGATGATGGATAATTTTCGCTGTCCACTTGTAACCCAGGTTACTAGGGCGCACACCAAACCTATGAAAGAGGAAGAAAAAGACAGAAGTTAGGTTTTTATAAGTAAATTATTACTTTTATTTGAATGAAAAGGAGGTTAAATGTGAATAACAAAACATGTAAATGTGACAAACTAAAAAATAAATTAATTCGATTAACTCGGATTAGCCCCGCCCTCAGCTGTCGCGTCATGACGAGCGCGAGGGAGAGTGAGAAAGAAAGTTGTCGCAGAAAGCCGTGAGTGAAATGCATGTAGATTCTGATAAAAAGACAATATTAGATAAGAAATCCTGCGGATTCAGCAGAGGATCGCATCTGTCCTTGTTTCCTAGCTTGTCTAGGATTTGTTTCCAATTGATTAATAACCGTTCTTAGTGAGTGAATTATTTATCAGCCATAATATACATTTGTTCTGTGTTTTATGGGTTTAAATGATACTGTTGTAGTTTTGAGAAATGTGTTTAAGAAATGTGATTTAAAGTGATTTAATGAGAATTAATCTACTGCTAAAAGTGTCTATTTATGGTTTTTCATTTCATTGACGTAATGAGTGTAATGTAGCTCACGTGGAGGTTTTGCTAGCCATGTGGTGCGAGCTATAAGCAGGGCTTAATTTGAGCCGGAACACGCCGGAACATGTTCCGGCACCTCCGACGTTGGATCCGGAACCTTTTTTTATTGGATCCGGCACCTCCTGTGTCACTATGGCAAATTAATAATTACTGTTTGTGTAGTGTTCAATGTTGTTATCTGTCTTGTTAGTCTTTATTCCCCATTGAAGTTCCACAAAAATCTTGTGTTTGCAGTTTCAATGCTTTTTTGAGGTGAATTTTCAAGGTAAAGTGAGTCGCACACCGGACGGGGGTTAAAAGCCTTTTTTGTCCCGCCAAAGCCTTTTTTGATCGGTGAGTGATGTAGAATAGAATGACTGCTGCGCTTGACAGGGCGCATAAAGAGCAGAGAGAGAGCGCGTCCCGCGCGCACTCTCACGTCTTCAAACAACGCGAGCGCTGTTTTGCTCTCTCGCGCGCGCGATCGCAGTTTCACGTGGAGCATTTGGAGATTTTTTCTCCTGAATTACCGCGGTGTGTGAATTGTGCAAAAAAAAAAAAAAAACACGTTGCCTTATTATCTTCTCTAAGAAGCGTTCCGCCCATTCAGCAGACATAAACCACATTTCAATAACCGAAAAAACCTATCCAGTGATTAAATGTTTTCTGTATTGACGCAAATCTTGTCCTAAACTGCCGAGATAATCACACAAGCGTGCCATGGCTGGACGTCCATTAATGACACGTCCGATAGGCCTACGCAAACGAATGACTCATTTTAACTATTTACTTTAATGAATAGTTAAAACAACTGACCTGTCCAACACTGAACTCACGAGACCTCTGAATCTGTGTATAAAAAATCGGTAGGCTAACCTAACCTAACTATAGATTAGTTAACATTTAGCTCGTAACAAACTGCACTTCTACAGCATTGTTAATGTCAATGTCAATATTTAGAGAGTCTGTATATGGCCCACTATGTGTTGTTGTAGCCATTAAATAAGCGCATTTTGTTTAATTTTTGTAAAAATATTATAATGTTATTTTTTTTACATGCTGATTATGAAAATTGAACAGCAAGATGCGCCCCTCAGCACCTGCTTTAAAATTATCTGGGGCCGCCCCTGCTCGAGTTGTCCTAGACGCGACTCGGCGCTTCTCGTCCGTTGTGCGACCCCCTTGCTGCTTGTGAAAAGTTTTTGTTTTGTTTGTTTTTTACATTTTGCACCCATGTAGTGCATGTTCTGAAATTAAAATAAACATTGCCCTGATACACACACATCGTTGTTAAGGGTTTTTTTAGTCAGAGAACGAAGAGAGAGCTACGTAGCTTTTTTTTTTTTTTTTTTTTTTTTTTTTTTCGTTTCCTCCAACCCCCGTTTTGAGTCGCCGGATCCACCCCCCCTCTACGCTCCGGGACCTCCCACTTTACAAATTAACCACTGGCTATAAGCTAACCTAGTGCACGTCATTTTCAAATGTTGTTTCTCCACTTTATTTCACATTTGTGGGATTTATTTAAGGGTAAAGAAGCCATAACCAGTGATATATGTATATATTTTCCTTTTAAAGGATTTGTTAATGAGAAATTGGTCAAGTTGAAATGTGTGAAAAAGGGAATTGATTGTGACTAATTGTATCTTTCTGCCTTGCAAGGTTGGTTTTTTTTTTTTTTTTTTTTTTTGTCTTGCTTTTCCCTTATGTCGAGTTCCTGTTGTGATGACTTGTGGAATCGAACGAGAAGTTTGAGCTGAAATCTGTCTCTGCCGTCAACGAGGTCAGCTCAGTTGTTGGTGGATACTGGCAAGCCAGCCCTGGTTTTTCTGAACTTGGACATTTCCATACACGTTCATCGAGGTGGTAGGACCACACGTGTATGCCTTTGTGTTTTGTTTTTCCTCAAGGACATCGTTGCATCAGTGAAGGAGTTTCCCATTTCATTTGTTCACTTTGAATTGCCTTGCAGTTCATAAAGGACACTGAACGAGTGAACTGAACATTGAGTTGAAATCTATTCATTTGAGTCAATCCTGATACTATTCAGTGTGTCATTGAGTATTGAAGTCTATTGTCCTACTGTTTATTATTTTCTATTTTGTTATTTGTTTCTAATTTCCTTTGAAAAGAATCAACAGAGTTATTAAGTTAACTATTCACCTGGTTTTGAGTGAAACTGATTTCCAGAAATTATTTTAAAAGTTTTTCCCGTGTAATTTACCTAGAAACTATTGTTTTATTTTTGTTGTTTTCTTGTTGTTTTGTCCTATTTCCCTTAATCTGAACTAATCATTTCAAAGTAAAAAAGAAAGAAAGAAAAATACTTTTTTTATACTATATCTGTTTCATGTCGTTCTTTCCCTGTCTTGCTGCAACACAGGCTTTCAAACTTAGTAGTCTTCTGAATCTGGTCCGAGATATAGAAATTAATTCTGTGCTAAGACCGCGTGTTACACACTTCCTCCTAAAATATGGCCACAGAGGTATTAATGATCACAGTATGTTACAAAAGGTTCTATTAGGTTGACATTAGTCACCAAAATTTTGCATTTATTGTAACATGCTTAGATAAAGGACAGAAAAATTTATAAATAGTAAAAAATATATTTAAGATGTCATGGTAATATGAAGCTGTTTTTTTATAATGGATTGTAAACTTAAATGCAAAAAATACGTAACACTTGTGAATATATATTTAAAGCTGCAGTCCAGCGTTTTTCCTCTTTGTTGCCATCTCTGTTCGAAATCTGCAATTGCAGTCATTCGCGGAATTATCAACTTTACGTGAGTTGTACTTCAACACACACTCTCGACACGGCACAGCGCGGATGAACACAGTGTTTGAGGAGACTGTGAGGATGTCAGTCACCGCGCCGGTGTGGATGCATTCAGAATCACAGATTATTATTTTTGGAACTATGACCAACATAAGAATTTTCACCGGAATATGTCCTCTGAACTAGTAAGAAACATCCACCTTTGTTCTGGTTCTGACATTGCAGTAAATCGCGCTGATGAAATCTAACAATCGCTTATAAGTTATCATATCACGCAAAACCGTGCAAATTATATATTTGTTCTCAAATTGTTAATGTTAACAACAGAAGCAAGCATTGCGTGACTACATGTAATGTTGTAATGTCCTTCCGATATGTATCCTTGTTTTCGCATGGGCCGGTTGCAGTCTCTTTTTTTCTGTAGCCACTCCGAAGTCCGAACGAAGTCTTTTGCGTTTTACAACGGGTGAGTCTCCAGTTGTCACTGGTGATCGTCGTTTGAACCTTTCTGGATCCGCCATCAAATTGATAAGTTTAATTATATCAAGTACTGTGAGAAAAGGCTATAAACAGGGTTTCTACAGGTATCTTCAAAATTAAATGTAATGCTTTAATGCCATTTTAAAATGTTTTAATGCCATATACAACCCATGACTAACCACGTGTATATATGTATATATATAATGTTTTTTTTGTTGTTTTTTTCTGGAACACATGGGTGTAATTTGCGGGTAGGACATGTCGATTGTCCCCACCATTTTTTAAACATCTCGTGGCGTATAGGACGGGTCGCAGGAATGGTGGTGTTTCATTAGTAATATTATTATTACTGTTTTTGTTGTTATTAATAATTGCTCACACTTGCAAAAGAGAAGATTTGACACATGGCACTGACAATTCAACCAAATACAAAGTATTTATTCTCTTCCTCTTCTACCTGCACGGTCTTCTCCTCTAATGGGCCCTTTTCGCCACCTTCTCTGGACCGGCATCCTCTAACCTGGCCTTTTTAGGGGGCTTTCCTCTCAGGGCGGATGAGAGGATGCTTAATTGCTTTTTACCTGACATCTTTGAAAGACAGATGCAATGATTAATGCATCCATGGCCCGGATATAATTATAAAATATGACATGATTTTAAAAGTGACCTATAACATCGACTATGCAATACACTTTCATTTATTTAAATTAAATTAGGTGTCGAAACGGGAAGCATTCCCTGCTGTTGATTATCTGCGACTGCGATTTCATGGATGAAATTTCAACGCACTCTAACTCTTCTTACTAAGGGAAGTTATGTTTCTTACCTTGTCATTTTTGCCGTGAAAGCGATGGGAAACAGTGTCGATCGCTGATACAGCTTTCTCTCCTCCATTTCAGCTGATGCATGAATATTTTCATCTCGCACTCAACGCAAAGTTTGGGCTACTCGTTTACCCGGAGTGGTTTAGCTTCGCACTCAAACTCAATCAGCTGTTTCCCGTTTCTGTGGATTATCCTAGTCACATCGCTACAGACCAACAATGCATCTCATATTCCTCCTGCTTCGCACTGTTCTCCTACTAATGACTTTTAATATTACATTTTATACTGTTTCATTTGACCAAGTCCCTGATGAGATAAATGGCTTGCATCCTAAACTCTCCTATATTGCACTTATGCATTTTTCGTGCACTGCGTTATACCACCCAGTCATTGAATATAATTTCTTTCCTTTTGATATATACTTTTGTGTTTTTAATGAAACTGTCATGGAAAGCTTTGATGTTTTAATACCTACTGGCCAACCTCATACACATAATCATGATTCTCACAGTCTCATAGGCAAAGCTGTTAGATTAAAATATCGTCTTTTAATAATTCTACTTCTTTTGATGTCAGGTAACATTAAACCAAATCCTGGGCCTTCACCCCCATGTATTAATTTACCTACTCCATTTGATTTCAAGGAACGAAATGGTCTTGGCTTCCTCCACATGAATGTTAGAAGTCTTGTGCCAAAAATGGACCTAATCAGGGTTTGGGTGTCTACTTCAGACCCTGATGTTTTGGTTTTATCTGAGACTTGGTTGAAGAAATCTATTCCTGATTCTTCTATCCATATTACTGGTTATAATTTATTTCGTAGTGATCGTAAAAGTAAGGGCGGTGGTGTTGCCATTTATATTAAAACCAGGTTTAATTGCAGAGTAACTAAATCTATCTCCCATCCTAAAATATTTGAGTTTTTATCTATTGATATTTATTTCTCTTCCACATCACTCCTTACTGTCATTGCCTGCTATAGGCCTCCTTCTGCTGCTAAGGAGGCCTTAAATTCTCTGGCTGATGTATTAGTCGAATTACGGGATAGGGAATTTGTGCTTATGGGGGATCTGAATTGGGACTTGCTCTCTGCTAATTCTGACTGCCTGAAAAATATCTGTAATGAGCTAAATCTTACCCAGCTTGTTTCCTCCTCTACACGTCCAAATAGAAAATTCCCAGATAAGTCAACCTTGATAGATCTTATACTCACAAACACTCCACAGAAATATAAAGGAATAAGTGTATTCTCTAACGACATCAGTGACCATTGTACCGTAGCATGTGTTAGGGACACTAAGGCCCTGTCCCATTTCTCCCCCCTTAAAACTTCCACTTGGTTTTGAGTGCCCTCGAAAGTAAAGTCCCCTCAACGAGGGAAGTGGAGTTGAAGATCTTTCCCTATGAAATGGGACACCACTATATGCAAATTAGCGCGGCAATCCTCAATACGTCACGCGCAGCGTCAAAGTGTCTACTACTTCTACTACTATTTTCATTCATAAAATTGCCGGTTCCAGTTGTTGTGTTGCCTGTTGTATGGGCTGTTTTCGTTTATCTACATCTGATGAATCAACAGAGAAGACATGTGGAATATAGAAGACGCATTTCCGGTAATTTTGCCTTATATTTGTTTGTATCTGATCGTTTAGAAGCGCACACAAATCCCAAAGTTTGCTTGTCTAACGTTAGTTGCAATCCGTTTCCGAACGCGCGCCGCCATGGGAACCGGGGCAACGTCTCTTGCGCGGATCATTGTGCTTTTAGTAGCTGTTTTTACCACCAACGTCCCGCAATTTAGAAACCGCAGACACTGCACTTTACAACAATCACCGATTGTGCTCAGTGCTGATTCTGACGTTAGGTTTGGGTTTAGAGAGAAATGACAGCGCGCTGTGAAGGGAAGATGATGCGCTAGACGAACGCGGCTAGTTTTGAATAATTTTACCTCACATATCTTCTTTTTATAATCCTTGGAAGCCAAAATCGAAAATAAAATTAGATTAACTAACTTACCCAGATCAGATGTATATTTGATTTGCTTTTGAAGCACTCGGCAGATATCATATGAACATCGTCAGATAGCTTCGTGAAATATTTTCTAACATTAGTGTTGAAAACTCAACAGTCCATTGGATGTGGATCAAACTAACATATTCCAACATATTTCGACATTTTAACATGCGTATTTGCGAAAATATACTTAAAATAAAATTGTTCCTTTCCAGCGGTGTCCGCCATCTTAGTTGAAAAATTTGACCGGCTCGCTGAGTTCGCAAGGTATCCTGGGTAATTTCATCTTCCAATTCGTTTTAAGCCTGCATCGGACCGCACTATGTTTTGAGGGTTGATTTTAAGGGGAGAATAGCACTCCCCCTTGCTCTTTGGAGTATTGGGACACCCTAACCCTACACGAGAACGCGCAAAAACAAGGGTTAGGGCAGAAATCTAGGGTAAGGGGAGGTATTGGCTAAATTTACCTTTTTTGAAATAATCCATTAAACCTGCTGAGAAACGAGGAGCGTGAACTAGAATGAGCAGTTGCACGCGCATGCCCGGGAAACTCATGAATATTAATGTAGTCTCCGCCCACTGCCTCTACAGATGCACAACTCACTTTTGCACCACATTTCACGGTGCACTTGGTGCAAAAGGCGGAGCGTACGAAACTTGTCACTTGAAAGTGAAAAACAGAGCTTGTGATTCGTTGCAGCAGATTCAAGCAGCTGTAGTTATGTACTTGTGTTTGTGCTAGAAAAATATACAAGACCTTTGTGAGAAAAGATTCTACAAGTGTGCAACTCTCATTGGATGAATTCACATACTGATTTGCAGATGAGCAAAAGTTCTCTGTGACTTCACATTTTTTGATGCGGGTGTGTAAATGCGTTTTGCACCATATTCACTGCAGCAACTGTAGCAAAAATGTGAGCGTACGAGTTTCTTAATTTGTGATTTGTAGAATAGAATTTGTGCACCTGCAATGAAGAATTTGAGAAGCTGTAACTGTTGTGTTGAGTTTGTGGAAGATAAAAAAAAGTCTACAAGTGTGCAACTCTTAAAAAAATTATCTCTGTGACTTCACATTTACTGATACACATGTGTGGCTATTCTCTACAACTACAAATTCCACTGTCACAGGCGTTCAGTTGTTTTGCACCAAAAATACCTTCATATTATATCATGATTCAAAGAATTATTTGAGATGTTAGAATTACGAAATCGTGTTTTGGTTAATTTTCGTGAAAAAAAGATTCCATTATGATCAGACAGACCAGTTAGAAAGTTGTAGATTTTAGTAATTCTGTCAGGTTTGTTTGTAAAAATGAAATCTATTCTTGTTTTGGAGCGGTTAGTTACGTTTTGATTAATTGATCCAAATTAAAATGCTCAGTTATCGGTTTAAGTTTTTTTTTGTCTTTCTTATTGTCCCAGTTAATATTAAAATCACCCATTAAGATTAACTCTTTTTTCACATTAGTAAGATTGATAAGGGTTTTAAGGTTGCTATAAAAATCTATTTTAGCTGATGGTTTACGATATTTACATATGACCGTGAATGTCATTTCTGTAGAGAGTATATTGTCTACTCCCACACACTCAAGGTTGATGTCGCCAGACCATTCAATCTGATTGCATTTAAGGGTGTCTTTAACATATAATATAACCATATAATCCCTCCCCTCCCTTGACCCCTATCCTTTCTAAAAACATTGTAACCAGGTATTGTTATTGCTGCCTCGGGTGATGAAGAAGTTAACCACGTTTCTGTTAATCCTAGAAAGGAAATATTTGATTGAATTAGTAACTGCTCTAACTGTTCACGTTTGGGTTTCATGCTTCTGATATTTAGGTTTACAGTATGGGTCCCAAATTATCTTTGCCTGATTTATAGTCTGAAACATTTTTGTAAACTTATGTTTCTTAAAAACTGGGTTTGGCTGTGGTTGTAATTTGTTGATTGTGTTCAATGCTACAATTTATCCGTGATGAAGTTGATATAATTTGGCACTCAGCGCCTAAAGTCTGTGCGGCTTTGCTGGTACCTTGAGCTGGTATTGCCATTTCTGCGTTGGTATCCGAGCAGGGACGTGCACAGGAATTTTGTGGGGCAGTTGCTCTGACCTGAAAAAAGGGCACTACCCCCAAAGCTCACGGGCTATATGAAGGAATATATTCAGTTGAATTTTGCCCATACAAATTGCCTTATCTGACCGTGTTTATGTCCAAACGCAATGCCTCATATTATGGTCTTATTATTATTTATAAAGATTGCAAACGTCAAAGATGACAGGTTTATGATATGCAACTTTGTAAACAGTATACAAAATGTATTAACAATATGTTAAATGTCACCAAAATACACATGAGAAAAAGAGTTCCTCATATTATAGTTTATTGTTTTTTAATTTTTTTATTATTTTTTTTAAATAAATAATCTGGATTGAATTCTTGACAGATAGGGGAAAAACTCGCTTCTAATAAAAATAAAAACGCTTAGATTTCGAAAAAAAACACAATCCTTTTTTAACCTTTTGGCTTCCCGTACATTCAATTGTGCTTTTTGCTCATCTGGGCAACTACGCATGATTTGTAGTATGATTGCGTAAAGGGAACAGGAATTCCGGTAAGGAACAGAATCGACTGCTACACCCAGTGCCGATCCTGACCTCCCTGGGGCCCTAAGTAAAATTCTGCTAAGGGGCCTCTACCTGACCTGTGATGTCGTGAGCTATGTAAACCATTTGCCATTGCCACAGTCACACCTGACACTTCAGCGCTCCCATACAATCCTCCCTTCTTTAAACAAAACAGTCAAAGAATAAGTACAACAATATAGAACAGAATGAGGTTCAAACACACAGTATTTATTGAATAGAGTATTTTCTATAGAATGTAAAGATAATAAGTGAATATTATTAAGTAAGTGAATATTAACGTAAACATAAATAAGAAGAAAATAATAAATTATAACCCTGAGCTTTGGCTTTTGGGATTAACTTTGGTTCTTTCTACAGCCTGGGCATTTTCGGCATCAGTATGATTTTTTTAATTTTGTATTATGCATGTTGAAGCAATTCTTGATTTATGGTTATTATTTACTGAGGGATGTGCATCCATTTTGACCAGTATGTCCAGCTAATCAACATTTTTAATTCAATATAGCCTATAAATCAATAGTCAATCAATGTCAAATTGTCAATACATTGCTTTCTATCTTGCATAATTAGTGCAGTTGTTTAGAGTTTTTAACTACACTGAGACTAGATAACCAGTGTCTTGTTTTAAAAGTATAATGTGTACTTTGATTGGGAGGGCCATCATTCACGTGCATGTATTGTACAGTATGTCTGGTCTCCACATATTTCTGCTTGAAAAATGCGAGTTTCATTTCGGCAACGCGCATATGAACGCACGATAACACACGCGACGCGGTTATGTTTTCCGAGCTGCAGTAAACAAACACCGTTGCACTTTGTCGTTTATCAAAATCAAACGTAATAAATAATTGTATTTTACTCTCACTTTTGTCAGCCACAAAGTGATGCAAGAGATGCACTGCCTGCCCAGCTAGGTTAGCAAGACTGAAAAACATCAAACTTTGCTGACATCACACTTAGAGAGGAGAGAACACAAGTTTACCTGATTGTTGTTCCCGCAATTCACTCTCATGTTTTTTTCTTCTTCCTCTTTTCGTGACCAGAAGGATAGTTTCGCTTCATTTTGTCGTGGATGTTGTAGCTACACATTTGACGGCGCGCTATGACTATGACACGAGATGGAGGCGTGGCCTTAAGTAATTTGCGTGGCCCTACGCCGGTCGCGTGCAGCGTTTGCCCTTCATACTGACTTTCACTTTCGGTGCCCGAATGGAAGTAAATGAGGCTTTGCGATTTTTTTTTTTTATCTAGACCTACGTGAAATTCTGCATCCATTGTACGATTGAATTTTTTTCTCGGAAGGGCAACTTGAGTGAGAAGGGCATATGGGCAGTTGCCCGGGCAACCTGAGCAACCCCCCTGTGCACGTCCCTGTATCCGAGTGTTTCAGATCGGTGTGCATGGCCATTCATCACTCTTGACAACTGTTATTTCAGCTTCAGACTGCTCCTGCTAAAAAACAAATTCAGCTGAAATAAAACATGCAGTATTATTATAGAAGTAACCTATATCTGTTAGGATACACACTCGGAGACCAGATAAGTGAATGCAAACAGTGTTTATGTCACAGACAGGAGGGGGGTGCCACCCAGTAGCTGCACACGTCCCCTCGAGGAGCCCACCACAAAACACAACCAGGCTGGACAAGAATAAAATGAACAAGCTTCTTTTTATTAAGTTAAAAGGGATCTCATTAAAACAACAAGTGTATCGCTTCTTCGCTGGCGGCCTTGCCGGTGGGTGAACGGAGGATCACACCAGCTCTTAGCTTGGAGAGGGCTCAGAAGGTGGAAAGGTAAGCAAGTACCCAGGAATTCCTCTCCGATGGAGGCAAGGTGCCGGGGATGATCGCCCAGGAACGTACCTCAGGCGACACCAGTCGATTACTCCCACAGCAGCTCCTCTTCAATGAATCCTCAGACAGTAAATGGACGCACTGCAACTCCCCTCCAATGAGAACTCAGACAATGGGTGCACACACAGCAGCTCCTCTTCAAAGCAAACTCTGGCAATGTACAGCGAATAATCACACAAGGGCTTACTTCAGATGGTGAGAGTGGGTAGTTACACAGCAGCTCCTCTCCAGTGAGAACTCGGACAGTGAATGAACACACAGCAATTCCTCTTCGATGAGAACTCAGACAATGAGTGAACACACACAGCAAATCCTCTTCAAAGGAAACTCAGACAATGTACAGCGAATAATCACACAAGGGCTTACTTCAGATGGTGAGAGTGGGTAGTTACACAGCAGCTCCTCTCCAGTGAGAACTCGGACAGTGAATGAACACACAGCAATTCCTCTTCGATGAGAACTCAGACAATGAGTGAACACACACAGCAAATCCTCTTCAAAGGAAACTCAGACAATGTACAGCGAATAATCACACAAGGGCTTACTTCAGATGGTGAGAGTGGGTAGTTACACAGCAGCTCCTCTCCAGTGAGAACTCGGACAGTGAATGAACACACAGCAATTCCTCTTCGATGAGAACTCAGACAATGAGTGAACACACACAGCAAATCCTCTTCAAAGGAAACTCAGACAATGTACAGCGAATAAATCACACAAGGGCTTACTTCAGATGAGTGATGAATCTTTCCACAATGGTTTCTCTTCGGCGGGTGGCGCAGACTTCGGGTACTGGCAGGTATTACTCTTACACAGACACACTTCAGTTCAAGTTATTTCAACGTTCAGCACCCCGGGGACAGAGAATACATCTACTGAGACTACGAGTGGAAAGCAACAACACCAATCCAACACTTGTGCATTTGTACACAGCACTTCAATATTTCACACGTGCTCACTCCACAATAGACACTGCAAATCGCAAGACTCACGGTGAAACAGGGCTCACACCCGAAATCCCGGCTGAAAACCTCTTCCTCGATGGGCCCGTAGGACGGGGGCTGTATTAGGAGTAGATCACCACGAACAATCACCAAGCCAGTACCAGCAACGAGCCCGAATCTCCATCCAGCAACCACTCAATGTTTCTCGCAGTCCAGCGCTCACACACGCTGCCCAACATTCCTGCTGTCTTGTCGCCAGAATAGCTTTTTATCCTCCTCCTGCCCCATGCGTGTCCCAATCGCCGTTCTATATCCTCTTCTCTTGCACCTGCCTCGAGTTTCTCATCAAGCCTCCTTAGCCACCTTTACTCACACGGAAAAACCGGAACTGTCCTAGTGTCACAGTGGAAATCTTCCCCAAGGGAAACACGTTCTCGAAACAAAGGTTCCGCTTAGCCGCTCATCACCCCGTGACATTTATTTACAAGAATAACGTGCAAGGAGCGTTTTCTGGTGAAAACGCCTGTAAAAACCACATAGCTTAGGATTCTTATCCCTTTTAAGCAACAGAATTATGGACACTTATGTAAGTGTTTCTGGTAGGAAACCACGCTCTAAAGATTCCGTATACACTGACAGAAGTAATGGGGATAATTTTTTCTGAATTTTTTTTTTAACTCTACAGGAAAACCATCGGGCCCAGGAGCTTTATTATCTTGCATCCTTTTAATTGCCTGATTAATTTAGTTTGCGTCGATAGGTGCTTCGACATCTCCAGCGACAGCTGAATCAATCGTGGTAAAATTTAAGTTCTGCAAAAAGGCATTCGTATCATGGGCATCAGACGGAGATTCAGAAGTATATAACAATGAATAAAAAGACTTGAAGGGGGCATTAATACCTTCAGGTTCAGATATCAAATGACCAGATAGGTCCTGAATCTGTGGAATCAAACGGTTAGCTGCTTGACGTCTTAACTTATGAGCTTAGAGGCGACCAGCTTTATCACCATGTTCATAATAAATACTACGAGAATGCAAAAGAAGCCGCTCAGCATCTTCAGTCAGAACGAGATCAAGTTCAGCTTGTAAATCGAGACGTTGTTTAAATTTATCTTGTGAAGGGGAATTGGCAAGCAGCTGATCAATTTGAAAAATATTTGAAGTGAGTTCACGTATCCTTATGTTGCGAACTCTCCTTGAGTGTGCGGAGTAAGAAATAATCTGTCCCCGAAGGTAAGCTTTAAGTGTTTCCCACAGCAATGAATAAGTAACCACCCCCATCTTGATTTGTAGCCAAAAAATTGTCAATGGAAGTTGAAATAAAATCAATGAATTTTCCATCAGACAACAGAAGAGTATTTAACCTTCATAGTGATGAATATCTAGGCTGCACAGAGAACTGTATATCAACCGTAAGAGGGGCATGGTCAGATATAACAATAGCATGGTAAGAAACCGATTTTACTTTAGATATCAGAGAGCTATCTATAAAAAAATAATCAATACGGGAATATGACTGATGGGCTTGCGAGAAGAAAGAAAATTCCTTATCTTGAGGGTTATAAAATCTCCATGGGTCAATACAACTATTTTTGGACATAAATTCCACTATTGATTTAGACATAGATGATGGAGTCATTGTTCTGGAACTAGAACGGTCCAAAGCAGGATCGATTACACAAATTAAGATCACCAGCAAAAATAAGTAGATGACTATTTAATGAGGGGAGGATCTCAAATAACTTGTTT
This sequence comes from Rhinichthys osculus, assembly GCA_029959095.1. Lineage (NCBI taxonomy): Eukaryota > Metazoa > Chordata > Actinopteri > Cypriniformes > Leuciscidae > Rhinichthys > Rhinichthys osculus. The sequence continues at coordinate 1,006,269 of JARWKJ010000002.1, read as the reverse complement.
ATGAAACCTGGATCATCAAAATTTGGTGCATATACATTGACAAGAATCATAGGATTTTGTAGTATGGTGCCAACAACAATCAAATATCTTCCATTTTTATCAGTTATTACCTTAGTAGAAGAAAACTGAACAATTTTTTTAATCATTATCGCAACCCCTCTGGCTTTTGAATTGAAATCAGAGTGAAAAACTTCCCCTATCCAAGTACACTTAAGCTTCAGATGATCTTGGTTTCTCAAATGTGTCTCCTGTAAGAAAGCAATGTCTGTATTTAAACTTTTCAAATGTGCATATATCTTTGACTTTTTAAAGGGGCTACCCATGCCATTAATGTTCCAAGTTACAAATCTTATTGCAGAACTGACTGGATGTGGCAAAATACCATTATAATTAGCCATCTACTAAACTAAAACAGTACCCTTGAGGGGAAAAACCTCCTGTAAGACAAAGAGAGAAAAAAATAAATATATATATAAAGAATTAAAGAAAAAATAAAGGGGAAATTCAACCCTCAGAACATTCCCACCCACCCACATATGTGCAGACTCCAACTGGAGCCAATCCAACGATTCACTGCTCACGATTAGAGATAAACGAAAAGAAAAAAAAAAGGTGACCTGCAGAATATGACATTCAAAATTGCAAACACACATTAGAAGAGATTTAAAAGATGACCCCAATCAATTCAGCTTCGGTAGCAAATAATATTGCACTTGTACAGTCCTTAAAACAATTGAATAAAAACAAAATTCCCAAGTATGGCTGGTAATTAGACAGCAAACATAAAAAAAAAATCGTTTGCATTTGAGACACTATGCCAAGCTCAAAAATAAAATAAAAAAGTAACAAGTAATAAACAGTCACATTTCGGGTGTCATACAGTGTCTCATGTATAATGCCATGGGTTAACTTACCCAACACAGCTCACATGCCTAAGCGTACACATTCATGCATCACTTGATACATTCTGACGAGGCTGTAAAGAGTTGACATGATTTAGCCAGCTCCGGTGAGTTGAACTGTCTTTCGACACCGTTGAAAGTAACACGTAGCTTAGCTGGATGAAGAAAACCAAACTTGACTCCAGGTATTGAGCGAAGTAGCTGACGAACCTCATTGAAGGCAGACCGGACACGAGCAGTCTTTGCTGTGAAATCTGGGAAGATGGATATTAGGGCTGCAACAACTAATCGATAAAATCGATAATAATCGATTATGAAAATCGTTGTCAACGAATGTCATTATCGATTAGTTGGTCTGCTTACGTCACAGGGAGTGTTTCCTGGTGATTGGTTGAAACGGGCCAATCAGGATGCTCTCTGTCTTACACGCGCTTCATGAGGCACACACGCAAGGTCTCTCTCCCTCCGTTGCTCTGCCGCGCGCTCGCGCGCTACACGGTTGGAGCACAGTCTCTTCTGTCTCGCATGCGCGCTCTTGCTTGCGTGCTCAAATCCCGGGCGTTTGAACTAATTTGCGAGGATCAGGGAGCATATCAATATGCGGGTGACTCCCAGAACTTCCGGGAGACTTGGGATGTCTGTATTTTGCGTCTCGAGCATCAGGTTGCGCAAGCAGTTCGCTCGCAACATAAGTGATGGATTAAAATAGCGCTACCGCAGAAATATTAAATTAAAACGGTCTTTACAAAGCGAAGCACTAAATATAAAGGCAGTTAATAACAGCAGCAGTAAATTATTGTTTTTTAGTCACTGTACTCAGTGGTTTTCAGCGAATGTTTGTGCACTAATGCATAATTTTTCCTGTCTTTTTAATCAAGCCTGTTAGCTTGCTGCGTACCTCCATTACGTTCTCTTTATATAGCATTTGTCTACTATTAAGTTTTAATTGTTTTTCAAACGCGATCTACTGCGGCTCTATGTTCACACGCTTGTTTTCAGTCTTTCTATATTTATTTTTACAAATTATCCTTAATTCAATTAATTTTAAATAAAAATTAAATTAATTATATATTTTAGATGTTTTTAGTTTATATCTTCACATCTGAACAACATGTCTGTAAATTTGTTTTAACAAAAATTGTGTTAAAACAATATGTTGGATATTTTTTTTTTTTTTTTTACATTAATCATGGTTGTCAACTTGCCATCAGCAATTATCATTAAAAACAATGCAAATACTGATATTTGTAAAACTCAATGTGTGGCTTTTGCACTTTTTAAAGTACACTTTTACACATAAATATCCTAATTTAGGGTTTTAGGTAACACTTTATTTTACGGTGTCCTTGTTACATATGTTACATGTACTTACTGTAGTAATAACAGTAAATTATGCATAATTACATGCAACTAAACCTCAACCTAATCCTACCCTATTCCTATAGTAAATACATGTAGTTACTTAATATTACTCTGTACTTAAATATATAATTACACTGTAACAAGGACACCTTAAAATAAAGTGTAACCGGGTTTTATTTAGTCATAATAAACAAAAAATCTAATTGAATTTATCCGATTAATCGATTAATCGAAAAAATAATCGTCCGATTAATCGATTATCAAAATAATCGTTAGTTGCAGCCCTAATGGATATACTCATATCACCAACTTTGAGCCGTTTCTTCTCACGTGCCTGCTTTAAGACCTCGACACAGTCAGAGTGATAATGCAGTCTTGCCACAATAGCTTGCGGACGCTCCCCCGGTTTTGGCCTGGGTTGCAATGTGCGATGTGATCTGTCAATGATGATGTCCCTCTCGATGTTAAGTGCCTCCTTGAGTAGCTTGGAAATCGCCGTGGTTGTAGATGGATTTTCTTCTGGAACTCCTACAAAAGAGGCTTCACATTCCAGATTCAAATCACCAAACCCAGAGCCATAAATCACCCACAGGCTCCAGAGTGTCAGCAACCAATAAGACTTTTTATTGTTTAACTAAAGTAAGAACGTTGTCTTCCTCACTCTCTTTCTTTCTGCAACTCGTATGAATGTGTGTGTGTTAGATATTAGTCTGTGTCAGTCATAGACTTATAATCAATAAAGTAGTGTTTGTATTTGAAAAGAGAAGCATTACTTGTGTTATGTGCTTACGAATTTATTGTCTTGAACTGCGATCTAAGTTACCTATGCTTTTACCCTTAGATTATTTCTTAATTTATCTGTTAGCTGGGAATTAATCTTTCTTGGCCAGGAAGATATTATATTTCCTAGAATTAATAATTGTTTATGCTTTCCGTTCATTGGATGAACTGATAAAATGATCATACTATTGATTCTGCTACAGTAAATTCTGAAAATAATTAAATTTTTAATTATTGATCATAATCCGTTATGAATAATGATTAGTTATATTTATACGGACGTATAAACGCTACAATGTATTGGTGAAAGATCCTCTCATCCTGGCATCTGAGATAAATTCGTTTTTCAAAAATTCTGTTTAAAGTCCCCATGAATTCAAAATTGACCATACTTACTTTGTTTGCCTAAATTTATCATTTTGTGGTGAACAATTCATCCATGCAAGTCAATCCACACAAAACATTTTTTTGGCTTCGTAATCTTTAATCAAAATCAGAAATTTCCCCTCCCCTCTGCGTTGGAGGACCTTGCCTGATGACGTAGGTTTGACGGTTTGGGCGTCTTCTTAACATCCGTAACCACGCCCCTCCAACTGACAGTAGACAGACTGAATGAAAACACCTACTTTTCTAGATCCAATCAGGTGCTAGTTGGGGAAAAAGCCACGCCCACCATTTTGCCTCATTTAGTATTCCGTTTCTCTCGGAAATACGTCACAACACTAGAGAAAAGTCGTTTGCAACTTCCGGTTCACGGGGACTTTAAGAAATATCTCAATTATTCACCCCATCTGAAAGTGTGTCCTCTCCTGTTAACTACACACAGCCTATATTTATGATAGAAGAATCCAGATGTGGCCTCTATCATTGACTACGTTTACATGCAGCCAATAACCCGTTCAAAACCGGGATATTAGCAATAACCCGGTCGCGAACGGCCATGTAAACACCGGCAAAAACCCGAATATGCTCATATCCCGGATTTTAAAAACCGGGATATTATACCTGGGGTACCCCTTTTCTAACCTGAATTTTTGGTCATGTAAACGCGCATCGGCATATCCCCATAGTGATGTGTGTTCTGCGCATGTTCTATTCGCAAGGAATCTTGGTCTTTTGAGTAGAGAAACTTCTCGGCGCATACAAAACCCCACATGCAGTATACCGGAAGTAAACATGGCGAGACGCAGCACAGCATACTTTTGGAGCGAGGTCAGTACCAGCACCAAAGCGCAAACAAAGGCGATCGCTATCTGCCCCGAACTATTCATTATCCGCGTGCTGCTGCTGCCCCCCCCGTCGGGCTCCCGAGACTGCTGAGGCCTCTCGTGGATCCGCGGCCTGGGGCTCGGATGTTGAGCTCGAGGATATTGAGTATGAGCAGACGGGCCTCGCCCTTTCTCTCCCTCCCTCTCCCGAGCACGCACGCAGCGCGGTTGAATTCGCGCATGATTATTTATGTCCCAGCCCGGGAGCCCGCGAATCGGTTTCTTTCGGTCTGGATGACGTGATTTACACTGCAGCCTCCGACTCCGAGGATTTCGGGCCTGCTTTGGCTGATGACGTTATCCCGCCTAGCGGCCAGGACGCGCGGCCTACTCCGGCCTACACTGAGCTTATTGAGGTGCTGTCGCGCGCTACAGAGAAGCTCTCTATTGACTGGCCTGATGAGCCCCGCGAGTCTCAATCGTCCAAACTCGACGAGAGGTTCCTACGTGGCCCTAATTCTAGGCCAGAGCGAAGAAAGCTGCCCTTTTTCAGCGATCTGCATCACGAGATCTCCAGATCCTGGAAGCAGCCATTCTCCGCACGCCTAACTAATGCGGCAGCCGCTGACTTCACCAACCTTGTGGGTTTTGTGGAGCAGGGTTATTCCGCTATTCCAGCGGTCGAGGACACGCTGGCTAACCACCTCGCCACGTCGTCTGCACCGTCTTGGAAGGCGCGTACCCTTCCTTCCAAGGCTTGTAGGACTACTTCCTCCCTTATTGGGAAGTCTTACATGGCGGCTGGTCAAGCAGGCATGGCCCTGCTTACCATGGCCATCCTTCAAGCCTACCAAGCGGACGTCTTGAAGGACATGGATGAAGGAGAGGGACTGACACCCGAAGCTGTCAAAGAGCTTCGGAAAGCCACAGATCTGGCCCTAAGAGCCACCAAGCACACTGCTCGGGCTGTAGGTCGCTCTATGGCGGGCTCGGTTGCTGCAGAGCGCCACCTCTGGTTGAATCTCACGGAGATCCGAGACAAGGATAAGAGTTTCCTCCTGGATGCCCCTATCTCCCACTCAGGTCTTTTCGGGGAGGCGGTCAACACGATGGTTGAGAAGTTCCGCGCCGCTAAGTCTCAGTCGGCCGCGTTCAGGTAGTTTATGCCCAGGAGGGTCAGAGGGCCAAGAGACTCCAACCCTTCCCCTTCTCAAACCCGAGAACGCTCTGCTCATAGGGCTGAATTCCCTACTAGCAGGAGTGACCCGGCTCACCACCCACCAACTACTGTCTGGGGAGCCCGAGGTCGTCCATTTCCCCGCCAGCGCCCTCACAAGCGCCTTCAGCTGAAGCGGTCCAACAAATCGGCCGCTCCAGCCTCCTCGAGTCGTTCCTGACCCGCAGGTCAGAAGGAGGAGAGCCTCATCAGATCTACGAGGTTGGGACAGACCGCGCAAGCGTTTCTGCCCTCCTCCAGCCGGCTCTCCTCATCCAACCCTGTCACCTTCGCCACCCAGCGTGTTTCGAAGTGCAGGTCCTGTTTCACTCTCTTCACCCAGTCCGGCGCAGGAGGAAGGAGACGCGTCTTGCTTTCTCCCCTCGCTCCCGGTGCACGTTACACCCGCCAATCGCTTCCTCGGAGGCACAGTTCATTTTCCTCTGGAGCAGGCGGACCCAGTTACTTCTATCCAGGTGGTGGTACCCCCCAGTACGTGTCAGGACGCCAAGCGCTCTCCTCCACGGTCAACCGCGCCTCCCCATGGGATCCAGCGCGACACCCTACCTCAGGTATGTCCCTTGCACTGCAACACTCCTCTGCCTCTATCACATTTCGTTCAAGAATGGGAGCGTTTACCAGGGGTATCACCTTGGATCCTTCGCACAGTTCGGCTCGGCTACACGCTTCAGTTTTGTCGCAACCCCCCCTGCTTCAACGGGGTCTTTCCTACTGTAGTCGACAGCGCCGCTCAGGCTTCTGTACTACAGCAGGAGATTTCATCCCTTCTGCTGAAGGGGGCGATAGAAGAGATTCCTTCGGGGGAAGTCGAACAGGGCTTCTACAGCCGTTACTTCCTGGTCCCGAAGAAGGGGGGCGGCCTGCGGCCGATACTAGATCTTTGCCGGTTGAATTTCTCTCTTTACAAAGGAAAATTCAAAATGTTGACGCTGAAGGCCATCATATCTCATATCCGGCTGGGGGACTGGTTCGTGACGGTAGACCTCAAGGATGCTTATTTCCACATCCAGGTCGTACGGCGACACAGGAAGTTCCTCAGGTTCGCCTTTGGAGAAAAAGCGTACCAGTACAGGGTCCTCCCCTTTGGCCTCGCTGTAGCGCCAAGGACGTTCACAAAGTGTATGGATGCTGCTCTGGCCCCGCTGCAGCTCCAGGGCATCCATATACTCAACTACCTGGACGATTGGCTCCTTTTAGCCCACTCCAGAGAGTTGGTGACTCACCACAGGGACATTGTCCTCCGTCATATTCAGTCTCTCGGTTTGAGGTTGAATACGGAGAAGAGCGTTCTTACTCCAGCTCAGAACTCGGTTTTCTTGGGGGTACGCATGGACTCCGTTCTTATGCAGGCCCGTTTGGCTCCTGCACGGATTTCCAGTCTGGTGACATGTCTGTCCCGTTTTGCACTAGGCCAGCATGTTTCCGTGAGCACCTGCCGCAGACTTCTGGGCCTTATGGCCGCGGCCTCCCCTGTGCTACCTCTGGGGCTACTCCACATGAGACCTTTTCTGTGGTGGATGAAGCTCTCAGGGGCTCGGCCCACGGGGCCAGATTACAAATTACTATCCCAAAACAGCAATTTATTTAATCACATCTCTAAATGTGCTTCAAATATGGCACTGGTTTGCTCCTCCCTCACGCGAACCCGTTAAATATTTTCAATTAGGGATGCACGATACCACTTTTTGCAGAACGAGACGGATACCAATACTTTCATTTTTGGTACTCGCCGATATCGATACCGTAACCGATCCCTGAATTTTCACTGCATTTGTAATTTTTAAATGTATTAGTAGATAAACCAAAAGAATATAAATCATATTAGTTGGCTTAATTTGTTTATCAAATATATATTTCCTTCAGATATTTTCATGCTTAATTAATCCTGCTAAAAAGCATGCTTCTGTTTCTGTCACTGTTCATTCTATTGCTCTATCATATTTTATCTTTCATTTAATACAGGGTATACACAGAAATTCTTAAAATGAATTTAATACCTTTTAATACCTTCACTATATTTTTTAATACCATCACGACTTCAAGATGCAACTGTAGTGGCGTATATAGAGACAAGTAAAGTAATGAAATATCTTCGAAAACTTGCATTTCCCCATAATGTCCAGGGTTTTTTCCTTGGTCAAAATTGGTCTTCGGTGGTGGCCGACAGACACTTATCCTTTCTTGCCCTTTTTTAAAAAAAAAAATACTTCTTTGCTGGACGTGATAATTGTTTTGGTATAATCATATCAATATCAAAAAGTAGAATAAAAACGGAGCATTAAAAAGTTTATTTTAAAAGTTTATTGAAGTCTAATTTTCTACCATATACTGTAAAATTTAATAGAATTAGCTGCCAGATACTTTTTTTAAATTTTTTTATTAAATAACAAAAATTGCTGCTAGATAACAACTTGCTTTGCACTTTTTTTCTGGTTTCACCTCACTCCAGTCTAAACTAATTTTTATTTTTTTTTGCAATGTTTCTACACATTATAACATAAATAACCTGAAAATACTACGTAGTTTACAACATACATGAATTGTTTGTGCATATTACTTCACAGTGCATTAACTAATGTTAACAAATACAACTTTTGATTTCAATAATGTAGGCTATATGGTGAAATTGACATTAAGAAAGATTAATTAATGATGTAGACGTGCAGTTTATTAATAGTTCATATTAACTAATGTAGTTAACTAGATTTTAATAAATGGAACCATATTGTGTTACCGATTCAGAAGTCCCGTGAGGACAGATCAGTTGTTTTAACCATTCATTAAAGTGACGCGTCATTAGCGGACGTGTACGCATTATGTGGTTAGGTTATCCCATCAGTTAGGACATCGCACAAAATTTGTGTCAACAAATAGGTTTTTTTAGGATAGATTTTTCCTTTATTGAAAGTGTGGTTATGTCAGCTGAATGTGGCACACGCCGTGAGAGAAGATAAGGCAACGTTTTTTTAGCACAATTCACACACAGCGGGAAATAAATTTCCAATTGCGCCACGTGAAACTTCGGTCTTCCGACCTTTTACCATCGTGTCAATTGATTTTGATTAATATGAGCGAGGGAGAGAGAGCAAGAGTGAATTGAGTGCACGCGCGCAGCCGGGGCTCTCTCTCTGTTCCTTCTTTCAGTTAACATGCACCCTGTCACAAGTGCAGCAGTCAGTCGTCTACATTAGGCTACTCACCGATCAAATATGGCTTTGGCGGCCGACTGATGACTGAAATAGAAGCGAACTCGCGAACAGGTTGGGCAGCAAGCCAGGCCAGCCGGGTACTCAGTTTGTTTCAGCGCGCGCGAACGAACAAACACCACGTCACATGATATCGCACAGGTCCTACTCGCTACATATAAATAAATCCACGCGAATTTTAGAACAAAGTCCTGCACTTAACACAAATTGAAACTCATAGGCCTAGTTGGATGGGGGTTCGAAAATTTACTACTTCGTCAGATGACGTTTACTACTTTTTACTGGCCTTAATTTGGCATAATTTAATTTACTACCTTTTACTACCTTTTACAACCCCGCGGAAACCCTGCAGAAATCACCATCAATTGACACAATACACGACCATCTGGTCTCGCAAAGCACTTAAAGGGTCATGAAACCCTAAACCACATTTTCTGAGATTTTAACAGAGGTATGTGTGTTGAACAACATTGAAGACAATGTTAGCATCTGTTAGATTTCATAGTAGGGCGAAAATGGTTAAATTTGAGTTTTTTCCAGCTATGTTCGTCTTCCGGGTTTAAAATCTTCATCGCAGGTTGTGACGTGGCAGTGCACAGTGTAGTGCGTTGATGACTCATCGGTCTCTCATAATTATTAATGAGACTGAATTTTTATATCCTATGAGAAGACACGGTCTCTTAATTATTCATGACACCACGTGGATCTTTCCACAGACATGTCAAACTGTGATATCGCGTAGTAAAGGAGAGAGACCATCATGGGACGCAAGTGCCGCAAACATTTTACCCGAGAGAGCTTCGAGAATTGGAGAATGGTGGACTTCGGCCTTGTCGATGACCAATGCAAGTTACGTCTTGCGAGTAATGCGGTACCAAGTCCTGAGGACTTTTCTATCCCTTCAGAGTGTGTCTAAAATGTAACCCTGGTCATTTTACTTGCCTTTTGTTAAATAAGCGGTCGTTATGAACATTTTAGATATTTCGATAATATATCAATTGTATACTTAATGCGGGAGACTTGTGAAAGTGTAGTGTTGACGTGCGGGCCGGGCGACACCGTGTTGTGTGTGTGTGTGTGTGTGTGTGTGTGTGTGTGTGTACGTGCAGGCAGGCGAGCCTGCGAAATGATTCGGGGTCAGAGAGAGAAGCGGTAGGATGTGTGTTTGGACGAACGACTGAAAACTCTGAGATTATTGTTCATTATTGATCGTACATTGTACAGAGGTCAAAATTATTGTACAAATATGATAATTATCGTACATCTGGCAACACTGCTGGCTGATGACAGTTCCCCCTCTCCCCTGCCGTGCCACACCCACTCCCTCCCTTCTTCTCAAAGCCATCCACGCCCATTTAAGTTGCATTTTTCAAAAAGATTATGAGCTAGACTTGAGCTGATAGAGGGGGGTTTCATGACCCTTTAAGAACAATTTACACACTCTTAAAAGTCCTTATTTCACTATATCACTGACTTTGTCAACTTTAACTCAGCACAGCGTCCGCATGAACAGCTTCTACGACCACGTTGGGAAAGCGCGCTGCTCACACTCAGTTCTCGTGACACTTTCAGAAGTGACGTTTCTTAAAGGGCCAGCGTAACTTTACGTCCATAACTGAGAAAAGCACTAAAACACTTCACATATGCAGTTCACTTAAACAGGACTCTGTTAAACAGTTCAGTAACTAACTTTAGTGACTTTTGACCCGGTTACATAAAGTTATTGAAAAATGGATAGCAAAACAACTAATAAAGCATCTAAATATATGTGGCTCCCCTCTACATCCCATGCAGTTTGGCTTTTGGGCTCATCATTCAACTGAAATTCACAAACACACACACACATCTCTTACACACACACACACACACACACACACGTCTCTCTCTCTCTCTCTCTCCCTCTCTCTCTCTCTCACACACACACACACACATACATCTCTATCTCTCTGTCACCCACATACACACTCACGCGTATCTGTCTCTCTCTTTCTCACACACACACATCGCTCTCTCTCTCACACACACACACCTCTCTCTCTCATCTAAGGTGGGAATTCCTCTTGGTGCAAAAAGAGCATTAGTTGTTTAGGTGGTTTCTGGTTTTGCATTGAGGTTCTCCACTTACAGTTCAACTCAGCTGTTATTTGTCAAATAAGCATGAGACAGAAACACACACAGGAGAACTGAGAGCTCTTTAATTATATTAATGATAGAAAAGAGAGAATACAGGACAGTCTCTGACTCCATATGTGACATATGAAACACTTCTATAAAGACAACAATATTACTATTAACTCTCTTCTGATTTACATGCAAGCTCTGCTTAATATTATATATAAACTTAATACTCTTCTAATATATTATGTGCACTTTAAAACAATTCTTTTTAGGGATAATTTACACAAAACTGTCCACTGACTTCTAATGTATGGACAAATAAATCTCAAAATATAGTCTTTTATGTTCCACAGAAGAAAGAAAGTTATTCAGCTTTTGATCGACATGAGAGCATATGTACATTATGTCAGTTTTTGAGTGGACTATCTTTGTAATAGTGTGAATAGTAGTTATTAGGTAAAAAGAGTATAATGTCCATGCATTAGGAACACAAGCAAGACTACGAGCTGAAACTACTTGATGTTGTTGATCTGTCAGTCTATCGGGGGAATGAAGTGAGAATAAACCGTGCTTTATACACCCCTCCTCTCCATCGTATGATAAAGTCCTGCTGATCCAGAACGCCAGCAGAAGCATCAACACTACATCAACACATCTTTAATAAAACTCTGTTCACCGCATGTGTTTATGGGCCGCAAACAGAGCAATTGAGTTTAGAGTTTGATGAAGCAAGAGTTGTCTCTAATAAAGCTAAACGCCACAGAAAGGAAGGGTGTGTGAGTGAACAGAATGGCATTGACTTCATGTATGGAGTGCAGATGTTTACACTGAAGTGCAGGGGGTCTGTGAATGAGACGCAGGCTTTAGCACTGAAACACAGCAGGCAAACGCTGCACTACTGTCTCGAGAGTGTTCGTCCCGGCTGTGTGTCGAATCCTGATGTGTGTCAGTTCTACAACAGCAGTGAACAGACTTCATTAACCTTCCCACATCAGGCCTGATGAACATGTACAGGACACAGTCAGCCAGCGGGTTCAGGAACAGGAGATATAAAGAAAAATGCAATAATATAGAGAGCAATGCCCTGGTGTAGGACCTGTAACTGTAACCTCTATAAGCTCTAATTAAGTTCAGGATTATGTCGGGGAGAATGAGAAAAGTGTAAGTCAGAAGCACCAGGAACAAACTGCCCAAAATCTTTTTGCGCTTTACAGAAGTAAGAGATATTGCTCGTGAAAGACCGCGACAAGTGCCGATAAAACACAGAATGATTATCGGGTAGGGGATTAAACACGCGATCAATAGTGGCCAAGGGCTAAACAGAGACACGGTTACAACTAGTAAGATCACAGGAACAAACCAGACGATCACAGAAATAACACAGCAGACTTTCAGTGAATGATGAGTTCTGTACCAGATAGGATGAGAAACCAGAAGATATCGTTCAAGAGCAACACATGCCATAAAATACAGACCCACTATCAAACTATAAAAATATGGCATTTGCGCATATGAATATCGGTCTATTGTCCATGTTAATTTACAAATGATCTGAATGAGATCTGACAGAATCAAATGAATAACAAACACTGGAGTGGAGCGCTGAGATTTGAGAAGAGCACACAACGCAAACAGAGTTACGATCATGACTGGAATCTCAACGGCTGAAATGATCCCCATAATTATTGGTTCTGCATCCTGAAGTTTACTGTCAAACTCCCTCATCTGACGGATCCATTCATCGTCATGATTTACTCCACTTGATCCGTTGATATAATAATCTCCTCTTGATCCGTTGATATAATAATCTCCTCTTGATCCGTTGCTGCTGGCGTTTAGTTCTGCCATTGTTTCATGAAATCTTGACAGGCTCTAAATAACAAACCAGTCATTAGTTTAAAAAAGTATATTTTTCTTTATTAAAAACATTACAGATAAATATATGACATAACGAGTTTTCTGTGTGATTGTTGAAATGCAGTTTGCTCAGTTTGTTTCACATGTTCTTTAGAGGAGTGTGTGTAATGTTAGAAAGCTTGAAATACGTGAAATGTAAGATGACAAATCCTCCATTTGAACAATATCACAGAAGCAAGAATGCTGTTGTTCTGAATATTCAGTCCAGCACAGCTGCAAGTGTACAATGGTTTATTAAAGTAGGAATAAATGTTGAAGAACTTACGTTACTGACAGGATTGTGTGTTTGGTCTGCAGGTCAAAGCAGAAGTGTGTGGAATAACACACAGACTGACAGATGTTTCACAAGTTTCCACTGCCGTGTTTAAAGAGCTCTTCATTCACTGCACACACTGGAGAAACACACATCTTAAAGCTTGTTGATCTAATGGAGGAAAGGCCGGAGATTACACACACACTATTTGATCCAACGTGTCAAACTGTAATTCCCTTAACCCTCTGGGGACGGCAAACGCGCCGGCGCGTTTTGGCAGATTTTTTTCACATAGCAGAAAAATAGACTTAAACTACTCCCTCATTTCTGGTCATACAGAGTTAAGAAATATGAAAAAAAAACTGTTAAATGTCTACTTTTTTATGTGCCCACATACAATCGAAATAAAATATTGTGCTTTTGTAAAATAAAGAAAATAAACAGTGTGTGCGTTCTGCCTCTCCGTCACCGTGAACTTTTTTTCTGGAGCACATCTCTAATCTTAAACAACTCAGCTAATACTATTCACCCAGCCATAAGCAATATATCTTTTAAATCATTTGAGTTTGTACTTTTAAATGATCCGATTCAAAACTAAAATTAATATTCTCCGTTTATGTCATCTATATAAAAAGAGAGACGTGTCAGCCCGTCTCATTATCGTTCTCTCAGCTGATTATCTCTGGTAATGTGACACGCCCACGGAGAGCACGCGCTATTCAAACGCAAATATGTGAAGCAACACATTGAGACCAGGGTTCCTGCACACTTTTGAAAGTCAAATTTAAGGCTTTTTAAGACCTTAAGAAATCAAAATTAATACCGTACATTAGGGCTGTGCAGTATTGACAAAGATATATCTTGATATTTTCAACGTTTTTTTGATAATAATTAGATGATATTTTACTGATTGTGTTTTTGTGCTGGTGCCATGGCTGGTTTAGGCCTGTTGTTGACAGCTGACTCACGAAGATATTCATATTTTTCATATTCTATGCAGTGGTCAGTTCACAGCAGTGACAGAAATTAATATTTTAATTAAGAGGCAATATTTGCCACCTTAAATTGATTTTTTCAGGGGCATTTTCGCCTATATATGGACATTTTTTCTAAACTTATTTAGAGTTATGCATCAACTTTAATGTCAAATACTATCATTCAAATTAAATTATACAGTAATTATACAATAATACTTAATTATATAATAATCATACAGTACCACTGTTACCAGTCAAATTAAATCATTCAATCAAAATCCATCTTTGCAGTGCAGAGGTGACAGAAGCGGCATCAGAAGTGGCATTAATATATTTACACTCCATTTACTACTGCATAAATAAAGCTATGAGATAGCCTTTTTTTAAATCAATATTCAATATTTAAATATGAAATGATTTCTAATTTTAACATTTTATTTAAAGGGTACTTTAAATATGAAACCGCAGCGGCAAATCACTGTTGTGAGTAAGTGAGTTGAGGGAGTCATTCATTCAACCGATTCGTTCAAACGGCTGATTCATTCGGGAAAGAAGCAAGTGATTCGTTCAAAACGCGGATTTCAGTCAAGAAATCATCGCTGTGTTGCATTGAGACTCTGCTACGGTTTCATTTTGAAATTATAGTCGGCGAAATAAAGGGAAAACAAACAATATTGACAATTTTGTGTCTAAAAAGTAACTCAATGTTAACTTATTGTTAATTTAACTGTTGTATAGCATAAATATCACACTTGGAATTGTGCACGGGAAAACGGCACTCTTTCTGATGTGATATAAGAACATAATATGATATAAATATAAGACAAAAACTAATTTGGGGACATAACAGTTACACTGCACACATCACGCAGTGAAAGCACGAGACAAATGCGATGTCAGCTCGCAGTGCCTCGTACATCGTTAAAACAATGATTACAATATCATAATAGACAATACACATCGCACACCATACGCACATAAAGAATGAACTTACAACTGAACTGACATTTACGACCTTTCTTCTCCTTCTCTCCTCTCGCGTGCAGGAGACAGTTATGCTGCCGCGACTCGCGAGTGACGCGAAATGTCACGTGAATTAGCAAATCCACAAAGATAGAATAATACATTTTAAAAAATACGTACGCTAATTAGATAGTTTTAATTTGGAAAGCTTTTAGATATGTCTAAGTCAAAGTGTCATCTAAAATTTAAGACTTTTCATAAGTAAAAATAAGACTTTATAAGACTTTTTATGGTCTTAAACTTTAAAAATCTAATTTAAGACTTTTTAAGGATCCGCGGGAACCCTGGAGACGCGTTAACGCCCATAAACTCTGAAAACACACATTATTTTTTAATCAGATTAATCTACTGTCGTCTTGCGCGGCTATATGAGGAATAATCCTGGGACAATTTACCACAGAAGTGCTGGTTTATTTTCACTTCGAGGATGAACAGATTCAGCTGAGAAGTGTAAGTGTTTTATACTTGTGCTTTGTTCTAATCGCGATATAGAATAACGTTAGTGTCTGTAAACGGAAAAATAGCATACTGTTTAAATGTGAATCATGTTTGTGTGTGTGTGTGTGTGTGTGTGTGTGTGTGTGTGTGTGAATGAATGAATGAATGAATGCACAGATACGCACTGTTACAGACTCTAAAATAGACATCAAATAAGCTTTTGTTAGGAGTTTCTGCTCATATGTTAAATATATAGTATGTTTTGTCAATAAACTAATCAACTAAGATGTTATAGTGTTTGTTCAAGCTGTATCAAAATAATGAATCCTCAACTTTGAAATATGTATGATCAAATGTATTGGCCTACTAAGACATTTATGGAAAAAGACAATTTTCTTTTCAAGATGTTTCCAACTCTAACTTTGAACTGAAATAAAACCATGTCTATATGGTGAAGGGTGTGTGATAGAAGTGTCCAGACGTATGCACCCTGTATTTTCCTTATATAAATCCAAACAATCTAAAAGACATTCTTTTTTAAATCTCCTCATTCTTTGTGCAAGGCTCCTGTAATGATATGGCCTGATAGCACCTAATAGGGCCATTATGGGAGGGTCTTTGTCTTTCTCAGGTGTGAGATGCCACACATATTAATGAGAGAGCACGCCTCCTGCATAAAGCTTTCTCACACTAAACACGTCATTAAAAATGTAAAAGACTTTATTGACTTATCTGAATGAGTAGTCAGGATGATTCTCACATAGTTTTGGAGCAAATATTCTAGACTATGTGATACAATTTTCAAAAGTCTTGTGAAGAAATAATCAATATCTGTTTTGTGGTCTTATTTCAGCAACTTTCATTTTTATTTTTTTCAATAACCACGCATAAACATTATTCTCTTAAAAATACAAACATGTACATACATGTTGCTCCGATCTCATGGTAGTCCCGTCTGTGCTATATAGAGTGAATTTACACCTTTGCCATTAACATGTTTATAAATAACTGAAAAAAGCACAAATGTCAGTGCATGTCAAAACATCCCAAGGGCCCCAAAAACACTCTGGTCCCCAGAGGGTTAAATAAAGAGAAGGGAGAATGAAATATAACTGTGCAGTGTAACCTCTGCTTGCCAGCAACCAGCTCCTTTCAAGCGTCTTAAGACTCCACCTCCAACCTGAAGATGCATCTTAAAGTAGGCCTAAGTTATTTTCAGGTTTAGTCGTCTGCTGTAGTTTTACTGGTCACCTTGCTATTTTATAGTTGTATGAGGTTGCTAGGCTGTAACGATATGCGTTTGAAATCGAAATCGCGACTCTCAGATCCACAAACCTGTGTCGCAGTGTGAGAAGGCAGAATCGCCACACACCCCTTCCAACTCCCAGAGCTATCCTTCCCGTCCAGATCCAATGCTACCACATCTTTAAATTACTATAAGTATTATTTGAAGTTAACATTATAAAATACGTAGAGCCTACTTTAAAATTGGGCAATTCCAGCATTATGGACGTGACATTTGCAGTCAAAACTTGAAATAGAAATTCTCAGAAAATGCATTTACCGGTAATACCAATATATTGAAACTTCTGTTTATATTTCTATACTCCCTTAATAAAGGAGTCCAGACATTAGAAAAATATCTGTCTACACATGCGTTTTATATTTAAAATGAGGGAAATAAACATGCGTGACACAAAAAATCTTTAACTTTTAGGTGGCAAAATATTTTTTAGTAGCCTACTTCTGTGAATTACACTACTCAAACCAAAAGTTACGGATGAAGAAGGGTTGGCTCTCCACAGAACATAAAATATTCATTTTATTAAATTTTTCGCATTCGCATTTATGAGGAAAAAACAATGTTACGGACGTGAACACTCTGAAAGCGGCACTAAAAGACTGCTTTAAAACTTTCACAGAGACCTCAAACAAGGGTTTCTTTAAAGTGCCTTTCATTAAAGGTGCATAGCGCA
The DNA here is from genome assembly GCA_029959095.1 of Rhinichthys osculus. Taxonomy (NCBI): domain Eukaryota; kingdom Metazoa; phylum Chordata; class Actinopteri; order Cypriniformes; family Leuciscidae; genus Rhinichthys; species Rhinichthys osculus. Next base: position 988,872 of record JARWKJ010000002.1, on the reverse strand, counting down.
GGTCTCTGAGTTTCTGCAGAACTATGCCCCCTCTGGCGACAAGCGAAACTGCAACCAGTGATGTGCACGCTCACACGCACACGCACGCTTGCACGAGCACGAGCTGTTCATAACCAAAAGAGCATCAGCCGCACAAATCTTTTGTTGACAGTCATAATGTCTTCAGAGGTAATACAGTTATAAATCTGCAAGCCATTTTAAATATATGAAAGGAAAGGCATTTGAGTAAATTACTCTTATGTGTGAGGGGAAAACAGGAGTAACGTTAGTAGAAAACTTCGGTTTTTGTTTCCATCTATCTCCATGTATGTTGAACTGTATTATGTGTTGAACTTATGAGTGTATTATTATGGAAACACGTTCATGAACAATATAAGTTATTACTTTGTAAAAGTTTAAAATAATAATCATACCAGTTGGTCAACAAAGTACACTCAAATGTCTCACGGTGATAAACAATCAAATGGCACTATGACGTTATGGCACTAAAAGCCAAACAGGCTAATCCGCCGAATTCACATTCCCGGGAACAATTTACTATTTTTTACGAAAAAGAAAACATAGCCAATGCAACGGCGTTCTTCCTTGTTGGTCACGGACATGAGCACCTTATCATGTTAGCAAAGTACACAAGGCTACCGGTAGGTCATACACAAAAACATAGGTAACGTTAGCATCTTTTATGGGATATGTTTTATGTTGAACTATTCTTCCGAAGACAATTCCTAGTTTATGAACCTGTTCACTGACAATGGTAGTAAAACCAAATCTGATTGTACATGTATCTAGCTTACGCTAAAGCATTACACATTTTACGCATCATCATTTGTTGTCATAGATTTGCCGTATCAGACATTAGAGACTGGGCTATATCTTACCGTTTTATCAAGAAAAAAGTCAACTGAGGATCCCGTTTGAGACCAAGAGCAGACCGGAGATCTCTCCATTTGTTGAATGCCTTCCCGAGGTTGACTCTCGTCTTACTCCTGTCTGACTCCAATTTGGACCTTTTGGTGGCACTAGACAAAATTTTTCTTTTCTTTACTTTACGTGGAGTTTGCGTTGGGGTTTGGAATGGACTACAAGCCGGTCTCTTTGAATCCATCTTCTACCTTTGACGCACGAGTTGTCTTTGCTGATGCGGAGAATGGCGGCGCCGGCGAATACACAAACCTGCGAGACACAGCCTGGTGAGCGTGAACGCGCATGACGTCACGCCCAGTCTCAAATTCCAGCCCGAATCCCTCTTATATATTTTACTGTACAGGATTATAGAGGCAATCTCAGTGCGCAGAAGAGGGCTCATTAAGCCCATCAGGCAGTTCTTTAAGCATGTATAGGATAGAAAAACAGGTATTTTTAACATGAAAAGTTGCGCAATGCACCTTTAAAGTGAATTTCGTTTTGTATTAATTGTATCTTAATTTTAATAAATGTTTCATCAACCAATTGCCTGGATTTAATAAATAAGAAGTAAATATTGCAGATTAGATAATCACACACGGAGGCGCCGGCGCGTGCTGGAGCTCGTCTCATAAATGAACCGAAACTTTAGATTATACTTGCCTCACAGACATGTCTACTTTTAAACAGAACAATTCAAAACTAAAGAAAACAGACTAGGCTACAGACTGCTCTCTGCTTATGTAATCTGTATGAAATACGCATTTCTCTCTGGCGCGTTCATAGGCGTAGCCTACGGCAAAGATCGCGAGTCAGCATCGGCGACAGAAAAAAAACTTGTTTATTAATAAACAATTAAAATATCTCCTTCCTTGCTGTATTTGACATATTCATAATCATTACTTTTGTCGGTTCTTTGTGACAGCTTTTAGGTGCTTTATTGGTAGCGCCACCCTTAGCCTACATGTTACAACCACTACAACGAGTCACCACCGCATCACCATTCCGCATTCTTACACTTATAAATGCAATTCATTGTGGAAGTAATCCAACTCAAATTACATTTTGGGGCATGTATTCTGTAACAATTTTTTTTCTGTAACGTTTTGAAAGTATCCTTTCCCAACACTGAAAATAATTTGCACAATTTATAAATTCCTTATGAATATTTTAGGAAATGATTTTGACACACGTAGCTGGTCTATTACGTGTTGGCTATTTTGGATTTTAATTAAATTATTTTGAGGCCTAATCTACGGAGCCCCCCTAGTCCCACTTTGTAAAAAATAAATAATTATAACTATCTCGTCGCCTCAAGACAAGTGTATATAAAAGGACTTTCTCCCCAAAGCAGAAAGTGCACGCTAAAGCTGCCACCACCTTAAGGCACTTTTTGGTAGGCTAATAGCTATGGATAGAGAGCATTTGATAAAGTTGTATTTTAATTTAGGGATGCGTTACCAGGATATACTGAACACACTTGCTTTGCCAGTAAGGCAGTAAAGGAACACATTTTGTCAAAAAAAAATAATAAAATTCACAGCACCCCATTCACAATTACTTCCAGTGGCCTTACCTCGGGTGAAAAATGTCGTCCTGTGTTCCGTCTTTTAAAATTCTCCTCAACGTGGATGCAGTGTAAATAAAGCAGTTGCATCAATGAAATGATAGTAGCTAAAGTTAGTCCACGGCCACACCCTCGTGCTAATGGTACCGCCCACGGCGCAAACTACAAGACGAACATTAGAAAAACAGAAAATCAGTTCGATTTCATTTATTCAAATGTTTGTTTCTGAAGTCACAATTTAGCACAAGGAAAATTGAAAAAAAGGGAGAAAAAGGCAACTATCCATTGATAATGTAACTGGAAAAACAAGAAAAATGAATGTCTGGTTTCAATTTTTCATTTTTGCATTTGCATTGTATGGTCTGAAAAGTGAATTGTGAAGCGTTACACAGACCCTTCCTCTGTGTCTTCCTTAACAATGCTCAATGCGTTAATGCGTCAATTTAATGACTAGTCGTCGACTGTTATGCAAAAATCAGTAGTTGTGAAACCCCTAATCTGAAAATGCTTTATATCTGATTCTTTCATTTACAAAGTTCACTCAGCGTTTATTCATATCTTCAGTAGAATAAGAAACCCATGAATGATCGTGAGAGAAAGCACAAATACTCTGATCTCTCTAAAATATTGAATCTTCTGCTGCTCTGCAAGCCTGTTTTCTTTAAGAAATGTAAATCTGTGTTGCTGACTGACTGAAATCACACACAATGTTCATTAAAGGAAACTCGTTTCAGTGCAAATGATCACAGTGATACCAGAGGCTGAAATACAAAGATAGTTGACAATATAAACTCACGGATGATAGGATCTCATGATCTAACCTGGAATCATAATCAACATCAAACTACGAGATGATGAAATTTATGAGCTGATCACATCATCATCAAATGAATCTCAGGGAAACTGGTTCTGGCAGGACCTTTAAAGACACATAATTCAGCACACTAGCGAGTCAGCAAGCTGAACAACATGTGCTAACGTCTGAATAAAGGCCCGAAACACAAGGACACAATAATTCCCACATGAGACGACATGATCTTACCGGGAATCAGCCTGAAGACTGAAGACGCTGCTCATCAGGAGATGATGGTGTTTATGAGTTGCTCTGCGATCTTTTATCTTTTATAGCCTGAATTAACTCCAGAAACACCAAACAAAGATCCATTAAACATCATTTACAGTTAATGCACACGCAACCGCATCAGCAATCAGCAAACCACACTACACAATATACAACCATTTACAAAAGCCACAAGTGTTATACAGAGGAGAATAAGAATAGCCATTAATACAGTGATATAATACTCAGATTTTGACATACTGTAAACTTCTTAAATTATGAGTATGCAGTGAAAGCAAAATAAAGACAAAATCTTATAGCAACTTTTTCTACTGAAAACAAAATCACTACAACTTTATTTTCCGTTTCATTACAAGTCGAGTCAAAGTGTATTTCTATAGCACATTTAAAAGCAACAGAGTTTCACCAAAGTGCTGTACAATAAAACATTGAGCATATAAACAGAAAGCATAAAAATAAACCATGCAGAATACAAAATATAAACACATTAAACAAAATACAATAATAAAATGATAAAAAAGACACTGATGTTTGTGAATCACCACATCAATCTGTCAGTAAACGTTGAGTTAGTTTGATTCTGCTCTACGCTTTAATAACGTTCCACTAATCTGAGTCTGATTCTAGTTATTGACACTTGATGTAGTGATAAATGTAAAGTATATGAACTGTATCCACACAAGAAATGGGCATTTCTGTTAAATTATGTTGTGTTGAAGATGCCATAGTATACACTAATACAATATTTTAAATTGTTCTCTGATATCTACAGATATGGAGATATGTATGTATGTATGTGGCTTAGGTGAGGGCAAAGATTCTCCAGATACGGTTTTACATGTTCATTTACAACTCTAGGATTTGCCCCTGGAATGGAATGGGCTGTTATTTACTTATTTGGAAGGGTCATGAATAATAATGTTGAGCTCTGCTCTGATTGGCTGTTCCACTGTGATGTACTCTGAATGAAATACAAACATGCAAAATAATCATACTTCAGTTCTCAAACTAAATATTTTAACAAATTGACTAGATGCATTGTCAAATGACAATCGTTTCAACTGAAGTGGTGGAGGTGGTGACGTTAGCTAGCAACCAAACTAACCTAGCTCCTGACTTATGTGTTGTTGATGAAATATAGGCATTATAACACTACTCGACTAAAGGGATTGACATAGATGTATCTACAGTTGTAGGGGGGCGGGGAGGGAGGGGGGGTTGACTGTATTGTTGACGGGGGGGAGGAAACTAGCTTTCGTGAGGCACACTCGCAAGGTCTCTCGCTCTCTTCCTCTCTGCCGTGCGTGCATGATGTATGTTATGCGCGCAGTATGTTCTGTCTCGCATGCGCGCTCTAGATTCCGGCAGATTTGAACTAATTTGCAGGCATCAGGGAGACGCTATCAATATGCGGGAGACTCCCGGGACTTCCGGGAGACTTAGGATGTCTGGTTACTCACTGCTTGCGGTAGGGGTTGTAGTGTAAATATAACGTTAGTTGGCATTGCCTCCTTCTTCAGTATCAAACGCTGAGCGAAACCTGCTTGATATTGTCCCAGGCTAGAGGAACTGTCAGGGGTGAAATAGCAGAGCAAATTAACAACTTTGAATTAAAATGGTGTGGTAACCTGTTGTAGACATCAGCCGTGCCTGTGGACAGTTCTGTTCTGTGGGAAGAAAAGTGCTCACGTGCGCTGCACAGCCTGGAACATAACACTCATATCCATGATCCTACATTCCCCCTATTGTCCTTGCTTGCTTCTTCCCAATACCTGCAGAACTTGTGGTGATAGGGCTGTGCAGGTTAACACTGCCTGGCCTAGAACATGGGCTGCTATATGCACATTTGGGCCCGTAAATATGGTGTTTGAGGCTCACGGTATGTCAGTTCCACGTTCAGAACTCGTATTATTCAACTATGCCAAGATAAATACAGTTTTCCATTCTATGGCACCTTTAATATTGATGAAAAGCTAATTCATGTTCAGATATTGTGAACATTAGACTTTTTCACAGTACGTGTTACGTTCCTGTATTGCGTGTGTGTGTTCTCTTGTGTTTCTCTTCCCGCTCTCTCTCGGTTACTTTCGCTTTTGCAGGTATCCGTGATTGGCTAAGTGACCTGTCAATCATTGTTAGCGCTGACGTCACCTCTTCTCGCTGTCGCCAATGGGAACAGGCCACCTGGGGAATAAGAGTGCACGCCAGACGTTTCCACAGCAGCTCTCGGCTCGCTGAGACTCAGACCACGCAGCTTTCTGTCTTGACTTTGTATACCCTGTTAAGGCTGTGGTTCTCGTTCACTCTGTGTGATGCTGAGTTTATGTATGAGTGAACTCTTCCTGTGTTTAATTCTCTGATTTTATGTAACTTGCTCTACAGCAGACCACTGAAGGTTACTAGTGCGGAGAGAGAGATAGACAGATAGCATGTCACGTGACATACACTGCAACACGCAGGGGTTTTCGCTTTTGTCTAAACACATTAGGTTAGGGGCGAGTGCCACTCCCTGCATTTCTGTTTTCTGTTGGTTAGTGGAGATTAGGTAGGGCGTCTTGGACGCTGAAGATTATTGTTTTCTTCTTTATTTTCTTAGTTAGGAGTAGAGGTTGTTTAACAGCTAGACTTCGTTTGGTTTTGTTATTTTCTTTTCTTTGGTGCCGTCCACGTCTATCTTTTTCTCTTTTCATTAACTTAATCCATCTTACAGAAATTCTGTGTCTCATGTCCATTTATATATATTAATCTATATTCGTATAGATTAATTCACTTCACTTTTGCCACTTACCTTGTTTTCTGAATAAAGGTTTTGGCTTTTTGCACAGTAAGCTTGATTGTTGGGTCTTTTGTACAAACCATGGCTTATATATGTTCCTCTATAATGCCACATTTAAAATGTTGGACTCCCGAACCCCTAGACTAATTCGGGGGTCGTAACAGTACGGTACACTTGAGGAACAATCAAACAGCATCTTAGCTTAATGGTCATAATGACAGTAATGAACACTTTCCTCCACATGTTGATAGTGAACACAAAAGTGATGTGATGCATATATTTCACATATGATGATTTAGAAGATTATAAATAGCTTAAATGATAAACAATGCAGTTTTTATGCATTCTTTAAAGTGTCAGTCATGAAGGATTTAACCTGAAGCACTTCTACTGAGTATCATAATTGATTTGGTTTCTGCCATTAGAAAACACTTCCCTATTGAGTGGATGTGGGAGATTTTATCCTCAATGTTCAAAAGCTTTATTCCTGAAAGCTTGTTACTAAGAGACTCAGTATGATTGCACATTTCCTCATTTCCCTTCAGCATTAATTCATTATGAATAATGCCACAAACCACCTCTAATATAACACGAATGTTAACTGTTTCCTACTGAAAGTGTCTGCACAATATATGTGACTATCTGTGAGTTGTATGCTTATGTGGACTTCAATCCTGACTAGCATGAATTTAGGCCGGAGACACACTGGCTGCGTGGCGCAAGCGTGGCGGCTGTGTCGTGTTTTCTGTGTCTTTGCACACCAGAAGCGTGTCTGACGCGGCGCCGCTGCTGCTAGGTGACGTAGAGGGAGGGCGCCGACAGACCAGTCTACATTTGGATTAGCGTGTGTTGCTCTTGCCTTTACGACAACAATTTCAACTGTTATCACACATCTTCCAAAATCCGAAAAATAAGTGGGCTGTCTGTTTCAATAACATTTACAAATTTTGTGTAGCTTTAAAGAGCCTATATTTAGCCTGATGTTGGACCGTCACTCAGAAGACACACTATGTTGTTATTGTAGCCTATCCTAACTTTATATCCTCCTGAGGCCCAGAAATTGTTTTCAAACGTTTTTTTTTTTTCTTTTCTTCATGTAATCACATTGTTAAGAGCATAAGAAACAAATGAAAAAAAAAAAAATATTCGTATGTATGCTATGACCTCTGTAGTGGACACCAGGACTCGATTGTTTAAAAAATAAAATGACATGAAATTATATGTATATGCAAAAATAATGGCAATATTTAAAAATCACTAATTATTATTTATTAATTTTAAATGACATTGATATCTGAATTTATGTCAAAACCTAGACTTTCAAACATCAAAATGTAATTTATTCATATTTGTGTACAAAATGACATATAAACAAGCTCTAACCTGTTAACATGGGAGCCGAAATAAAAACGGACACGCCACGCAGCTGAGACGCTCACGCCACGCAGCCAGTGTGTCACCGGCCTTAGTCATTGGTTTTAAAACAGATTGAGCCAGACACTACAGGTGCACCTGAGTATAAAAGAGCACCTGTAATACACGTCATCCACTTCTTTGTCTTGTTACAGGCTCAGGCCTGTTGCCTTGTTCTGTGGTACTGAGTGTACTACTACTACACACCACCAGAGGCGCTATGGTGCTCTAGTGGATGCTATAGACCCAGGTGGGTAGTAGAGCAAGGCAGATTTGTTGGGCAGAGAAAGCATGGCTCCTGCTGTGTTACCACAAACCGCTTTCAGTCCTGACTGGGAAACTTTGTTTTTAAGCTCAATCAACAGCTGTGTCCCAATGTGAAGGCCGCGGACTTCGAAGGACGCATCATGTAGCCTTCATAGGATTTACTAATTGCACAACCAGGTGTTCCCGATTACCGCTCCTGGCGCCAAGCAACGGTGCGAGAGTACACCGCCATCCTGATAATTCATCTGATATAATTGAATTGTATTTCAGCTTAGCCAAGACCATGGCCAGCTGAAAATTGAGCTGGTTTGATGCGTCCCGTCCTGAATTGCCGGATTACACTGTTCAAGTATTGGGTGTTACCTTACGTAAATAATGTAATGAAATGTGAAAAGAAAAGAAAACATACATAGGCATATAATATAAGGTTCAAATGTTCACTTATATCTTACCTTAACCCTCTGGGGTCTGAGGTGTTTTGGCATGCTCTGACATTTCTGCTTTTTTCAGTTGCTGATAAACATATTAATGGCACAGGTGAAATTACACTCTATATAGCACACACAGGGCTACCATAATATGTGAGCAACATGTATGTACATGTTTGTATTTTTGAGAGAATATTGTTTATGCGTGGTTATTGGAAAAACTAAAAAATAAAGTTTCTAATATAAGGCCATAAATATCATACTAAATATCTGTCCACAAGACTTTTGACTAGTGGATGTTGTCGCCTAGAGTTTTTGCTTCAAATTGATCTGAAAATCATTCTGCCTAATCATTCACATAAAACAATAGATTGTTTTAAATTGTGAAAAACATTTTTTTTTTTTTGCAAAGGCAATATGCGGATGGGCGGATCGGCCCAACCCCCTCATGAATAATTAGGCAGTTCTCACCTGAGCAGACTGCATACTAATGAGCCTTTCATTCAGGGGTGTCACACAAGAAAGAATGCAAGGACAATATATATATATAAATAAATAAATATTTATACACACACACACACACACACACACACACACACAAATATATTTATACAAAAAATCAAAATATAAATGAAAGCCAAAAGCACATTTTTAGTCACCTTTTAGCCATCCACATACCATTTTTAGCCATCCACCACGGTAAAAAATAAACCAGTCGCATTTCAAAGTCGTTCGCGAAACGACCGCCAGGTGGCGCAAAGGGACATTTAGCAAAACGTAAGTGGGGCTAATGTCTGTAGCCTAAGGATGAAATACTACAAGTTATGGTAATTTCCAAATAAGCCTACAACAAACATTTATAGCCTACTCCGTAATTGTTGGTCATACAGATAAGATATAATCTTTTAAAACTTTAAAAGGCTAAAGTATAGGCCTACACTCACAGGCTAAAGACAAAACGTTTTCTCGCTCATGTGAGAAACAGACGTTCGGGTATTTCTCAGTGAGTAAATTCATAGCCGAGCGGTAGAACTTACGGTTCATCATCAAGATGACACGGGTTCAAATCCCACACAAACATGGTCTGTTGTAAGTTTTATATTTATTTAGATTTGTCTAGCTCTAAAACTCTGTTACACCATACAGTTTTTTTTGCTTATATATATATAATACAATTATCATGCATTTCCATTTTACACACAAAATAGTATCCAACAGAACGACTTTGCATCTGTATAATAATAGGCTACCAATCGTAATTTCAAAAGCAGTTCTGTAATAAATAAATTATATATAGCCTATATATATATATATATATATACTATATTTTTTTTTTCAGGGCTGCCAACTCTCACGCATTGACCCAAATCTCACGCTCTCACGCCACACCCCCGATTTCTCACGCTGAAGTGTCAACCCGGTCGGTCAAATTCCTAAAAGATATAGTTTATCTATAGATCTACCTGTTGAGCCACTCGTGATCGACTAGTTATAGCGCAAATTAGTTCAAATATCCCGTAATCTATCTAGAGCGAGTGTGCATGCGAGACAGATATTGTGCTCCAAACCGTGCGCGCGCATGGCAGAGAGGTCTGTTCCCTACAACCTAGAGTTTTTAAAAACATGGTTTTAAGTAAAGTGTGATTTGCCAGGGGGGACTAGGATTTCCTTCTGGTCTAAACATCCCTGCTTCTGCTGAATTATTTTAATCCCCACACCCCTCCCTCCACAGCTAATCAATGCTATAGGCTACTTCACCAATATCAAATATATAAAATAGAGATATGCAACAGGCACGTTTAAACGACAAACAATAAAATCAAAACCAGCGTTTCAGTTGTTCATTAGTTCCAGTGGCCCTAATGCATGCACGGCTTTTCAAAATTTCACAAAGCGTGTTGAGATTATTTTGAATGAAATATTGAAGTTTATAATTAAGTGTTTTGGCACACCACGCCGAGTGGCCCAATGCATTTTTCTAAAGTCGGGGTTTATTCTGGCATGGTGAGTTAGTGTTCGACAAACGCGGTGGCGCGTTCATTTGGATTTATTTTTCTCATTATTACAGCTAAAATAACTTAATAGGCGACTCCGTAATTTTTTGGTCATACAGATAAGAGTAGAGTAGCTTACATCGTTCAAAACTGTAAACTTGTATTCATATTAGGCTAACGACAAAAACAGTATATCTGTCCTCTCTGTCTCCGGGAACTGCGCGTCACAAAAATGAACCGAAAGCCACTTCAGCTCAGTCACGATAAGAAATCGGCTATGTCTAAAGCCTTTAAATGTCTAAATATTTAGGCTAATAAATGTTATCTGATTATGTAGGCTAATCCATATGAAAACGAGAGGTACAGAGAGGATCTACTCAAACATGTAATGGAAGCGCTTCCCAATGAGAAAATGACAAGGGTGAAAATCTCGCTCTTATTAAATGTAGGCTAAATCGCCCTGAATTAAAATGTAAAAACAGATCAAATAATGTATTTGTCGAAATGTTGCGATATTGTTTCATTTAAGTTCATAATTATTCTATAAATGTTATTTAATTTAGCAGCATTACCACGAAGCACCGTGTTTCAATATTTATTTGAATAATACAAAATAAAATAAAAACTTAATTCACAAATTGCATGCCTGGTTGTAAGGATCCAAAGATCCCTGTAGACTTTAATATTGAGTTGAACATTTTGTTCATGACAACAAATTAACATGCGTTTTTTCAGATTATATTTAGTTTTGCTTGGAAAAAGCTGGCCCAAACCAGTTTTATTTCATCAATTATTGAAATAATGAAATATTTAGTAATAAACTTTTATGACAGAAATATCACTAGGCTACATGTAACTTAAATCATTTAATTCCTTCATTATCAACACTGTCTAGAATAGCGATTTAAGTGTGAATTGCGACTTCTCTTTGTGTTAAGTCAGCCTCAGACTCCGATAGCCTGTGGGGGGGTTGGAGGGACATTTGCTGGACAAAGGTGTTAATGTTCCTCTTTCATATGGAGAGTGTTGGATAGCCAGCCTGATGAGCAGGCAAAATTATTGTAAGGATAAATCTGTGTCCAAATGTAGGCCCCATATCTTATTAAATTATAAATATTGTAGTGTATTTATTGTAGCCTATTTAAAAAAATTTTCACACAAAATTTCAATTGAAGTTATTGTAAGGTGAATTCAACAAGGCATGCTGTGTCTTTGAAGCAACAATTAAAGGCTAAATCATTTTTTCGTGATTTGTATGGCTGACACGCAGCGACATATACAGTATTATCAGCTGTATGATGTGTTTTTACCCTGAAATGTTTAATTTCGAGAGAGACGCGGCGCGCGCAGCGAGGGAGACTAAATAAACTTGTTAAAAAGAGATCCAGCGCGAGAGAGGCAAAGAAAAACGCATGTTTTTAATTTAATTATGTTTCTTTGGACAATTTTCGTTTTGTACTGTTTTAATTGTTTAATTTAGCTGTAATTTCTTTGGCAATACAAATTTAAAATGTCGCAAGAATAAGATTAGCCTAGTGTTTCTTATTTTGCATCGCAAAAGAAATAAACTCTAAACCCGATGCAACCCTGTTTTAAATTTAAAAAAACTGTCCCGACACTTTATTTAAACCTTGAATTGTTCGAACTTGGTTTCAAACTTAAGTAATTTTAGTGTTCTTTTACATTACACAATAATTTAAAGGGCACACGTTCCGCATTGCAGCGCGCAGCCTCTGCATGGGTTGTACCATGTAAGGGAGTTATCCCATCCTCTTCCAAATAGAGTTGGTTGGGTCAATAGCCCGTCTTTTTCAAAACGTTTTCTCAGGTAGTAGGCTACCGATAGCTGGGCCGGCCCTACCGTTACTGTATGTGTCAGGGAGAATGGATGGGAGGAAGAGGCCAGGAGGGGCTGAAAAAGCCAGGTTGAAAAAAAGAAAGGCATTGGAGGAGGATGCTGCCAAATGTGCCAAGCTTACAGATTTGTGACCAGTTACGGAAACTAGGGACACAAGTCGTTCTGGAGCATTTTGAGTTATTCACAGATTCTGAAAGTGTGGTCTCCAAGCTTTCCAACGATGTGTAACACATGGAAATCTGATAATATTTGGAGAAGTTGTAGCCATTTGAAGTTAGGCACTCAAAAAAACTAAAAGTGGAGAAAACCGCCTCGAAAAATGTGCAGTTCTCACCTCTCTCTGCTGCTGGGAGTGACAATAGGGCTCATTTACATCTCATTTAGATAAGCCATACCCCCTATAAAGCTCTCCCTGTGCTTTACAGCTTTTTTTTTCTTTCCTGAGCTAGCTAATAACAATAGGTAGGTATGGGAAGGTCTAAACAGACTAAACATGAGATAACATGTGCGTGTTCTTAGAATTAAAACAAAACGACAAACTTTAATGTTTAATGCAAACTCACCCCCAGGACCGGCGAATGCACTTCTGCCGCTCTAGGCGAAAAACAATTGTGCTGCCCCTCTATTTGCAACGTTTACCAGCAACAACACACAAAGACCAATATAGCATATACATATAACGCAAAACCAGCAACAACACACAAAGACCAATAAGCCATAGGCCTACATATAATGCAAATAGTGCGCAACGCGCGTGTGCCCAAAATGTCAACAATATTAAAGTTTATGCAGGAGGTAAATGCCTGCTGGCATTTTTTTTAAGCAGTCATGACAGGAATTTTCCAAATAATCATATTTCCTCCTCAGATTACTGTTGGAAATCTCTTTACACCACTTTCTTATGTGCGTATACACACACAAATGAAATGTCCGCAAGCACATTATATCATCAGCAGGTTCAGCATCTTACATAACGACTAAGGAGCAAATAAAGCTTAACTTACGTTTCAGAAACGCGCACGGCAGGCCTTCATCGCAGCAAAGGTCTTAACTGCATCCTCTATTTCGATTCTCTGTGCCAGTTCATGTTCTATGGAGATTGTTGCCAGTCCATTAAGTCTGTTCCCTGTTCACAAAACGTTCCCCATTCAAAGCAATCAGGACGTCACATAATATGAAACAGTTAGCCACCGCTGTCAGCGAGCCGAGCCGCCGTATTCAAGCACCGAGGGCGCGCCGCGCCGCGCCCATACCTCCGGTTCAGTTTCCCGAGCCCACAAAGTGCGGCGAAAACATTTTCGGTGTAACTGCCACGGTTCAGCTCGTCTGCGACAATCTTTGCGGCATCGATCTTCATTGAATTTTGATATCAGATAGAGCCGGCCAGACTGCTGCATAATAAGTAGCCACGCTGTTGGGGGGCGGGGGGCAAAAGCGCCGGCGGCTATTCAGTATGGAAATACACACAGACAATGACACGCCCCTACTGCATGCTAGAATCTCCGAAAAACAAGCCGATTTCAACCTCAAAATGTACGCTTTTAAATATACCAATACTGTTATCTCAAACATGGAGAGGCTTCTTCATGATCTCAACTAACAGATTCTGCAAAAAAGCGGAAATCACCAATTTTGGAAAAAAACGCTTCTTTCTCATTTTGCTCGCAAGTTGTGCTGCCGACTTGTGTCCCTGGTTTCCGTGACGGGTCACATTTATTTTCAAGAGGACAAACACAAGTGGCAACAGGTAAAGAGAGATATGCCTAGTAATGATTAGCATTAGCAAGGCTGCAACGTAATTATTCGGCAAATACCGTTGTAGCGTTGTCAACCTATTCACAAGCAAAATATTTAATGTAATTAAGGCGAGACACGGCAGGCAAAAACCTAGTTCTTTTACTGGTCAATTTTGAGATTTGGGGATATTTGTCTTCTTTCAGACTTGTGGTGAAAAATAGTCTGAAATACACATTTAGGTCTTTATCTTACTACACTTTGTCTGTTTGCGTCTGTACATTTCTCATAAATTCATTAAAAGTTGGCGATTTAAATCATCCCGCTGCTCCGCGATCGCTGTCTGCACCCTATCATCACATACACCGTTAGAAAGCTCTCTCCAGTACGATGCTGTCGGATCCAAATATGGTCATTTCATTTTTATCAGCAACCAATCGTGAAAGTAAAAGGGGGGATTTAACTCTGAATGCGCAATCTTATTGGCTGAATCTTTAAAGCCCGTTTTCTCAAAATGACTTTTCTCTCATACTTCAAGTCCGAAATCTCCACTTCAGTAGCACCTACACACCAAACTTTCCAGTCTTGTACCTAGTTATATTATGAAGACATTTACAGAGGGATTTGTAAATATATTATTCGTAGCCTGATTTATATAACACTTTATTCCAAAAAACATGGTGAAAATAATTTTTTTAAGGCTATTGACAGTATTCTGATTTATATGATAACAAAAAAGTAGATATCCATAAATCCCTCTGTAATTTTAAGAAAGAGCAGTATATCCTCCTGGGACCCAAGAATAGACTTTTGTCCACTGTAGTGGACATTATATTTTAGTGAATTTCTCTGACATCATACATGTCACATGACACAACCTGGGTGTCCTGTAAAGAGCACATTCAGGACTTTTCAGAGATACCAAATGTTTGGAGGTTTCACCATGAAAACAACTTCTCCTTGGTCTTTAAAAATGTCTGACATTAATTTAGTGATCAAATGTAGCAATATGATAAATATGATAATATATTGTAATTATAATTTAAATTGGACTACTTTTTCAAATTGTATTTCATAAAACAACATCTCAGGAAAATGTCAAGGGGTTTCAAATAAAAAAATTACTTTCTGTTACAGAACAGGGCATTGATTTCAAACGTGTCCACTGTAGAGGACATCAGGACTTAAATCATTTTTATCAGGCATTCTGGGAGACACAACAAGTGAATATGGAAATAAATTATACATCAATATTCCTATGAAATATTAGATATTATTATTAAAATGTTGCCAATTATTACTCCAATTATTACACTTCTTTTTTCATTAAATGTTGTTCCAAGAACACATTAATGTGCACATTAGATACAGTGTATAGATACATTGCATTGAATGGGAATATTAATTTATGGCCATTTTACCCACATATTGCAAAAAGTAAAATGGTGTATCAATTTATTCCATTATTTCTTTCATAACATAGTTGAGAATAATCTTTACACAAATTTTGGTTGAAAAAATCCTGAAACCCCCAAATTTATTGGTGATTGAAAAAAAATCCCATTGTTTTTGCCTATACATATAATTTCATGTCATTTTATTTTTTAAACAACTTAGTCCTGGCGTCCACTACAGAGGACGTAGCATAACGTATGAATAAAATATTATTTTATATATATGTTTTTTTACCATTTGTTTATTGTGCTCTAAACAGTGTGATGACATGGAAAAAAACTAAATTCAAAAAACTTTTTTTTTCTGGGTCTCAGGAGGATATGACGGTACATGATAAACCAAAATGTATTGTTTGTTCAGAAGTGTTTGTAGTAAAGGAGTAAATTACCACAATTTGATAACCATGCAGAAAAATGATAATGACCATGATATTTTTTGTTAACTTCTTAGCTTAAGTGAATTATTATTTAACCTTTACATTATTGGTCGGCAAGTCTGGCAGATTAAATGTAGACTTAGGCAAAATTTTGAATGTTTACCACTCTCATGCCCCTCCCCCACTATCAACGAATACCCTCCCACCGAGTTCATGCTCATCAGTGCGTGTGCACCAGATTTTTGTGAACGCGCCCGTCTCATCAGCATCCATCAACACCATTGATTATTTGGAGGTATGCTGTCCTGGCTAATCTACCGATAGATTGCAATTGCTAACGTCATTTATACTCTAAATGAGTTTACTTGATTTTCCGCCATCACTCTTCGCTACTGCTCGAACTTCGGGCGTGTGCATGTGATTGTAGCGTGCCCGAGGGGGGTGTGTGCCCGATCTGTGATTGACAGTCAGATCTCACACCCCCTGCGCTGATTGGACCCGATGATCCGGGAGCTGTGGATTTTTGCCAAACAAATAACGCTCCAGTTACAAGCTCTGTTTTTTCTAAAACCACTTTATTTATGTTGTTCTGTCGGATTATAGTGTCGATTTCACTCAATATGATAAAAAAAATGTTGCCGACGGCAGCTTTAAGTTCTGTAGTTCAAACTAGCTACAAATTACTGTTGCTTATGTAACCGGGTTGAAATTATATCTTTACTTTTACGGTTGAAATGTCACCAAATACTGATGAACATTGTCTTCTATATGTTTAAGATATGTTTTATTGTCAATACTTATGCCTGTATGTTGTATTCAGACCATGGTGTTAATACCTGTACTTTCACTTTAAGAGGTCGCAGGTTTTGTGACGTCATTTATGCGCTTCCCTCAGTTCGCGCCAGGCTATCTGAGAGGAGGTAATGTAGTATTTTGCGCGTCAGTTTTAAACACTCATTTCGGTTTTTGGATGACGCAAACTTTGTTTTATGCATGTATAAATGTTAGTTTTGAGGTTGTAAACATGCAGTTAATGTCAATTGAACATAAACCTTGTAAACTGACTTTTTGCAAGCAGGCCCGCATTAATGCACGGGCTTACTGGGGCTGAAGCCCCAGGGCCTATGAAGACAAGGGGCCTATCATAAGCCAAAAAAAAAAAATCACATTGTTTTGTAATTTGTCGAATTTTCTGTCAATCACTTGATATTCATGTTTTTGGCTGCTGATTGATCCAATTTACAAGTGACCCACGTGGGAAGCATGATATGACAGCCTATCAGAATGTAGAGAAACAGTTGCGTCATCTTCTCTAGTAGTCTATTCAAATTTATGCTAGTCACAGAGGCTGATAGCTATCAAAATGTTGAGGAAGAAAAAGTTTGAGAGTGGTGCTCATAAACGAAAAATATCGCGACAGAAAGAAAACAGTGAGAAGGAATTGTTAAAAAAGATTCCAAAGCTAACAGGATTTTTTAAACCTGCAAATGAAGGTGAGTCGAGCTCATTAAGCGGAGCACCGATCGATGAACAGTGGAGAGGACAAGCAAACAGGCGGGCAGTATTAATTTCGTTAATTTGCGTAATTATTTTCGTCAACAAAATTTTTTCACAGACGAAAACGAGACGATACGGTCCCGACCCGAAGCGTGCAGCCCTGCACATATAGACAGACAGCGCGCTAGGACTGAATTGAGCTCTCTTTCGCGTCTGAATGGACAAATACACACAACATTATGTCTAAATGTCCGTTTTAGAGAGTATTCACGTAAACACAGTCGGTTATGTCTTTACAGAACGTACAGTTGTGAGAATATTGGATGTGCATCAGTGTAATTGGATCTGCGCACTCGGTCTTAAAGTGACAGTGCGTAATAAACCTAATGCCGTCTGTACACTTACCAAAATAAAAAGAGAAAAGCATTCACTGCTCTTTAATAGTTTTAATATGGATTACTTATACTTAAATTATACAAATAAATATGTCTGCTTGAAAGAATAAAGAATGATGTATGTAAGTTAAAGACTGCATAATCATTAATTTAAGAAAAAAAATTATACAAATAAATATGTCTGCTAGAAAGAATAAAGAATGATGTATGTAAGTTAAAGACTGCATAATCATTAATTGAAGAAAAAAAAGACTGTTCTACTTTAGGAGAAGTGTTTTTATTTAATTTTAAGATATTATGTTATGCCACCGTGCTAAATCTGTGTCTGTACAGTATTGCATGTTCAAACTTTAAAAATTATTCATATTAACAGGTTAATAGATGTTTTCTACGGGAATATATAATGAGTTTGGAAATTTTAGAGAAATTCTAAATTAATGCATTAGAATTTCACTAAACCCATTCGATTTTAGTCGACTAAATCTACTGTAAATGTAGTCGACTAAAATCTTATTGTATTTCGTCGACTAAAACTAGACTTGCATGGAGCAGAGCAATCCGGGGACGGACAGACCGGAGGACCGTTACCTGGAGCCGCTGCGGAGGACGAGGACTGGCTGCATGGAGCAGAGCCAACCGGGGACGGACAGACCGGAGGACCGTTACCTGGAGCCGCTGCGGAGGACGAGGACTGGCTGCATGGAGCAGAGCAAACCGGGGACGGACAGACCGGAGGACCGTTACCTGGAGCCGCTGCGGAGGACGAGGACTGGCTGCATGGAGCAGAGCAATCCGGGGACGGACAGACCGGAGGACCGTTACCTGGAGCCGCTGCGGAGGACGAGGACTGGCTGCATGGAGCAGAGCAATCCGGGGACGGACAGACCGGAGGACCGTTACCTGGAGCCGCTGCGGAGGACGAGGACTGGCTGCATGGAGCAGAGCCAACCGGGGACGGACAGACCGGAGGACCGTTACCTGGAGCCGCTGCGGAGGACGAGGACTGGCTGCATGGAGCAGAGCAATCCGGGGACGGACAGACCGGAGGACCGTTACCTGGAGCCGCTGCGGAGGACGAGGACTGGCTGCATGGAGCAGAGCCAACCGGGGACGGACAGACCGGAGGACCGTTACCTGGAGCCGCTGCGGAGGACGAGGACTGGCTGCATGGAGCAGAGCAAACCGGGGACGGACAGACCGGAGGACCGTTACCTGGAGCCGCTGCGGAGGACGAGGACTGGCTGCATGGAGCAGAGCAATCCGGGGACGGACAGACCGGAGGACCGTTACCTGGAGCCGCTGCGGAGGACGAGGACTGGCTGCATGGAGCAGAGCCAACCGGGGACGGACAGACCGGAGGACCGTTACCTGGAGCCGCTGCGGAGGACGAGGACTGGCTGCATGGAGCAGAGCCAACCGGGGACGGACAGACCGGAGGACCGTTACCTGGAGCCGCTGCGGAGGACGAGGACTGGCTGCATGGGGCAGAGCAAACCGGGGACGGACAGACCGGAGGACCGTTACCTGGAGCCGCTGCGGAGGACGAGGACTGGCTGCATGGAGCAGAGCCAACCGGGGACGGACAGACCGGAGGACCGTTACCTGGAGCCGCTGCGGAGGACGAGGACTGGCTGCATGGGGCAGAGCAAACCGGGGACGGACAGACCGGAGGACCGTTACCTGGAGCCGCTGCGGAGGACGAGGACTGGCTGCATGGAGCAGAGCCAACCGGGGACGGACAGACCGGAGGACCGTTACCTGGAGCCGCTGCGGAGGACGAGGACTGGCTGCATGGAGCAGAGCCAACCGGGGACGGACAGACCGGAGGACCGTTACCTCACTTACCTGGAAAAGAGGAGGACCAGGTGCGGGAAGAGCCAGCTGAAGGGGAGCATACAAGTGGAGGAAACAAGCAAGCAACAGGAGCACAGTCAAACCAGGCAGTAGGGCGAGACCCCTATAGCACTGATCCAGGACTGTGGGGCAGTAACAATATGGACAAACAGGTGCGTGTTTACTGGGCAAAAATGGGACCGCAATTGTCCCAGAATAGAGAGGCCGACCTCTCTGCCTCAGAACGACAATACAAGCATCAGAGAAGATTCTTCTCCAGAACACATTTCAAGCGCAGGCTTGGTAACGGGGAGTATCTACTCAGAGAGTGGCTATGTTATTCACCATCGCAAGGTAGTGTGTTTTGCTTTGCATGCAAAATATTTGGCGAGAACAAAGACAAGTCACCATTTGGCAGCCTGGGTTACTCTAATTGGAAGCATGCAAGTGAACGTATAGCAGAACATGAAAACTGTGACATGCACAGGAAATCCATGATTGCTTACATCAACCAGACAGCTGACCGCGGGACAGTAGACTCAGAACTCAAAAAACAGTTTAATGATGAGAGTGAATATTGGAAACAGGTTCTACAGAGGGTTGTTGCTGTAGTGAAATATTTGGCAGAGCGGGGGCTTTCTTTTAGAGGTGATAGTCACAGGTTTGGAGACAGCAACAATGGCAACTATTTGGGTAGCATGGAGCTGATCAGTCAGTTTGATCCTTTTTTAAAAGCCCATATTGATAAATATGGAAACGCAGGCAGAGGAAACCCATCCTACCTCTCCCTGCCTGTGTGTGAGGAGTTCATACAGCTGATGGGACAGAAGGTGCTGGATGAAGTCATCAGCAGGGTGAAACTTGCAAAGTATTTCTCTGTCAGTGTGGACTCTACTCCAGATATCACACATGTGGACCAGCTGACTTTCATCCTGCGGTACGTATCGCCAGAAGGCTGTATAGAGGAGCGTTTTGTTAAATTCCTCCCCATTACAAGCCACACCGGAGAAGCGCTGTTCAATTCAGTTATTAGTGTTTTAGCAGAGATGGGGATTGACATTAATAACTGTAGAGGACAGTGTTATGACAATGCCAGCAACATGTCGGGTACCTACAAAGGCTTGCAGGCCCGCATCAAACAGATCAACCCACTGGCAGAGTGGGTGCCCTGTGCAGCGCATACATTAAATCTGGTGGGGGTTACCAGTGCGAACTGCTGTGAGGAAACGGAACAGTTTTTCAGTTTTGTGCAGTCTTTTTTTAATTTTTCATCAAAGACCACTTCACGCTGGCAGACGATCAAGGCGGGGTTGCAACCAAATGATAACAGCAGAATAGAAACTGTAAAAAAACTTTCTGATACTAGATGGTCAGCGCACGCTGTTGCAACCAAAGCCCTGTGTCAGAATTACGCTGGTATCCAGCAGTCATTACTGAACGTTGCTGATGATAAGCACCAGAATTTGAGCTCTAGAGAGGAAGCCAGGGTACTGCACAAAAAAATGAACAAACTGGAAATTGCATTGATGTGCAACATGTGGAATGCCATTCTTCAACGTTTCCAGGGCGTGAGCACGGCACTGCAAGCAGTGGAGTTGGACTTGTGCAATGCTGTGGATCTGGTGCGGTCATTGCGTGAATACGTAGCAGGCCTACGGGATCAGTTTGACAGCTTTGAGATGGCTGCAAAGAACATGTCCCCCACCGTATCAGATGAGTACAAAGCAGACACTCAACGAAAGAGAAAAAGAAAGAGACAGGCTGACGAGTCATCTGAACCTGAGTGCGAGCTGTCAGGCCGCAGACGCTTCTGTACATCTGTGTATATCTGTGTGATTGACCGGCTAGTGTCAGAGCTGGACCGAAGATACCAGTCATATAATGACGTGTGTGAAAACTTCGGATTTTTAAACAGATTGAACTCTATTTCCCCCCAAGACCTCCACTCAGAAGCGGAGAGCCTGCAAAAGAAATACCACTGTGATTTGGAAGCGGACTTTGTGGAGGAAGCGATGCAGTTCAGGGAGTTTGTACAGAATGACAAGTTGGGCAGCACGTCAGCAGTGGAGTTACAGAAAGTATTAAGAAGTAGAAAACTCCATACAGTGTTTCCCAACACAGATATAGCTCTACGCCTATTCCTGACCATGCCAGTGACCAACGTGAGCGGAGAGCGTTCCTTCTCTAAACTGGCATTGGTGAAAAATAGACTGCGATCAAGCATGCATCAAGACAGAGTCAGCAACCTCACACTGATGTCCATTGAACACGACATTCTTCGTGAGTTGGATTTTACCGACATAATCACAGCTTTTTCTACAAAGAAGACAAGACAAAAGCACTTCTAAAAAGGTAAGACAATGCTCTATTTACTGCTTTCCAGTATAGCCTGTGCTGTGGAGGTTTTACAATGCTGTTGTTGTGGATTTTTTTATGGAATACTGTTTTCGTTAGGCTATATCTCCCCGAGAGAAACTTATTTCTGCTTTTGTTGTATAGACAAACGTGATCATTAGACTTTTTTTTTTTTATTGTGGGCCTACAAAACCTCCAACGCATTCTCAGCCCCAGGGCCTAACGGCAGGTTAATGCGGGCCTGTTTGCAAGCTTTAAAGTAGACATTTTTCCACGTGCTAGTCTACAGAGTTTTCTGTATTATCTGCTAACAGGAGCTTGAGATCTGTATGCTGTGTGGGAAAGACTGCATGTGACGACAGCCTTATGTTTTTTGTTGATTTGTACAGGCAAATCCACTCTTCTGCCATCATTAAAAGACCAACCAGCAGACAGTCGTGGTCCGGGTATTTTCTTTATTCAGCACAACAAGAACACAACGCAGAATATACAAAAGTTAACGGACGTGCATCCAACTTAACGTAGAACTGTTAAAGACAAGACACGCCCGTTACACTTACTACCTCCAGTTCGTAGTACAAAATGGATTAACCATATATTACCCACGTCTTCCAAGCCACCTGCGATGTAACGCCTCTTTTATTAATTTGTTAAACAATGTTTTTGAAATAAACCTGTTTTTAATTTTCATTGATGATTAATTATTGCAATGTTTGGACATATTATAGACTGTTAATAGTTATTTATATGCCTATAATTCATTGTAATCGACCTAAATGTTTTAGATAATTTTCAATGAGGAGGAGCTTGTAATATTTTATTATCCACACAGCACGTTGGTTATGTGCTGTGAAATAATTATTGAGTGGCAAATTAATTATAATAGCGGATCAATTTAATAATAAAATTAGCATAGGCCTCCCCTAATAATGATAATACAATAATAGTAATAATAATTTAATGCATAAATTGGAAATGCTAAATAATCTTGATATTGATAGCTGATGCTTGTTTTGACAATATCTCTGGATACATGATATCGTCTATAGGCGCAATCCAGGGGTTTATCGCAGATATTTTACACATATAGTCTGAGCAGTGAAGTCGCAGCTCGATGATCTTTGGCTTTACATCGCATGCGATTTACTCGTTCAGTGTGAGTAGGTACCGTGCTGAAATCGCACAGTGTATGCCTGCCTTAAGGAATAATAGAACACAGATCTGAAATGCTATTGGAGCTCACCCAGGAAACCAAAGTTTTGACAAAGTCGCTGGCTTCCTCCGCAGAAATGAAATCCTTCTCAACACCGTTTTATGTGATGCATACCTGCCAACATGTACGCATTTTGCGTAGCGGGCACGCATTTTGACCTCAAAGTACGCTGGTACGATTTGTCACTCTATACTACGCAACTGGTGACGCCTCTTTGCACGCGCAGTCCTCAAATCAAGCAACAGCAAAAGAAGAAGAGTTCGACCAATCATAGCGCTGGGTTCATTCCCCACATTGTAAGCGGAGATGATTGACAGATTCGTAATTAAAAAGAGACTGAAAATCGACACCAATAAAGAATCCCACTCGATCCACGCTCCACTCGCACGCGCCCGCCGTCTGACTGATTTAAGCGAGGACAGTCGGCCTACAGTCACGGTACTTCTAACTCCTGAAGGTAAACGGGCTGGGGTGGATGTGGAAAGTTGAAATATTGTATTTGAGTTCAATTTTAAAATGGATTGGTCATCACACGGGAAGGGAGTGATCGCATGGATTATTTAAAAAAAATACTCCGTAATTCATTCATGGTAACTCAGATAAGAGGAAGACATTCAGCCATGCAAATTATAAAATACTCAAGTAATGTTGAACAATAAATCTTTGCCTTTTCAAGGCTTGGGCCCTAATAAAATTGAAATCGCTATGTCTTAGTGATTATGAAAGTGCTGTGATTTGTGGATGACTGATAAGCGCGAATCCGGAGAAACAGGCGTTTATTTTTTCATTATCAGTGTTGAGAAACGTATCGCATGTGTTACGTTATGTATTATGTTAACTAAAGTACCGAATTATGTTACATATTTATTTTGTATGAAAATTAGCGAGTTAGTTGGTGAATTTGTGGATTAAAAATGACCGTTGTATGATAGCCTATCATGTATCAGTGCTGCGCGAGCTCTCTCACAAACACACACTCGCGCACACAGAGAGAGAAGATATTTATAAAATAAAAATTGACAGGCAAAGTTCTTGCTTGTGTTTTTTATGTCAAAATGTCAAAGCTTTTTGTATTATCCATTCGTGTTTTTAAAATTCGTTAATGACGGACGCTTTCCTGTTAACAGCCCTCATTATATTATGTCGGTTTCGTCTTATTCGAAAACTTATAAAAACTTATATTATTGGTCATGTGACAGGACTCCTGTCTATTCATTGTTAACTGTTTTCTATAAATATGTTTGGATTGGCGAAAGTTTATTCAGCCAATGCGTGTCCTGTTTGTAGCCTAATGTCCAAATGTCAAAATAGCATGTCACAAATATAACCCCTTTTCCCTGTGGGATTTAATATTATATTTGTATATTGGAATAATAAATTAAGTAGCCAATTTAAAATTATAACATGTAGGCTACACACCGTGTTTTTTTTTTTATTTTTTTTTTTTTTTTTTTTTTTTTTTTTGGACTGTTATCTAGGGGTTTCTTAATTTTAGACTAATTGACCAGCACAGATTATATGGAATCAGGGGCGCGGCCAGGAATTTTGGGCCCCATGACAAAAAATCACATTGGGCCCCCTCTGCGCAGCTGTTGTCACCACATCTCTGTCCCATCAAAAGCTTTACATAACTCTAATCAAAGGCTTGCAACTGTCTTGCTTCTTGTAGTTCAATACTAGTACTAGCACAATATTTACTGCTGGTGATTTATAAATGCAAGTCTGCATACAGTATGCATTTCACTATTTGATGCAAGATTAAAAGCCACCATAAAAAATGTCCTTAAAGGGATACTCCACTTTTTTTGGAAATAGGCTCATTTTACAACTCCCTCAGAGTTAAACTGTTGAGTTTTACCGTTTTTGAATCCATTCAGCCGATCTCCGGTTCTGGCGGTACCACTTTTAGCATAGCTTAGCATACATCATTGAAGTGGACAAGACCATTAGCAGTTCTCAAACAAAAATCACCAAAGAGTTTCGATATTTTTCCTATTTAAAACTTGAATCTTCTGTAGTTACATCGTGCACTAATACCGACGGAAAATGTAAAGTTGCGATTTTCTAGTCTGATATGGCTAGGAACTGTACTCTCATTCCTGCGTAATAATCAAGAAACTTCACTGCCGTACCATGAGAGCAGCAGGCGTAATGATATGACGCAGCGCCTGAAAATAGGCCACCTTCCTTCAACACAACGGAACTATTTTCAGGCGCTGCGTCATATCATTACGCCTGCTGCTCTCATGGTACGGCAGTGAAGTTTCTTGATTATTACGCAGGAATGAGAGTATAGTTCCTAGCCATATCAGCCTAGAAAATCGCAACTTTACATTTTCCGTCGGTATTAGTGCACGATGTAACTACAGAAGAGTCAAGTTTTAAATAGGAAAAATATCGAAACTCTTTGGTGATTTTTGTTTGAGAACTGCTAATGGTCTTGTCCACTTCAATGATGTATGCTAAGCTATGCTAAAAGTGGTACCGCCAGAACCGGACATCGGCTGAATGGATTCAAAAACGGTAAAACTCAACAGTTTAACTCTGGGGGAGTTGTAAAATGAGCCTATTTCCAAAAAAAGTGGAGTATCCCTTTAATGCAACACTTTGTAAAAAAATGTACCTTAAAATAATGTTTCCAAAATCGTTTCAGTGGTTCATCAAAGTCGTAACAGGGTGAAAGGCACTTATGCCTCCGCTTTGCGGCCCTATATCTGTTATAACTTCACTATGTAAGATTGCCAGATCAGGTCGCGTTTCTGTAGTTCTAATGAGACATAAGAAAACTACAAATTTGACTTTCTTTACGACAAGTGTTACAATAGTCATTATTTTGTTTTTCTTCATTTCTGATGTCGCATTACATCATACTTTCATAAAATCATGCATCATACTCTACCTTGTCTGTGGACCAAAGCCGGTGCTGGATAAACAGTGAGCGTGCAACAGTAGGCTGCGTTAGGCTAAATGATTTACGACAGCGGTCAATTCCGCTTCCAACCTGTAGGGCGACTGCAGAGGAAAAGTTCCATAGTGTTGCTTTAAGGGAATCCTTTACAGTCTCAATGTATTTTTTATTTTTATTAATAACAGACTTTTAAAAATGAAACACAAAAAAAAACTAAATATATCTTACATTTTTAATAAAAAAAAATTAACATCATCTCAAAACAAGGAAAACAGCTGATTTTTTAACTTAACTGCACATAAATCTCAACAACAAAATAAAATTGATGTGTAAAACGGAATTCCCACATCAGGGTTATTATAGTGCTACAAAACAGATCAAGTGATCTCTAAATCAGTAGGTTTTGAGGTTTGGAATATGGTCATAACAAACTAACAGTACCAGTGACATCAAATTAAAAGGTAAGTTAACATGGTACAATTAAGAACAATGTACAAATAAGACTCCTAGACCCCAAGACTTTTCTCTCAAATAACAGCTCAACACGTTTTTGGCAGTTCAGCCATACATCTTGTTCTCAGTTTGTTTTTAAGGCTGTGGGCATTATGTCTGTAGTAATATTCCATATCTCCATAGCCATGCCATTTGAGAGCTATCACTAGACCTTGCTCAGCCTGACTCACCAAGAGCCCAACGCCGAGCCTTCTTGCTAGCAAAGTCCTTGATCAAGTCTTTGAAGTCTAGCTTTCTAGCCAACTGACTTTCAATGGACAACATGGCAAGACTGCAAAGCCTGTTCTGAGACATAGTGGACCTCAAATAGTTTTTTATCAGTTTTAGCTTACTGAAAGCTCTCTCCCCACCAGCAACAGTCTCAGGCAATGTACAAAATATACGTAAAACAATGCAGACTTCTCCAAAAATGCTATGTAGCTGCATCATGTTAATTGCATTCAGGAGACCAAGAGGGGACAAGTTAGGAGGGAAAGTTGCAGCATATACTGTGTTTAGGTGTCTTATTTCATTTTCAAACTGGGATGTGAGATCTCTGGAATATTTCTGGATAAGTGGTTGGCACACAGAAGGGACTTTATCCTCACTAATCTGCCCAACTTTTAAAACAGCAGAGAATTCCTCAACTATTTCTGCAGTGGTGCGGAACCTGGTGTCCAGATCACTTATGATGCTGTCCATAGCAGTGAAAAACACTGTGTTCCGGAACACTGTTGCTGCACTGTCATGAGCTGTCTCCTTTTGAGAGGTCTCATCATGGAATCTTTTCCTTTTCTTTTGCCGACTGTGTTCCTTGCTGAACTGAGGTGCAATATCCATTTGTGTTGCAATCAGTGTTGGCTCAGACAGGAGTGACTCCCATCCATCTCTAAGAGCCAGCATCTCTTTTGTTAAGGCATTGATATTGGATGCTTCTGTGTCAAGAGAGATTTTTCCAGACTGGATAACCACATCCTGTCATCAATGCACTGCAGTACTTTGAGCCAGACAGTGAGTAGGACAATATCATTAAATGACGTGAAGTAGCATCTGATCTGGCCTCACTGGTGAGACTACATGTCGTGAGTATACTGTCAAGGGCCTCAATGACAGAAGGAAGGTGTTGTGCTACAGGTTTAACAGCCATGATTCTTGAACTCCAGCGGGTATCTGAGAGGCGATGCAAAGAGCAATCTGTTTTCTCTTTGTAGATGGCCCAGCGTTCTGGGCTGGCACTAAAAAGTGAGTAAAGGCGATTGATGCAGCCAAATAATGTTGCTACTTCTGGGCTTGTCTGTGCAGCATGCACACCTACAAGATTTAAGGTGTGGGAGGCACAGGGTGAAAATGTAGCTAGATGATTTTTCTTTAATATCTGGGCTTGGACTCCCTTGACCCTTCCTGACATGTTTGCCCCATTGTCATATCCTTGCCCTCTGCAGTTCCCCAATGTCTATCCCTTTGTCATCAAGCACATTTTCAATCATTTCTGCTATCTCACTTCCTGTTTTTTTGTGAAAGTCCTTAAATTCTAATAACCTTTCCGTGATCTCCCAGTCGTCTGTTTCTTTGTTATACCTCACATATCTGATGAGCACCACATTCTGCTCAGTGTGGGAAATGTCTGGTGTAGCATCACAGATGACTGAAAAATAAATAGCATCTTCTCTTTCCTTTAAAATTGTTTTCAAAATTCTTCTGCCACATAAATCAATAAATTCATTCTGAATGTCAGAGCTCAGATAATGTGTCAGCCTGGTTCCTTTTTTTTGTCCCTGACTTTTTGCAAGTGCTCATTAAGCAGTGGGTCGTAATGAGACAAAAGCTCTAGTGTGCCTAAGAAATTTCCATTATGGGTATCATCTAGGTCTTTGGTTTTACCCCTGAAAGGTAAGTTCCTTGATGCCAAGTGCAGTGTTACATCCAGGATTCTCTGCAAGAGAGCTCTGTTTTTCTCAGTTTCTGTTTGGATCTGCTTTTGCAACTGAGAGTCAATGCCACTAACAGCCATTACTGACTGTTGCAAGTTCTTCCATTTCAAATAGCAGGCTCTGTGTGCCGTATTCTTCTCATGGACAGGGAATTTATCATACATCCTACGCCATTTTACATCAGACATTTTATATCCCTTTTGGCTGTTCAGTGCACTAAGAGAAGGTCTTTTTTGCAAATGAGAGAAAAGCACACATGGGATACAATACAGCGCATTACAAGATTTGCTGTAAGTTAGCCAGTCTCTCTTCACCTTTTCCCTCCCATTGGCTGCCTTGCTGTACAATAAGTATTCTGGGAATGGTTTTCCCTCAGAATCCTGTGGCAGTAGTACGCCACCATCTCTGGTGGACAGTGCCCTCACAAAAGCCTCCCTGTCCCTGTCAGTCAAATCCGCTGGCCACAAACCTGGGTCAATATCCTGCCTATGACTTCTGCCTTCTTCCACCATGCATCTCTCATCCTCATCATCATTGTAACTTTCTATCCCTTCTACCTTTCCTTCCACACTTCTTCCTCCTACCTGAGAGGGCCCTGGCTCTGTAGGATGCACACAATGCATGTGGATATTCAAATATACTATGATATATACAGTATATATTAGTGTTGTCAAAAATATCGATATTTCGATAAATATCGATACTGAAATATCTGAACGGTACCAATACTAATTTCCCGAAGTATCGATACTGGCCGAGCGGCCGGTCACTTTCACTTCTCTTCAAAGGCGCGTTGACAAACACCACACGTGACGCACTCGTCTCATTCGCTCTGGTTAAATAGCAAAAGTGAAGTGAATGGAAAGATTGCGAGGGTGGCGCCCCCGCGACCGGCTTTGGTTGATTGATAAAGAACACCGCGATCGGGGATGTCGGAGAATAGCGCGCACACGCATATAAAACACACCGCGAGCAGGCATGTCGGAGAATAGGCGGACACGCGCTTCACACTGTAAGCGTGCTGCGGGCACCCAAAAGATTGTTTGACTATCAATAATCCCTAACATCACTCATTTTTTAAAATTATTTTATAGGTGAAAACAGACTTAAGGAACAGGCTCCAGGGGCACCATTTAGCAGCATATGCTCAGCATCAGGGGTGTGTGTTATTTGGACAGACCTGCCCCCACTGCTAAAAAAATCCTAAAAGAAACACTGTAACTCTTCTCATTTTAACTTTTCTGAAACATTAACCAAGATGGCCTAACATTGTTGTTGATATGATTCTGTGTTGTCTAGTATTTTCACCGTTTTCTTAAAGTTAACATAATCTGACTGAGGAATCTTAGACAAGTTAATATTGTTGTGGTCAAATGTAAATTAACTTGTGCCTATTTAACTTTATTCAAAAAGTATTATTTAATTCGGCAATTTTCCTTCATTAGCGATTATCATCAATTTGATTACACAGATACTAATTAAACTAAACAGCTAGACAATGGCATCTCTGAATTCAATAATGAAATGCCTTTAACTGAAAATTGAATGTTTAATCTTATTATTATACATTACTGACACTCTATCCTCCAATTTGATACTGTTAAGTGCTTTTTTGTTACAGTATATTTTAATCTTTGATAACAGTAGGTAATAAAAATACAACGGATCATGTTAGCTCTGGTCCAATTAAAAAATATTAACAAATAGAACTCGGGACATTTTTGTTCATGTAAAATATACCTCATTGTCATGTTCTAGACTTGTTATATTTAGCTTTAAATACAAAAAATACCCCCCAATTTTTTTCTCTGTGGTATCGAAAATGGTATCGAATATCGATATTTTTCAAGGTATCGTATCGAAGTTAGAAATTCTAGTATCGTGACAACACTAGTATATATACAGTATATATACACTCACCGGCCACTTTATTAGGTACACCTGTCCAACTGCTCGTTAACACTTAATTTCTAAGCAGCCAATCACATGGCGGCAACTCAGTGCATTTAGGCATGTAGACATGGTCAAGACAATCTCCTGCAGTTCAAACCGAGCATCAGTATGGGGAAGAAAGGTGATTTGAGTGACTTTGAACGTGGCATGATTGTTGGTGCCAGAAGGGCTGGTCTGAGTATTTCAGAAACTGCTAATCTACTGGGATTTTCACGCACAACCATCTCTAGGGTTTACAGAGAATGGTCCGAAAAAGAAAAAACATCCAGTGAGCGGCAGTTCTGTGGGCGGAAATGCCTTGTTGATGCCAGAGGTCAGAGGAGAATGGCCAGACTGGTTCGAGCTGATAGAAGGGCAACAGTGACTCAAATAACCACCCGTTACAACCAAGGTGGGCAGAAGAGCATCTCTGAACGCACAGTACGTCGAACTTTGAGGCAGATGGGCTACAGGAGCAGAAGACCCCACCGGGTACCACTCATCTCCACTACAAATAGGAAAAAGAGGCTACAATTTGCACAAGCTCATCGAAATTGGACAATAGAAGATTGGAAAAACCTTGCCTGGTCTGATGAGTCTCAATTTCTGCTGCGACATTTGGATGGTAGGGTCAGAATTTGGCGTCTACAACATGAAAGCATGGATCCATCCTGCCTTGTATCAACGGTTCAGGCTGGTGGTGGTGGTCTCATGGTGTGGGGAATATTTTCTTGGCACTCTTTGGGCCCCTTGGTACCAATTGAGCATCGTTGCAACGCCACAGCCTACCGGAGTATTGTTTCTGACCATGTCCATCCCTTTATGGCCACCATGTACCCATCCTCTGATGGCTACTTCCAGCAGGATAATGCACCATGGCACAAAGCTCGAATCATTTCAAATTGGTTTCTTGAACATGACAATGAGTTCACTGTACTAAAATGGCCTCCACAGTCACCAGATCTCAACCCAATAGAGCATCTTTGGGATGTGGTGGAACGGGAGATTCGCATCATGGATGTGCAGCCGACAAATCTGCGGCAACTGTGTGATGCCATCATGTCAATATGGACCAAACTCCCTGAGGAATGCTTCCAGCACCTTGTTGAATCTATGCCACGAAGAATTGAGGCAGTTCTGAAGGCAAAAGGGGGTCCAACCCGTTACTAGCATGGGGTACCTAATATAGTGGCCGGTGAGTGTATATATATATTGTAGCCACATTGAGATGTGCCTTAATTAGCTCAAATTATGCATAGGGAATTTTAATAATTAATCATGAATATGATTAATATATTGCATATTACAGTTAAATTATCGAAATTGAAAATAGATCGATTGTATATATGAATGATCAATCATAACGAATTATAATTCCTCATTCATATATCAATGGTCTCATTACAGATCGATTATATGAGATACTTTAAGGGAATCAATTGGCTATCAAACAATCGGTTTGTCCAGCAAACGGCTGTAAGATTAACCCATCAATTAATTCAACAACGTTATCCCTTTTATAAACTCCAAGAAATCTCAATGTTCCGGCCGTGAACACTAATTTTCTCGTGTTTATAAAATTTACGTTACTGATATAGTAACAACTTGTAAAGCTTTTGTAGCAGGACCGCATTTCATTGACTTTTAAAGTATGAGCATTCAAAAACAATCAAGAATATAATGGTTTTAATAAACTGAAACTACGGATACAGAATTCTACATTTAAACAAGGGACTGTACAGTAAAACTAATGATACAGACGAACAACAAACAGGAGTGAGAGAGAGAGATTGCGAGAGCGCAAGATTGGGAGAGAGAGAGAGAGAGAGCGAGAGAGAGAGAGAGAGAGAGAGAGAGAAGATGAGAGGTCTTCTGGTTTGGCAACATTCATCACAGACAGAACCTTTTAGACACCAAGGATCAACAGATCTCAAATAAGCATAGTAAAACGGATACTTGCACAGGTACCGCTCTTGGGTGTGACCGATCTGAAAACGGCATGTGCGTGTATCTCTGTCAGGTGGATGCCGAGCGTTCGGGTTCGTCCAGCGAGCGCGGCGTGTTTGAATGTCCTTGTAGGTGAAGCTTGCCAGTCTGGCTGTGTTCATTTTCTTCGCGAGAAGACATGAACAGAGGAGACTTCGAAAAAGATAAAATAAACTTGAAGAAAACAAAAAGAGAAACGATGGATCATCACACTAAGGCGATGTCCAGACGCACGAGGAGTCACATGATGAAGCCACGAAGAGCAGGAAGAGCCAGGGAGTTTAGGCAGAGAGTTTTTCAGGAAGCTTTCAGAAGGGTTTCAGCAGACAGACAAGGGAAGCTCGGCGCGTCTCTTTAAGGACACTTAGGTTCACGCCCCTTCTGGCATGAAGGCACCAATCAGCTGGGAGAAAAGTGCCGCGGAAGATTCCTCTTTGTCTTGTCAGGATCATTTATGATGGTATAACATTTTGTCATTCCTACCCAGAAAGATTGTACAAACCGGACAATAGATTTTACAGTAATATCCTATGTATGACTGGTTCAGTCAAGACAAGGCGGTCAAACAGCTACCAGACATGGCAGGTAAAAGTAGAAGAACATAGGGTTACATTCATATGCAGAATTACAAGCATTTTAAAGTTGGTTAACACACAATAAAATTGTCAGTACTTCCAGTACGGCATGTGACGACATCTAAGCACAAAATGAATACATTTAAAACATTTAGAGGTACTTTCCTCTGAAAAGTTCCATGGCTGGTGTTTGTGTGTGTGGAATGTGTAATTGTCTGTCAGCACTCAGGCAGCATTGTGAATTGACTTACTCATTGCACAATTGCTCTATTGTTAGGTGGTCAGACCAAGGAGCCCCTAAGGGGTCGCGTGGTCTTCGGCCGGACTCGAGATGGACTCGTGATCTCATCTCGAGTCACATGTCCAGGGCTGACTCAACTCGTAAGCAAAGCATTCCGTTGTTCATTCATTAGAAAAAAATGCTGCATGTGCGAGTCATAGTCAATGATTTAATCAATTCAAAACACTACCCCCTTTGTTTCACGAATGGAAGTTAAGGGGAACTTAACTAAATTGGAATCTAGTTAATTCACTCCCCATACCAGAGCTGGCTCGATTACCTATCTGATTATCACTACAATATATATATATATATATATATTAAAATATGCCATACACCAATAAATAACACTAACACTACAGAACATTGACACAAATACATTAGATACAATGTGTGTGTGTGTGTAAGCTTCTCAAACAAATTGCCCTTCATGATGGAAAATAATAAAGTCTGTATAGATGTCAGGCCTCGTTTACACTGTCAGTGAAATGTGACCCAATTCCGATTTTTTACTCATATGCGACACAGATCGGATGTGTTCTATGACAGTGTAAACAGGTAAAAAACGCATGCATTCGGATATTTCGAGATCGGTTTCAGGCCTCATTCATATGTGGAAATAAATCCGATATGTGCCAATGCGACTGACATGTAAACAGGCAGATCGGATTTTCTGAAGCATTGCGCTCTGTACGTCACTAAAACTGCGACAATTTGGTTCTTCTACGCGGTTTTGATGACGTATTATTCTTACGTGTGTGGAGGCGGTAAATAATAACAACGCAGGTAACATGGAGGAGGAAAATGCAGGGCAATGGTCGACGACTGAAGTTACTTGTCTTCTCACCCTGTGGGGAGAGGAGTCGGTGCAAGATAAAATTAAAGGCTCATACAGAAACAAAGTCGTTTTTGAGGATATTTCGGCTGCAATGGCGGAACAGGGCTACAGACGTTCCTGGCTCCAGTGTCAGCGAAAAATGAAGTCCCTTAAATCCAAATACAAAGAGGTGAAAGACCACAATAATAAAAGTGGTAATGGTCGAATTACATTCCCGTTCTACCACCAAATGGATATCATTTTAGGGGACAAGCCCAGCGTCACACCAAGAAATGTTCTGGATAGTTCCCGCGAAGAAGAGTCAGTGGATGGGGAGGACACCGATATTCCTGCAGGTAGGAACTTTCATGCTCACATTAATGGTTGCATTAATGGTTGTCGTCAGATGAGAAAATGAGATGTGTTCATTTATGTCAGTGCCCCCCAACCAGAAACAAGGCTATATAACGTTGTATATCAATTGTTATAAACCAAAAGTTAAAAAGATATAAGATTTATGATTTTTGAACACACTGCAAAAAAAAAAAAAAAAAAAATATAGCTGCGAGCAGCGATTACGGGCCCAAGCCGGTGGCACCGCAACCCCGGTGCCTTTAGTTACCTAAAGGCACCGGAGTGGCGGTGCCGCCGGCTTTGGCCCTTCATCGCTGCTCGCAGCTATATTTATATATATATATATATATATATATATATATAAACAAGCCGGTGGCACCGCCACCCCGGTGCCTTTAGGGTTACTGTGCATGACGGGCAATATCGTAACTCCGCTTTGACCTTTGAGAAGATGTGTGCTGTAGAGCTTGCATTGGTGTGGGCTCTGCAAAAGTGTGCATTGAGGGCACATATCAACCACAAAGTATGCGTGAGCAACCTTCTGAAACCTAAAATGAAAAATGAGACACCCTACGGTCTCATGGACTTAATGCACACATGAAATAAGTACACAAGTTTGAAAGTTATATGAAGTGTGCCAAGACAGAATATTACTTGCCTGATCTGATTAGAAAAATAGTTGGTGTGTGTGTGTGTGTGTGTGTGTGTGTGTGTGTGTGTGTGTGTGAGGCGTGATTGAACAATGTAGACATAAAAACATACCCCGTCCTTTTGTTCATACAGGACATTATTCAAACTGCAAAGTGTTTACTTATATTTGTGTACAATCACAATAAAACACAACATTGTGCTTTTGTCAAACTGTAAACTACAACTGTCACCCAACCGAAATCTCTTACACACACACACACACACACACACACACACACACACATAGTTTAAAAGCAAAAAAAATCTTTTGGACATTCATCATATTGCATTGGTTTTCATTTATTGTCCTCGATCAGAGCCCTAATCTGTTTATTTTTTCAGTTACACATTCTACATTGATTAAAAAAGAAAAATCAAATGTGTTTTTATTTTATACATAAATAAATAATCTATCATTCAGATGAGAATAAAGTTAGTGTTAGTTCAAATTTTAAGGAAAACAAATATATGATCTGAAATATAGCACATTCATTTATAATTCATTCAGGTTCAATTACCAAACATACAAATCTCAATGTAATTTAAAGCAAACAATACATTTAAAATACATGGGTTGTATGCTATTTTTTTTTATATAAAAAGATATATATCCAAAAAGACAAGGCCTAAACTTTAACAAGGGTTAAACAATCACTGTAACAGACACAATCACACACACACACACACACACGTCAAATCACTTACATTTTAGATGCAATATTGACTTTTTTTTCTGTTTCAGCAGCGAAAATAGTTAAACAAAGATCACAGCAGAACCATCGAGCATCTCACAGCAACGCGTTCTCATTACTGAATGATTCAGCATTTTGAACGAATCGGTTGACTCAAAGATTCAACGACCAATCCATAATCTGTCTCATTCATGAATGACTCAGCCGTTCGAACGAATCGTTTGAACGAATGAATCAATGACTCGCTCATTAAGACGGTCGCCTGGCGGCACCTAATGACGGTTTAGTGATATTAAAAGTATCATTCTTTCCAACGATTGTTAATTAACTCATATTTGAAACATAAGCTATATATATATATATATATATATATATATATACACACATATATATACACACACATATATATATACACAAAAATAAAATAAAAACACATTTGAAGCG
Organism: Rhinichthys osculus; assembly: GCA_029959095.1. Lineage (NCBI taxonomy): Eukaryota > Metazoa > Chordata > Actinopteri > Cypriniformes > Leuciscidae > Rhinichthys > Rhinichthys osculus. The sequence goes on along the minus strand of JARWKJ010000002.1, from coordinate 952,626 downwards.
TGTTTGCTTACTAAATTGTGAGCGGAACGAAAGTTGCCGCAAATATCAGCAACAGGAGTCAAATTTCATTAATCACGAGAGTGAAGAGCTGACTGAAAAGATGATGACGGAATAGGCTATTTTATGTAAAAGCCCCTATTTAAGCGAATCTATCATTGTACTCTTTTGTTGTTGTGTTTTCCGTGAAAAATAATAGACTATTGAACTCACAATTCAAGCAATCGGCCCCGTTATTGCACTAATTTTAAAGTGACACTAAAAAGTATGCGGCTGCACAGGCATTCATAATGGTGCGCGTCCATGGCGACGAGCGAGCAGAACAGAGCGAACGTTTTTTAGTTCATTCCTACTTCCATAGGAATTCCCTCAAGCGGTCTGCAAGCGCAACCCTTATCAATGTCCGTGTGGACGTCCGTATTTAAAAGCTCTCGGTCCTCAGTCACATGCTTGCCAAATATATGTATAAATATCATTTTGGACACAAGAGGGCAGTATGGCCCTATGTATAATTTTGTATAATAACTATCACTCGAAGAGCCCCTCCCCACACAGACACACACACACACACAGTTCGCCCGTGCCTCTCTCTCACACGCACACACACACACACACACACACACACACACACACACTCCAGCATTGCAATCTTGAGATCGCAGCTTGTTCATTATGCTGCGTTCACACCAAACTTTTATACTCTTTTGTTGTTGTGGTTTCCATGAAGAATAATAGGCTATTGAACTCACAATTCAAGCAATCGGCCCCAGAAAAGGCGCTAATTTTAAAATGAAACTAACGGCTGCACGGGCATTCATAACGGTGCGCGTCCACGGCGATGAGCGAGCAGAACTTCCATAGGAATTCCCTCGAGCGCTCTGCACGTGGCCATTATCAATGTCCCGTATTTAAAAGCTCTCGGTCCTCAGTCACATACCAAATATATGTATAATGTATATATAAATATAATTTTGGACACAAGAGGGCAGTATGGCCCTATGTATAATTTTGTGTTTAAACTAAAAGAGCCCCTCCCCCCCTCCCCACACAGACACAGACACACACACACACGAATGGCAGGGTGCATTCTCTCTGTCAGAGGGAGAGGGAGAGAAAATTCTCAGAAACATCCACATTCAAACCAAAATATCTAACTTCCTCTTGGTCTGAGCTAATGACAGTTAATTAGAAAGTTGTCCGGCTTGATCTGAACCATATGCATACCTGTGTCTGTCGAGTTTCATGCAATTTCAAGCATGCTAAGAGTCTCAAAAGCATCAAACAAGAATATTAAAGTTTGATGTGTTGCCACGGCAACAGTATCTAAGATATCAATAATCCTTTCACAGGTCTACATCTGCCGTGTGTTTACATTATACACATAAAGTTTGAAGCAAATCGGGTAAAAATAAGAGGGTGATTTCAAAGCATTTAGGAAGTGACACACTTCCTGCTGCCAGTTGGTGGCGCTATAACTTTGACTCACAATAGTCACATCCATGTGATCGGGCTCTTACAACGAACACACTGTTGAAGTTTCATCAAGATCAGTTAATGTATGCAGTAGTTATGACACACTTCCTGTTTCACGTTTCTCGCCATAATTTTGTTTCCTCGCCACGGCCAAACCGTTCGAGATATCAAAAATCCCTTCGCAAACTTTCATCCTCAATGTCTTGACTTCATGCTGACCGAGTTTCGTGCCGTTTGTTTGAATTCTCTAGGAGGAGTATTTCACATTCCATTGCGTGTGTTTTACCAACAACCCTAAATAGCCCACTTCCTGTTGGGCTGGGGTAAAAAGTAAGAGTGTGAAGTATATATGAAACGAGGAGATCTACATGTGTACCGAGTTTCATATTATTACATGCAAGCGTGTTTGAGTTATGGACCATGTTTTCGGACCCCGTTCCAGGGGGCGCTGTCGAGCCCCCCTGCCACGCCCGGGTACCATCTTCAGCCCGGTTAAGGCCTCCAAAAGTGTCCAAAAGGTAGTAAAAAAATAATAATAAATATAGCTGCGAGCAGCGATTACGGGCCCAAGCCGGTGGCACCGCAACACCGGTGCCTTTAGTTACCTAAAGGCACCGGAGTGGCGGTGCCACCGGCTTTGGCCCTTCATCGCTGCTCGCAGCTATATTTATATATATATATATATATATATATATATATATATATAAACAAGCCGGTGGCACCGCCACCCTGGTGCCTTTAGGGTTACTGTGCATGACGGGCAATAACTTAACCCCGCTTTGACTGTTGAGAAGATGTGTACTGTAGAGCTTGCATTGGTGTGGGCTCTGCAAAAGTGTGCATTGAGGGCACATATCATATGCGTGAGCAACCTTCTGAAACCTAAAATGAAAAATGAGACACCCTACGGTCTTATGGACTTAATGGACACATGAAATAAGTAAGTTATGAAAGTTAAATCAATTGTGCCAAGACAGAATATTACTTGCCTGATCTGATTAGAAAAAAAGTTTGTGTGTGTGTGTGTGTGTGTGTGTGTGTGTGTGTGTGTGTGTGTGTGAAACGTGATTGAACAATGTAGACATAAAAACATACTCCGTCCTTTTGTTCATACAGGACATTATTCAAACTGTAAAGTGTTTACTTATATTTGTGAACAATCGCAATAAAACACAACATTGTGTTTTGTCAAACTGTAAACTACAACTGTCACCCAACCAAAATCTCTATTTTATTTTATACAGAAATAAATAATCTATCATTCAGATGAGAATAAAGTTAGTGTTAGTTCAAATTTTAAGGAAAACTCTGAAATATAGCACATTCATTTAAAATTCATTCAGGTTCAATTACCAAACATACAAATCTTAATGTAATTTAAAGCAAACAATACATTTAAAATATATGGGTTGTATGCCTATTTTTTTTAATATAAAAATATATATATCCAAAAAGACAAGGCCTAAACTTTAACAAGGGTGAAACAATCACTGTAACAGACACAATCATACACACACACACACACACACACACACACACAGACACAGACACAGACACACACACAAGTCAAATCACTTACATTTTATATGCAATACTGACTTTTTTCTGTTTCAGCAGTGAAAATAGTTAAACAAAGATCACAGCAGAACCATCGAGCATCTCACAGCAACGCGTTTTCTCATTACTGAATGATTCAGCATTTTGAACGAATCGGTTGACTCAAAGATTCAATGACCAATCCATAATCTGTCTCATTCATGAATGACTCAGCCGTTCGAACGAATCGTTCGAACAAATGAATCAATGACTCGCTCATTAAGACGGTCGCCTGGCGACACCTAATGACGGTTTAGTGATATGTTTAAAAGTATCATTCTTTCAAACGATTGTTAATTAACTCATATTTGAAACATAAGCTATATATATACACAAAAATAAAATAAAAACACATTTGAAGCGTGTTTGCTTACTAAATTGTGAGCAGAACGAAAGTTGCAGCAAATATCAGCAACAGGAGTCAAATTTCATTAATCACGAGAGTGAAGAGCTGACTGAAAAGATGATGACGGAATAGGCTATTTTATGTAAAAGCGCCTATTTAAGCGAATCTCTCATTGTACTCTTTTGTTGTTGTGTTTTCCGTGAAAAATAATAGACTATTGAACTCACAATTCAAGCAATTGGCCCCCGATATTGCACTAATTTTAAAGTGACACTAAAAAGTATGCGGCTGCAGTGGCATTCATTACGGTGCGCGTCCATGGCGACGAGCGAGCAAAACAGAGCGAACGTTTTTTCATTTCTATTTCCATAGAAATTCATTCGAGCGCACTGCGAGCGCCACCACTATAAATGTCCTTACTTTACTTTCACTTTTAACTTAGCGATATAAAAGCCCCCGGTGTTACACGTCAAATAACCGGTGAGAAAAAATTCTCGGAGTCACATAGCAGCTACCTATATTTAAATACAACAGGCCTACCTGATTTTGCAATCTTGAGATCGCAGCTTGTTCATTATGCTGCGTTCACACCAAACTTTTATACTCTTTTGTTGTTGTGGTTTCCATGAAGAATAATAGGCTATTGAACTCACAATTCAAGCAATCGGCCCCAGAAAAGGCGCTAATTTTAAAATGAAACTAACGGCTGCACGGGCATTCATAACGGTGCGCGTCCACGGCGATGAGCGAGCAGAACTTCCATAGGAATTCCCTCGAGTGCTCTGCACGTGGCCATTATCAATGTCCCGTATTTAAAAGCTCTCGGTCCTCAGTCACATACCAAATATATGTATAATGTATATATAAATATAATTTTGGACACAAGAGGGCAGTATGGCCCTATGTATAATTTTGTGTTTAAACTAAAAGAGCCCCTCCCCCCCTCCCCACACAGACACAGACACACACGAATGGCAGGGTGCATTCTCTCTGTCAGAGGGAGAGGGAGAGAAAATTCTCAGAAACATCCACATTCAAACCAAAATATCTAACTTCCTCTTGGTCTGAGCTAATGACAGTTAATTAGAAAGTTGTCCGGCTTGATCTGAACCATATGCATACCTGTGTCTGTCGAGTTTCATGCAATTTCAAGCATGCTAAGAGTCTCAAAAGCATCAAACAAGAATATTAAAGTTTGATGTGTTGCCACGGCAACAGTATCTAAGATATCAATAATCCTTTCACAGGTCTACATCTGCCGTGTGTTTACATTATACACATAAAGTTTGAAGCAAATCGGGTAAAAATAAGAGGGTGATTTCAAAGCATTTAGGAAGTGACACACTTCCTGCTGCCAGTTGGTGGCGCTATAACTTTGACTCACAATAGTCACATCCATGTGATCGGGCTCTTACAACGAACACACTGTTGAAGTTTCATCAAGATCAGTTAATGTATGCAGTAGTTATGACACACTTCCTGTTTCACGTTTCTCGCCATAATTTTGTTTCCTCGCCACGGCCAAACCGTTCGAGATATCAAAAATCCCCTCGCAAACTTTCATCCTCAATGTCTTGACTTCATGCTGACCGAGTTTCGTGCCGTTTGTTTGAATTCTCTAGGAGGAGTATTTCACATTCCATTGCGTGTGTTTTACCAACAACCCTAAATAGCCCACTTCCTGTTGGGCTGGGGTAAAAAGTAAGAGTGTGAAGTATATATGAAACGAGGAGATCTACATGTGTTTCATATTATTACATGCAAGCGTGTTTGAGTTATGGACCATGTTTTCGGACCCCGTTCCAGGGGGCGCTGTCGAGCCCCCCTGCCACGCCCGGGTACCATCTTCAGCCCGGCCCTGATGGCCGCGGGTTCTGACATGTGTGCAAAGTTTCAGGAGTTTTTGAGCATGTTAAGGCCTCCAAAAGTGTCCAAAAGGTAGTAAAAAAAAAATAAAAAAAATAATAATAATAATAAAATATATATAAATATAAATATAGCTGCGAGCAGCGATTACGGGCCCAAGCCGGTGGCACCGCAGCCCCGGTGCCTTTAGTTACCTAAAGGCACCGGAGTGGCGGTGCCACCGGCTTTGGCCCTTCATCGCTGCTCGCAGCTATATTTATATTTATATATATATATATATATATATATATATATATAAACAAGCCGGTGGCACCGCCACCCTGGTGCCTTTAGGGTTACTGTGCATGACGGGCAATAACTTAACCCCGCTTTGACTGTTGAGAAGATGTGTACTGTAGAGCTTGCATTGGTGTGGGCTCTGCAAAAGTGTGCATTGAGGGCACATATCATATGCGTGAGCAACCTTCTGAAACCTAAAATGAAAAATGAGACACCCTACGGTCTCATGGACTTAATGGACACATGAAATAAGTAAGTTATGAAAGTTAAATCAATTGTGCCAAGACAGAATATTACTTGCCTGATCTGATTAGAAAAAAAGTGTGTGTGTGAAACGTGATTGAACAATGTAGACATAAAAACATACTCCGTCCTTTTGTTCATACAGGACATTATTCAAACTGCAAAGTGTTTACTTATATTTGTGAACAATCGCAATAAAACACAACATTGTGCTTTTGTCAAACTGTAAACTACAACTGTCACCCAACCAAAATCTCTTTTTTATTTTATACAGAAATAAATAATCTATCATTCAGATGAGAATAAAGTTAGTGTTAGGTCAAATTTTAAGGAAAACTCTGAAATATAGCACATTCATTTAAAATTCATTCAGGTTCAATTACCAAACATACAAATCTTAATGTAATTTAAAGCAAACAATACATTTAAAATATATGGGTTGTATGCCTATTTTTTTTTATATAAAAATATATATATCCAAAAAGTAACAGACACAATCATACACACACACACACACACACACACACACAGACACAGACACACACATAAGTCAAATCACTTACATTTTATATGCAATATTGACTTTTTTCTGTTTCAGCAGTGAAACTAGTTAAACAAAGATCACAGCAGAACCATCGAGCATCTCACAGCAACGTGTTTTCTCATTACTGAATGATTCAGCATTTTGACCGAATCGGTTGACTCAAAGATTCAATGACCAATCCATAATCTGTCTCATTCATGAATGACTCAGCCGTTCGAACGAATCGTTCGAACAAATGAATCAATGACTCGCTCATTAAGACGGTCGCCTGGCGACACCTAATGACGGCTTAGTGATATGTTTAAAAGTATCATTCTTTCCAACGATTGTTAATTAACTCATATTTGAAACATAAGCTATATATATATATATATATATATATATATATATATATATATACACACACATATATACACAAAAATAAAATAAAAACACATTTGAAGCGTGTTTGCTTACTAAATTGTGAGCAGAACGAAAGTTGCAGCAAATACCAGCAACAGGAGTCAAATTTCATTAATCACGAGAGTGAAGAGCTGACTGAAAAGATGATGACGGAATAGGCTATATTTTATGTAAAAGCGCCTATTTAAGCGAATCTATCATTGTACTCTTTTGTTGTTGTGTTTTCCGTGAAAAATAATAGACTATTGAACTCACAATTCAAGCAATTGGCCCCCGATATTGCACTAATTTTAAAGTGACACTAAAAAGTATGCGGCTGCAGTGGCATTCATTACGGTGCGCGTCCATGGCGACGAGCAAGCAAAACAGAGCGAACGTTTTTTCATTTCTACTTCCATAGAAATTCATTCGAGCGCACTGCGAGCGCCACCACTATAAATGTCCTTACTTTACTTTCACTTTTAACTTAGCGATATAAAAGCCCCCGGTGTTACACGTCAAATAACCGGTGAGAAAAAATTCTCGGAGTCACATAGCAGCTACCTATATTTAAATACAACAGGCCTACCTGATTTTGAACACAAGAGGGCAGTATAGCCCTATGTATTATTTGATATATTTATTTTTTAACTGAATAGTGCATCCTGGCTGTTTTTAAACTTGTACATTATTCTTAAATTGCAAAACAAGAATAAAATGGGTTTAGTTCTGATATTTGTATAATTTTATCTAGAAATAAATGGTGTATAATTAAATTTTTAGAAGATATGAGGCTTTTAGTGTTTATTTTTTTTACATGACTTTAATCCCTCGCCATAGCAAAACAATTAGAGATATTCAATAGATATTCACAATTATGCTTCTTTAATGTATTTTCATCATGTTGAAAAAGTTTGGTGGGAATAAAATAAACCACTTAAGAGGAGTGGGTAAAAATGTAGAGCCTGGTTTTGCAAAACATCCACATTAAGACAAAAATAGCCCACTTCCTGTTGGGCTGGCTTAAAGTTGTTTGGCCCGATGAGATCTATATGAGTACAGAGTTTCATAATATTACATGCAAGTGTGTTTGATTTATGGACCAAATTTTCTGACGAAGTTTATGGACCAAGTTAATTTAATTAATAAACTAATTATATAAAACTATTTTCAATGCACTACAATTCAACTGGTTATATGCCTTTACTTATTAATACAACTTATTTAAAAAATACAAGGCGTAAGACATTTATTTTCTTTTTTAATGCAGGCCAAACCACACAGCAGTCAAATGGTTAATCTAGCCCCCCTCCCCCTCCCCACACTCACAGACACACACACACACACAGAGACGTAGGCTCAGAGAGAGAGAGAGACATAAAATGACAATTTTCAAACCAAAATATCTGACTTCCTGTTGGTTGGAGCTATTGAGTGTAAATTAGAAACTTGTCTGGCTGGAGGAGAACAATACACATACCGATTTTTATTACTGTAGATAAAATTAATCCCCCCACTTTTGACAAAAGGTGGCGCTACTGAGCCCTCAACACGCCCGTTTCTGAAACTTTGCACATGTCTACTGGCTAATAAATGAGATGTGTCTGTCGAGTTTCATGCAATTTTAAGCAATTTCAGGCATGCTAAGAGTCTCAAAAGCATAAAAAAAGAATATTAAAGTTTGATGCGTTGCCACGACAACAGTATCTAAGATATCAAGAATCCATTCACAGGTCTACATCTGCCGTGTGTTTACATTATAGTAGTGAAGTTTGAAGCAAATCGGGTAAAAATAAGAGGGTGATTTCAAAGCATTTAGGAAGTGACACACTTCCTTCTGCCAGTTGGTGGCGCTATAACTTTGACTCACAATAGTCACATCCATGTGATCGGGCTCTTACGACGAACACACTGCTGAAGTTTCATCAAGATCAGTTAATGTATGCAGTAGTTATGACACACTTCCTGTTTCACGTTTCTCGCCATAATTTTGTTTCCTCGCCACGGCCAAACCGTTCGAGATATCAAAAATCCCCTCGCAAACTTTCATCCTCAATGTCTTGACTTCATGCTGACCGAGTTTCGTGCCGTTTGTTTGAATTCTCTAGGAGGAGTATTTCACATTCCATTGCGTGTGTTTTACCAACAACCCTAAATAGCCGACTTCCTGTTGGGCTGGGGTAAAAAGTAAGAGTGTGAAGTATATATGAAACGAGGAGATCTACATGTGTACCGAGTTTCATATTATTACATGCAAGCGTGTTTGAGTTATGGACCATGTTTTCGGACCCCGTTCCAGGGGGCGCTGTCGAGCCCCCCTGCCACGCCCGGGTACCATCTTCAGCCCGGCCCTGATGGCCGCGGGTTCTGACATGTGTGCAAAGTTTCAGGAGTTTTTGAGCATGTTAAGGCCTCCAAAAGTGTCCAAAAGGTAGCAGAAAAATAATAAGTCGGAAGAAGAAGAAGAATAAATATAGCTGCGAGCAGCGATTACGGGCCCAAGCCGGTGGCACCGCAACCCCGGTGCCTTTAGTTACCTAAAGGCACCGGAGTGGCGGTGCCGCCGGCTTTGGCCCTTCATCGCTGCTCGCAGCTATATTTATATATATATATATATATATAAACAAGCCGGTGGCACCGCCACCCCGGTGCCTTAGGGTTACTGTGCATGACGGGCAATATCGTAACTCCGCTTTGACCTTTGAGAAGATGTGTGCTGTAGAGCTTGCATTGGTGTGGGCTCTGCAAAAGTGTGCATTGAGGGCACATATCAACCACAAAGTATGCGTGAGCAACCTTCTGAAACCTAAAATGAAAAATGAGACACCCTACGGTCTCATGGACTTAATGCACACATGAAATAAGTACACAAGTTTGAAAGTTATATGAAGTGTGCCAAGACAGAATATTACTTGCCTGATCTGATTAGAAAAATAGTGTGTGTGTGTGTGTGTGTGTGTGTGTGTGTGTGTGTGTGTGTGTGTGAGGCGTGATTGAACAATGTAGACATAAAAACATACCCCGTCCTTTTGTTCATACAGGACATTACTCAAACTGCAAAGTGTTTACTTATATTTGTGTACAATCACAATAAAACACAACATTGTGCTTTTGTCAAACTGTAAACTACAACTGTCACCCAACCGAAATCTCTTACACACACACACATAGTTTAAAAGCAAAAAAAATATTTTGGACATTCATCATATTGCATTGGTTTTCATTTATTGTCCTCGAACAGAGCCCTAATCTGTTAATTTTTTCAGTTATACATTCTACATTGATTAAAAAAGAAAAATCAAATGTGTTTTTATTTTATACATAAATAAATAATCTATCATTCAGATGAGAATAAAGTTAGTGTTAGTTCAAATTTTAAGGAAAACAAATATATGATCTGAAATATAGCACATTCATTTATAATTCATTCAGGTTCAATTACCAAACATACAAATCTCAATGTAATTTAAAGCAAACAATACATTTAAAATACATGGGTTGTATGCTATTTTTTTTTATATAAAAAGATATAAATCCAAAAAGACAAGGCCTAAACTTTAACAAGGGTTAAACAATCACTGTAACAGACACAATCACACACACACACGTCAAATCACTTACATTTTAGATGCAATATTGACTTTTTTTTTACTGTTTCAGCAGCGAAAATAGTTAAACAAAGATCACAGCAGAACCATCGAGCATCTCACAGCAACGCGTTCTCATTACTGAATGATTCAGCATTTTGAACGAATCGGTTGACTCAAAGATTCAACGACCAATCCATAATCTGTCTCATTCATGAATGACTCAGCCGTTCGAACGAATCGTTTGAACGAATGAATCAATGACTCGCTCATTAAGACGGTCGCCTGGCGACACCTAATGACGGTTTAGTGATATTAAAAGTATCATTCTTTCCAACGATTGTTAATTAACTCATATTTGAAACATAAGCTATATATATATATATACACACATATATATACACACACATATATATATATATACACAAAAATAAAATAAAAACACATTTGAAGCGTGTTTGCTTACTAAATTGTGAGCTGAACGAAAGTTGCAGCAAATATCAGCAACAGGAGTCAAATTTCATTAATCACGAGAGTGAAGAGCTGACTGAAAAGATGATGACGGAATAGGCTATTTTATGTAAAAGCCCCTATTTAAGCGAATCTATCATTGTACTCTTTTGTTGTTGTGTTGTCCGTGAAAAATAATAGACTATTGAACTCACAATTCAAGCAATCGGCCCCGTTATTGCACTAATTTTAAAGTGACACTAAAAAGTATGCGGCTGCACAGGCATTCATAATGGTGCGCGTCCATGGCGACGAGTGAGCAGAGCTGAGCGAACGTTTTTTAGTTCATTCCTACTTCCATAGGAATTCCCTCAAGCGCTCTGCAAGCGCAACCCTTATCAATGTCCGTGTGGACGTCCGTATTTAAAAGCTCTCGGTCCTCAGTCACATGCTTGCCAAATATATGTATAAATATCATTTTGGACACAAGAGGGCAGTATGGCCCTATGTATAATTTTGTATAATAACTATCACTCGAAGAGCCCCTCCCCACACAGACACACACACACACACACACACACAGTTCGCCCGCGCCTCTCTCTCACACGCACACACACACACACACACACACACACACACACACACACACACACTCCAGCATTGCAATCTTGAGATCGCAGCTTGTTCATTATGCTGCGTTCACACCAAACTTTTATACTCTTTTGTTGTTGTGGTTTCCATGAAGAATAATAGGCTATTGAACTCACAATTCAAGCAATCGGCCCCAGAAAAGGCGCTAATTTTAACCCCTTAGCTGTCACCCCCCTTTTTGAGAATGGGGGTTAAAATGCACTATTCAAACTTAAATGGTTGTAATTCAAGAATGCTTTGGAATATATACCCAAGTTTGGTCTCGTTTTAAAGAAAACACTCAGCAGATTATTGCTGAAGTGAGAACACATCAAAAAATTAAAGTATGAAAAAGTTATGGTAGTTTAAATTTACAGTAAATCAAATATACTGTACTATATATCTTTTATTTTATATAATATATATTTTACAAAATATTTTTTAGTCTAAAATTACTATAAAATCAAAGCCATAAATCTAACCAAGTTATGTTCCAAATTTGAAGTTGATATCACAAAAATTGAAGTTCCCATGAGATTTTGTTTAGGCGTAGTACCAAAAATAGCCACCGGGTGCCATTGAATTCCATTGAATTTAGTTGTATACATTCTGCCTTAACAAATTAATACATTTCTGTCCAAATATCAATTCTGTCACAAAATTTGGAACCTTGAGACACAGACCTTTCTGACAATATGTGTTTTGTCAAGATTAGAAAAGGTTTTGATCATAAATTATGAAATATAATGATGCCTAAAAGGGGAGGAGCCTGATAAAATAATTTAGAGTACCGTTTCTATGGTAACGCAACGTTCAATTATAAAACGGTTTTCACAGGATGAATTCTGAGTTTATAAGCTTTCAAATGATACCTAATTTATGATAACTGTGATATAATAAAAAGGCGATAAAAAAGATAATATTATATTTTAGAGGATAATATATATATATATTATAATTTTTAGAGGATAATATTATATTATAATTTTTTATTGAAAAATACTAGATTATATGTTTTATTATGAACTTTTAGCATAAAAACAGAAGTTTCAATCATTAAAAGTGGGTGCATCGACTTTTTGTGACAAAGGTCAGACCTCCTATTATGATGCAGATTTTTTGAGGTGCACTCTTGTCATAAATTCATCAATTACTCTTCCTACATAATTTGTAACACAAAACAGGGGTAGAATATCTATTTAGAAGTCTTTTACCTTTCCAACGATATATAATTTGTCATAATTAGATTAGGATTTAATAGAAATATAGTGAAGTAAAGTTAGGCGTCCCGGTAGCGGGACGGTGACAGTTAAGGGGAACTAACGGCTGCACGGGCATTCATAACGGTGCGCGTCCACGGCGATGAGCGAGCAGAACTTCCATAGGAATTCCCTCGAGCGCTCTGCACGTGGCCATTATCAATGTCCCGTATTTAAAAGCTCTCGGTCCTCAGTCACATACCAAATATATGTATAATGTATATATAAATATAATTTTGGACACAAGAGGGCAGTATGGCCCTATGTATAATTTTGTGTTTAAACTAAAAGAGCCCCTCCCCCCCTCCCCACACAGACACAGACACACACACGAATGGCAGGGTGCATTCTCTCTGTCAGAGGGAGAGGGAGAGAAAATTCTCAGAAACATCCACATTCAAACCAAAATATCTAACTTCCTCTTGGTCTGAGCTAATGACAGTTAATTAGAAAGTTGTCCGGCTTGATCTGAACCATATGCATACCTGTGTCTGTCGAGTTTCATGCAATTTCAAGCATGCTAAGAGTCTCAAAAGCATCAAACAAGAATATTAAAGTTTGATGTGTTGCCACGGCAACAGTATCTAAGATATCAATAATCCTTTCACAGGTCTACATCTGCCGTGTGTTTACATTATACACATAAAGTTTGAAGCAAATCGGGTAAAAATAAGAGGGTGATTTCAAAGCATTTAGGAAGTGACACACTTCCTGCTGCCAGTTGGTGGCGCTATAACTTTGACTCACAATAGTCACATCCATGTGATCGGGCTCTTACAATGAACACACTGTTGAAGTTTCATCAAGATCAGTTAATGTATGGAGTAGTTATGACACACTTCCTGTTTCACGTTTCTCGCCATAATTTTGTTTCCTCGCCACGGCCACACCGTTCGAGATATCAAAAATCCCCTCGCAAACTTTCATCCTCAATGTCTTGACTTCATGCTGACCGAGTTTCGTGCCGTTTGTTTGAATTCTCTAGGAGGAGTATTTCACATTCCATTGCGTGTGTTTTACCAACAACCCTAAATAGCCGACTTCCTGTTGGGCTGGGGTAAAAAGTAAGAGTGTGAAGTATATATGAAACGAGGAGATCTACATGTGTACCGAGTTTCATATTATTACATGCAAGCGTGTTTGATTTATGGACCATGTTTTCGGACCCCGTTCCAGGGGGCGCTGTCGAGCCCCCCTGCCACGCCCGGGTACCATCTTCAGCCCGGCCCTGATGGCCGCGGGTTCTGACATGTGTGCAAAGTTTCAGGAGTTTTTGAGCATGTTAAGACCTCCAAAAGTGTCCAAAAGGTAGTAAAAAAATAATAAGAAGAATAAATATAGCTGCGAGCAGCGATTACGGGCCCAAGCCGGTGGCACCGCAACCCCGGTGCCTTTAGTTACCTAAAGGCACCGGAGTGGCGGTGCCGCCGGCTTTGGCCCTTCATCGCTGCTCGCAGCTATATTTATATATATATATATATATATATATATATATATGTATATATAAACAAGCCGGTGGCACCGCCACCCCGGTGCCTTTAGGGTTACTGTGCATGACGGGCAATATCGTAACTCCGCTTTGACCTTTGAGAAGATGTGTGCTGTAGAGCTTGCATTGGTGTGGGCTCTGCAAAAGTGTGCATTGAGGGCACATATCAACCACAAAGTATGCGTGAGCAACCTTCTGAAACCTAAAATGAAAAATGAGACACCCTACGGTCTCATGGACTTAATGCACACATGAAATAAGTACACAAGTTTGAAAGTTATATGAAGTGTGCCAAGACAGAATATTACTTGCCTGATCTGATTAGAAAAATAGTTGGTGTGTGTGTGTGTGTGTGTGTGTGTGTGTGTGTGTGTGTGTGAGGCGTGATTGAACAATGTAGACATAAAAACATACCCCGTCCTTTTGTTCATACAGGACATTATTCAAACTGCAAAGTGTTTACTTATATTTGTGTACAATCACAATAAAACACAACATTGTGCTTTTGTCAAACTGTAAACTACAACTGTCACCCAACCGAAATCTCTTACACACACACACACACACACACATAGTTTAAAAGCAAAAAAAATCTTTTGGACATTCATCATATTGCATTGGTTTTCATTTATTGTCCTCGATCAGAGCCCTAATCTGTTTATTTTTTCAGTTACACATTCTACATTGATTAAAAAAGAAAAATCAAATGTGTTTTTATTTTATACATAAATAAATAATCTATCATTCAGATGAGAATAAAGTTAGTGTTAGTTCAAATTTTAAGGAAAACAAATATATGATCTGAAATATAGCACATTCATTTATAATTCATTCAGGTTCAATTACCAAACATACAAATCTCAATGTAATTTAAAGCAAACAATACATTTAAAATACATGGGTTGTATGCTATTTTTTTTTATATAAAAAGATATATATCCAAAAAGACAAGGCCTAAACTTTAACAAGGGTTAAACAATCACTGTAACAGACACAATCACACACACACACACACACACACACACGTCAAATCACTTACTTTTTAGATGCAATATTGACTTTTTTTTCTGTTTCAGCAGCGAAAATAGTTAAACAAAGATCACAGCAGAACCATCGAGCATCTCACAGCAACGCGTTCTCATTACTGAATGATTCAGCATTTTGAACGAATCGGTTGACTCAAAGATTCAACGACCAATCCATAATCTGTCTCATTCATGAATGACTCAGCCGTTCGAACGAATCGTTTGAACGAATGAATCAATGACTCGCTCATTAAGACGGTCGCCTGGCGGCACCTAATGACGGTTTAGTGATATTAAAAGTATCATTCTTTCCAACGATTGTTAATTAACTCATATTTGAAACATAAGCTATATATATATATATATATATACACACATATATATACACACACATATATATATACACAAAAATAAAATAAAAACACATTTGAAGCGTGTTTGCTTACTAAATTGTGAGCGGAACGAAAGTTGCAGCAAATATCAGCAACAGGAGTCAAATTTCATTAATCACGAGAGTGAAGAGCTGACTGAAAAGATGATGACGGAATAGGCTATTTTATGTAAAAGCCCCTATTTAAGCGAATCTATCATTGTACTCTTTTGTTGTTGTGATTTCCGTGAAAAATAATAGACTATTGAACTCACAATTCAAGCAATCGGCCCCGTTATTGCACTAATTTTAAAGTGACACTAAAAAGTATGCGGCTGCACTGGCATTCATAATGGTGCGCGTCCATGGCGACGAGCGAGCAGAACAGAGCGAACGTTTTTTAGTTCATTCCTACTTTCATAGGAATTCCCTCAAGCGCTCTGCAAGCGCAACCCTTATCAATGTCCGTGTGAACGTCCGTATTTAAAAGCTCTCGGTCCTCAGTCACATGCTTGCCAAATATATGTATAAATATCATTTTGGACACAAGAGGGCAGTATGGCCCTATGTATAATTTTGTATAATAACTATCACTCGAAGAGCCCCTCCCCACACACACACACACACACACAGTTCGCCCGCGCCTCTCTCTCACACGCACACACACACACACACACACACACACTCCAGCATTGCAATCTTGAGATCGCAGCTTGTTCATTATGCTGCGTTCACACCAAACTTTTATACTCTTTTGTTGTTGTGGTTTCCATGAAGAATAATAGGCTATTGAACTCACAATTCAAGCAATCGGCCCCAGAAAAGGCGCTAATTTTAAAATGAAACTAACGGCTGCACGGGCATTCATAACGGTGCGCGTCCACGGCGATGAGCGAGCAGAACTTCCATAGGAATTCCCTCGAGCGCTCTGCACGTGGCCATTATCAATGTCCCGTATAATCACGAGAGTGAAGAGCTGACTGGAAAAATTATGACGGAATATTTTGTGTAAAAGCACCTATTTAAGCGAATCTGTCATTTACTCTTTTGTTGTTGTGTTTTCCCTGAAAACCGGAAGCAATCGGTCCCCGATATGGCGCTAATTTTAAAGTGACACTAAAAAGTATGCGGCTGCACTGGCATTCATAACGGTGCGCGTCCATGGCGACGAGCGAGCAAAACAGAGCGAACGTTTTTTCATTTCTACTTCCATAGAAATTCATTCGAGCGCACTGTGAGCGCCACCACTATAAATGTCCATGCGGACGTCCTTACTTTACTTTCACTTTTAACTTAGCGATTTAAAAGCCCCCGGTGTTACACGTCAAATAACCGGTGAGAAAATATTCTCGGAGTCACATAGGCTACCTAATATATTTAAATACAACAGGCCTACCTGATTTTGAACACAAGAGGGCAGTATAGCCCTATGTATTATTTGATATATTTATTTTTTTAACTGAATAGTGCATTCTGGCTGTTTTTAAACTTGTACATTATTCTTAAATTGAAAACAAGAATAAAATGGGTTTAGTTGTGATATTTGTATAATTTTATCTAGAAATAAATGGTGTATAATTAAATTTTTAGAAGATATGAGGCTTTTAGTGTTTATTTTTTTTACATGACTTCAATCCCTCGCCATAGCAAAACAATTAGAGATATTCAATAGATATTCACAATTATGCTTCTTTAATGTATTTTCATCATGTTGAAAACATTTGGTGGGAACAAAATAAACCACTTAAGAGGAGTGGGTAAAAATGTAGAGGCTGGTTTTGCAAAACATTCACATTCAGACCAAAATAGCCCACTTCCTTTTGGGCTAGCTTAAAGTTGTTTGGCCCGATGAGATCTATATACCGAGTTTCATAATATTACATGCAAGTGTGTTTGATTTATGGACCAAATTTTCAGACCAAGTTTATGGACCAAGTTAATTTAATTAATAAACTAATTATATAAAACTATTTTCAATGCACTACAATTAATTTGGTTATATGCCTTTACTTATTAATAAAACCTATTTAAAAAATATAAGGCATAAGCCATTTATTTTCCTTTTTAATGCAGGCAAAACCACACAGCAGTGAAATGGTTAATCTAGCCCCCCTCCCCCTCCCCACACTCACAGACACACACACACACACACACACACAGAGACGTAGGCTCAGAGAGAGACACATAAAATGACAATTTTCAAACCAAAATATCTAACTTCCTGTTGGTCGTAGCTAATTACGGTAAATTAGAAAGTTGTCCGGCTCGAAGAGTACAATATACATATCGAGTTTTGTTACTGTAGATAAAACTAACCCCCCCACTTTTGTCAAAAGCATTTAGAAAGTGACACACTTCCTGCTGCCAGTTGGTGGCGCTATAACTTTGACTCACAATAGTTACATCCATCTGAATGGCCTCTTACCACGAACACACTGCTGAAGTTTCATCAAGATCAGTTAATGTATGCAGAAGTTATAACACTTCGTGTTTCTCTTTTCTCGCCATAAATTAGTTTCCTCGCCACGGCCAAAGCGTTCGAGATATCAAAAATCCGTCCGCAATTTAGCATCTTCAAAGTGTTGACCTCAAGCTGACCGAGTTTGGCGGTAAACGGATGCAATCTCTAGGAGAAGTACTTCAAATTCCTGAGCAAGCGTTCTCCAAACAACCCATAATAGCCGACTTCCTGTTGGGCTGGCGTAAAACTTGACCGAGGGTAAGTTGTTCGGCCCGATGAGATCTAAATGTGTATTGAGTTTCAGATTAATTCATGCAAGCGTGTTTGATCTATGGACCAAGTTTTGGGGACCCCGTTCAAGGGGGCGCTGTTGAGCCCGCCTGCCACGCCCGGGTACCAGCTTCAGCCCGGGCCTGATGGCTGTGGGCGCTGACCTGTGTGCAAAGTTTCAAGAGTTTTCAAGCACGTTAAGGGCCCCAAAAGCCCCTGAAACATTGAACACCATTAAAATAATAGTCAAATTCCCCAACCCCCCCACACACAGAGACAGGGGGAGAAAATTCTCCTGAAAATCATATTCAAACCAAAATATCTGACTTTGTGTTGTTCGGAGCTAATGACTGTCAATTAGAAAGTTGTCCGGCTCGAGGAGACGAATATCCATACCGATTTTTGTTACTGTAGGTCAAACTAATACCCCATTTTTGACTAAAGGTGGCGCTACTGAGCCCCTCACCACGCCCGTTTCTGAAACTTTGCACATGTCTACTAGCTAATAAATGAGATGTGTCTGTCGAGTTTCCTGCAATTTCAAGCATGCTAAGAGTCTCAAAAGCATCAAAAAAGAATATTAAAGTTTGATGCGTTGCCATGGCAACATTATCTTAGATATTAAACAATCCTTTCACAGGTCTACATCTGGCGTGTTTTTACATTATACAGATGAAGTTTGAAGCAAATCGGGTTAAAATAAGAGGGTGATTTCAAAGCATTTTGAAAGTGACACACTTCCTGCTGCCAGTTGGTGGCGCTATAACTTTGACTCACAATAGTCACATCCATGTGATCGGCCTCTTACAGCGAACACACTGCTGAAGTTTCATCGAGATCAGTTAATGTATGAAGAAGTTATAACACACTTCCTGTTTCTTGTTTCTCGCCATAAATTCGTTTCCTCGCCACGGCCAAACCGTTCGAGATATCAAAAATCCCCTGGCAATTTTTCATCCTCAGTGTCTTGACTTCATGCTGACAGAGTTTCGTGCCGTGTGTTTGAATTCTCTAGGAGGAGTATTTCGAATTCCTGAGCATGGGTTTTCCAAACAACCCTAAATAGCCGACATCCTGTCGGGCTGGGGTAAAAAATCAGAGCATGAAGTATATATGAACCGATGAGATCTATAAGTGTACCGAGTTTCATATTATTCCATGCAAGCGTGTTTGATTTATGGACCAAGTTTTCGGACCGCGTTCCAGGGGGCGCTGTCGAGCCCCCCTGCCACGCCCGGGTATCATCTTCAGCCCGGCCCTGATGGCCGCGGGTTCTGACCCGCGTGCAAAGTTTCAAGAGTTTTCGGGCACGTTAAGGGCCCCAAAAGTGCCCGAATAGTCGTAAGAAAAATAGAAAAAAAAAAAAAAAATAATCCTAAGGAAAACAATAGGGCTCTTCGCCCTTTCAGGGCTTGGGCCCTAATAATCCTAAGGAAAACAATAGGGCTCTTCGCCCTTTCAGGGCTTGGGCCCTAATAAATAATCCTAAGGAAAACAATAGGGCCTTCGCCCTTTGGGCTTGGGCCCTAATAAATAATCCTAAGGAAAACAATAGGGCCTTCGCCCTTTGGGCTTGGGCCCTAATAATCCTAAGGAAAACAATAGGGCCTTCGCCCTTTGGGCTTGGGCCCTAATAAATAATCCTAAGGAAAACAATAGGGCCTTCGCCCTTTGGGCTTGGGCCCTAATAATAAATAATCCTAAGGAAAACAATAGGGCCTTCGCCCTTTGGGCTTGGGCCCTAAAAATCCTTTTCTTACTTAGTATTTTTATATTGTATCCATTCCAAATATCTAAACATTCTTCAATCAAGAAGCATTTACTAGATATTTACTAGATTTGTAAAATTACATCATCAATTATATATATATATATATATATATAAAAGAAAAAAGTTTTTGCTTAAAATAAGCTTAATTATCTGCCATTCGGGTATGAAAAATAATATTATTTTGCATTTAAAGTAAGATTTTTCTTGTTTTCCATTTGAATTATTTGTTTCTTCTTTTTTTTAGGCCAAAATATGTCCGCCCAAAGCTTTACACATATTAAACATCAAAAATTGAAAATGCTTTATTCATATATTACACATCAAAAACTGAACTATTAAATAGCACAATTCTCTGATGTTCTAGTTGTCACTTTTATGTGTCAAGAATGAATTTGTTTTTACCCAGATGATCCTCATGATACATCTCATGATTCTCCTGAGACCTCATTCAGTGACTCAACCCCTTCAAGGTCTACCTCATCCATCAAAGAAGCAACTGGTGCACACCATCAGGAGAGTGGAACTGGTAGGGTTTGATTATGTTTTACCAGTGTGTCCATTTTACAAATGCTTGTTTTAAGTGGTTAAATGGAAAAAGTAAAGTAACCCTTAAAGAAATGTAGTTACTGTCATAAACAATTTCCTCTAAACATAAAGAAATTCTTTTTTTTACAGGTCCATCTACAACACGGAGAAAACGGAAAAACAAGATGGAATCCACAATGGAGCTGTTTGCACAGAAAATTGCCAGTACTCTCAGCCAGACGGATGACGCAGAGTTTCAACTCAAACTGCAGGCTGCCCAGCAAGCCCACGAGTTACGTATGATGAGCATGCTCACCCAGTTCCTCGCCAGCAGACCTCCTGTCCTAAGGCCATTCCCAGAGCAAGCACACCCTCCTTGGTTTGAACAGACAAGGCCACCTCCCTTCTACCCAGCTCAATCCCACACTCCACCTTTCCACCAAGACCACACACACCCTTCTCCCTTCCGCTCAGATCAGACCCAAAATCCACCTTTCCACCCAGATCATACTAATGCTCAGCACTTCAACCAAGCTCACACACAACCTCCTCCCATCCATCCAGATTATACCCACACTGCACCTTATCACCCAGATCAAACACACACAACAGTAACACCTCACCAAAGTGAAGCTACCAACTTTCATGCCTGGTACAAATGTTATGCTTCTACTGTGTCCTCTCATCATTCACACACTCAGACAAACATCCCTTCCTCTCTCCATGATACCCAACCTTCAACCTCTTACCAGGGCCACACACACTTTCAGCCCATCATTTCTGCGCAGTCAAGGCCAGGCAGCCCCCAACAGTCTTCAGCCTCAGCCCCACAAATGATAGTGTTTAGAAATAATAATCTAGCTGTTTAAGAGCTGCCTGTAGTTTGTTTTCTCAGCTGTTCATATGGCAACTTTTGAAAATGGAAAGGCAAAACCTGCATCCCATTTTGTATTTATCAGTACTCAGGGAATTGAATGTTCAGAATTGGCTTTTTTTGTTTCGTCATTGTAATGTGTAGCCCTATTCAGACTTGAATGCCCCTGTCACTTTCATTTTTCAACATTTGACTTAGATCTGAATACAGTTGAAATAAATACATGTTGAACAAGAATTAATGTGGTCTTAATTTTATTAACACACGATAACTTTGAGTGTGATTGTACACCACCACAACAGAGTAAAAGTATAAAAAATAATAACAAATAATTGTAAGGCATTCATACCATATTCCATTAATATTGTAAGGTATTCACTCATTCTTATCTCGCTGTATTGTCATGTTCAGCGCTGTGTAGCAAAATGCCGGGTCAGTGCCTCCCAAACACTCAGTGGTTGAGTGTCCACAGCAGCCACTGGGTCAACATCCTCACTTATTGCTTCAGGAGGGACAGCTGCAGGGAGGTCCTCACCATTTGTTTCATTATGCTGTCATTCTAGCACTGCTTAGCCTCTGGTTGAAGGATCGCTGGTCTTCAGTAAGGTTTCCCGTATCAGGGTAACCCTTCATGAGCCATGGCCGAAGTGGGTAGGCTGGATTTGTGTGCCTTGGATCTCATCTGTGATCTGAGTGAAAATATTAGAAAATGTGTAACTGCAGTCAATTTACAGATCAAAATTACAGGTCTGGTTCATGAGTATTTACAAATCAGGTCAATGTTTTTAGTATATCGAAGCACATTAACAACAAAATTATATTATGATATCTATAGCATATGAAGATCATGATTCTAAATCCTAATAGCAGAAATGTAAAATGTCATATAAAAATCATAAAAATACTCACGTTGGGAAAGAGCACTCCTCTTTCTGCCTTGTCATAAATGTCAGAGTTCCTGAGAACTCTGGAGTCATGTACACTTCCAGGCCATCCAACATTGATGTTTGTAAAACTATTGAGATGAAAAGTCTGTATCATTTCGAGCCTTGTAGTAACTCTTAATGTAATAACTACACATAATGTAAAAACTGCACAAAATGTATGAAGTATTTCATATTTCATTCAATCTGTTGCATTTCGCAGGCATTTTTAAACTGGATTTAGATTTTTAAAAATATAGGAAATACTAATATTTCTAATACTTTAAAAAGCTAACACAATTATGAAAATATGAAATGTTTTTTGTGAGTTTATAATGTAATGAATTTATCATAATGTAAAAATTGTTATTACATTATGAGCTCAATATTTGATTAAAATTGAGAAAATGACTACATTATGAACAGTTTATTAAAATAATGTAATTATATTATGTACAGTTATTAAATTATGACTTGCTACTAGCCTTTTAAAGCACAGATTATATACCTGGAATATGCTATGCTAAGGATACAATGGAAGTTAGGATGCTTAACAGATGACAATATTGTGCAATTATTTTTCTATTTGTGTCCTTACCAAAATCTGTAGTCCACAACAGCTTGCAAAATCATAGAATGCCATCCCTTTCGATTAAAGTAGTCAGTGTGGTCCTCAGATGGAGCGATGACCGGTATGTGGCTCCCATCGATGGCCCCAGCACACTGAGGAAACCCCCAGCGGGTTTTGAAACCTCTTATGACGTTCTGCAGCTCTCCCAGCTGCGGAAGCTGGATGTACTCACGCCACAGCTCGTCTCGCACGGCTTGACAGAATTCGTTGACTATCAGGCACACCGATGCGCTGCTTATCCCAAACAGGTGTGCCAATGTGCGATAGCCCGCTCCTGTTGCAAGCCACCAGAGAGCAACCCCGACGCGCATCTGCAAAGGGATGGCTCGAAGAAACGTTGTGTCGTTGTAGGAGAGGAATGTGGACAAATGTTGACACAGCATATCAAATGTTGGCTTGCTCATCCTAAAATTTCGGATCCACTGCTCCTCATTAAAGCCCGCCACAATATGCCCCCACCAATCCTGAGACTTTTCTCGCACCCAGACATTCCTCTGAATGGTCGTGGAAACAATAGCTGAAACATATGCGCAAGCTACAATTATGGCCCTTTTCCTTTTCCTCCTCCTCTGCCTCAAAATCATGGGGATGTTAGTCGAACTTCGCATACATCCCAGAGCTACCATCAAAATTGCGCGTTCGTCCATCTCGGATTGTGTATGGTGCAAGAACGCATGCGTGATGTTATTAGTATGGCTAGTGTAAACACATGAATCGGATATGGGTCGCAACTGAAAGAATGTGTAAACGGACGGTCAAAAAAATCGGATATAGGCAACAAATCAGAATTGGGCATCAAGACCTGCAGTGTAAACGAGGCCTAAGGCTGTCGAGCCCCACTGGTGCGTTAAAGCAGTTTCAGTGGCAACGGTTCCATATGGCATACCACCTACCGAAAAATATCTGCCCAACCACCCGTCATTCACGCAATATCCACTGGAACGTATACAAATAAACCAACAGACTCTTCAAGTTTTCAAGAATTCTACGAAACTGTAGCGTGGCGGCCTGTACACAGCCAGCTAGAATCTTGCAGCCAGTTGCTGCTCCTTTCTGCTGCTTCAGATAAGTTCTTTACTGTGCGATGCAACTCTTGGCCACTGAATCCGACGTCTCTGAGGAGCCGGGTTGTAGAGTGTGCCACAAAACCTCAACAACCCACTTCCACTGGATAAACCTGGACTCTCCATCCTCGCTGTTCTGCTTCAGTGGCCAGATGAGCATACCACAGTTTCTTCCTCTCATATGCCTCATCTACCGCATCCTCCCATGGCACTGTTAACTCTATCAGTTGAACAATGCGTGCTGATCCAGACCACAAAACAATATCTGGTCGTAGGTTAGTGGTGGCAATCTCAGGTGGAAAAATAAGCCGTTGATCAAGATCAGCCAGCATCTTCCAGTTCCTAGCAGCTTCCAGTTGTCCTGGGCGAGAATTGGTGTTAACGCCTTTTCTTGGTGGTTGCTCGCCTGGGCGGAGGAATATTGTCTTCTGCGTGTAATGTTTTGCTAGAACAGGCGGCAACTTATTGGTCATACTACGCTTGCCTTCCAACGCTAAAGCCAACATCGCAGTACTTGGTCATGGCGCCAAGTAAACCGACTTTGGCTAAGAGCCACCTTATATCCGGTCAAAATGTGCTTTAATGTGGCAGGTGATGAACAAAAAGGACAAGAGGGATCCTCTCCTACCCAGAGGTTTAGGTTCTGCGATGATGGGAGAACATCATATGTTGACCTGATAAGGAAAGTGATCCTACTCTCTTCCATTGACCAAAGGTCTTGCCAGCCCATCTTACGTTGTTCCACACTCTCCCATCTCATCCACTCTCCCTGCTTGGCCTGGGAAATGACCTTTATACACCTCATCCTCTCCTCCTGCTTTCGCACCTCGTTAACTACCAGCTTCCTCCTTTGAGCTGGGCCTGCCTTGTGCCATTTAGGAGGAGCTAAACTGAGCCCAAAACCCCCTCTTCCATGCTGTACCTGTCCCACGATATCCCCAATTTGAAGGGCAGCCTTTGCCTTTACTACAGATTTCTTTGCTGACCACTTCCTACCAGTTTTTAACACAGGGGCTGCCTCCCTTACACATTTGTCACGTGACTCCACTAAGGTCATTTCCAGTCTGACCTTGGCACACTTAAACTCCTCGGTTAAAGTAGAGACTGGCAGCTGCAATATTCCTTTACTATAAAGTCCTACTCTGCTGAGGCAGCGTGGAACTCCCAACCATTTCCGGATGTATGAACTTATCAACGCTTCCAGCTTCTCCACTGTTGTCAAAGAAACCTCGTACACGGTCAGTGGCCACAGCAACCTCGGCAGTAGACCAAACTGAAAGCACCAGAGTTTTAGTTTGCCAGGTAGAGCACAGCTGTTTATGCTCTTCAACCCTTCCACTGCTTGTCGTCTAACTTCTCCCACCCGAACTGTGTCCTTTAGATCCCCATCGTACCATCTCCCAAGACTCTTCACTGGCTTCTCAGAAACTGTTGGTATTGCACCCCTTGACCTTGATCTTTCATCAACACCTATTTTCTGAGGCAAGTCACTTTGTACTTTTCTACAAATGTTGCTTAAAAGATGTAACTTGACAACTAAAAACGTAATTATTCCAATAAAATGAAAGTGATAGGACCTATGAGGGTGACAAGACTGGCTGACAATAGAAGATTAATTAACTAATCTGTCAGGATTTGTTCAGAAATATTTCTGACAGGAAAATGTAGTTTCTGAAGTAATTTTTTACCTTAATTCAAATTACATGAATGATTTTTTACTGTACTGAAGACATGACAAAGACAGTTGAGATATCCAGAGAGAAATTTGTTGCCCATTGTCAATGGGAAAGTGCTCAAGCAACATTGCTCAAAAAGTTGCCCAAACAACATTGCTCAAAAAGTTGCCCAAGCAACATTGCTCAAAAAGTTGCCCGTGTATCATCACCTCTACTCTTTCAATCATTGTGTATTTTCTCTTACCCTCCAGAATGTCATCGGCAAGTTCACCATACAGCAGGCCTGCGCCCACCCGGATCACCTGTGTGGACAATCGCACAAACCGTCGGGCTAAGACCTATGAGGTGTCCAAAAACGAAATTAAAATAGCGTCCTTCAAAACCACCACAATAAGTGCCCTCAGTGATGGCGTGAGGGCATTTATTGCTCCCCTGGAAGGTGACAGCCCATTGTTTGAAACCAGAAGGGCCTATATTATAAAAAATGACGGGACGAGGCCCTGGTCATCAGAGAGCTGTCTCTGCGGTGTGGGCAGAAGGTGCTGGAGGTGTCCCTCTGGCGGGACGAGGCCCTGGTCATCAGAGACCTGTCTCTGCGGTGTGGGCAGAAGGTGCTGGACGTGCCTCTCTGGCGGGACGAGGCCCTGGTCATCAGAGAGCTGTCTCTGCGGTGTGGGCAGAAGGTGCTGGAGGTGTCCCTCTAGCGGGACGAGGCCCTGGTCATCAGAGACCTGTCTCTGCGGTGTGGGCAGAAGGTGCTGGACGTGCCTCTCTGGCGGGACGAGGCCCTGGTCATCAGAGAGCTGTCTCTGCGGTGTGGGCAGAAGGTGCTGGAGGTGTCCCTCTGGCGGGACGAGGCCCTGGTCATCAGAGAGCTGTCTCTGCGGTGTGGGCAGAAGCTGCTGGAGGTGTCCCTCTGGCGGGACGAGGCCCTGGTCATCAGAGACCTGTCTCTGCGGTGTGGGCAGAAGGTGCTGGAGGTGTCCCTCTGGCGGGACGAGGCCCTGGTCATCAGAGACCTGTCTCTGCGGTGTGGGCAGAAGGTGCTGGACGTGCCTCTCTGGCGGGACGAGGCCCTGGTCATCAGAGACCTGTCTCTCCGGTGTGGGCAGAAGGTGCTGGAGGTGTCCCTCTGGCGGGACGAGGCCCTGGTCATCAGAGAGCTGTCTCTGCAGTGTGGGCAGAAGCTGCTGGAGGTGTCCCTCTGGCGGGACGAGGCCCTGGTCATCAGAGACCTGTCTCTCCGGTGTGGGCAGAAGGTGCTGGAGGTGTCCCTCTGGCGGGACGAGGCCCTGGTCATCAGAGAGCTGTCTCTGCGGTGTGGGCAGAAGCTGCTGGAGGTGTCCCTCTAGCGGGACGAGGCCCTGTTCATCAGAGAGCTGTCTCTGCGGTGTGGGCAGAAGCTGCTGGAGGTGTCCCTCTAGCGGGACGAGGCCCTGGTCATCAGAGAGCTGTCTCTGCGGTGTGGGCAGAAGCTGCTGGAGGTGTCCCTCTGGCGGGACGAGGCCTTGGTCGAGCTCAGCTTGGGGGATCGTGTTGAGATTTCCTTCCTCAGGGCGACTCTCAGACCTGCGGCCAAATTCAGCACATCCAGCTATTCAGCTGTGGAGGTACACAACACTATGCCTAATTATTCTCTAATTGATCTTTCTGCATCTTCCTACACTCCTGAGTGTGTACCAAGTGGATATACATTTTTTTTTTAACTTTTTATATATTCATTGGTAATAATTTATATTGGTTACACTTTACACTTACACTTTAGAATTACCGTAGTTATATTGGTAACACTATTTATATTTTTAACACTTTAGAATTAGTTATATTGGTAACATTATTTACATTGGTAACGATTTTAGTTAATATTAATGCGTTGACTAAGTTACCTAACAATGAGCAACACATTTGTTACAGTACCGTATTTTCCGCACTATAAGGCGCACTTAAAAGCCTTTAATTTTCTCAAAAAACGACAGTGCGCCTTATAATCCGGAGCGCCTTATATATGGATGGTGAACACACGTTCACCAAGACGGGGAGACAGCGCCGAGCGACTTACGCCACTATCTGCCAATGAATCGTGGATGCCTGGGCTGATATATCAGTCTCAACTGTGATCCGAGCTTTCACGAAGGCAGGAATAATCTCTTTATTCAGCCGGCTCACATACCCGTATTTACTTCCTGTTTTCGGCCGAAGTCCACAGTAGTTGATTGTCGAGTTCGCGCGCGCGATCAAACCACCTCCGTGTGTTCAACATCTGATTCGGATGAACTATCCATTTGAGGTGATATTCTCAGAACACCACACAGCACCGTCATCGGCTGACAGTCTGAGTCTCCACTGTTGCTTAGTTACCAATGATCGCGCGCGCGCACCCGACAATCGCCTACTGTGGACTTCGACCGAAAACAGGAAGAAAATACGGGTATGTGCAGTCAGATTCACCGTGTTCACTCACATGGCTGTGCACTTGTAATGACACATTAAGGTTGTTAAGAGGCTAAAAGCAGGTTTAAAACTTGTCCCGTTTAAGTCAACAGGGTGCAAGTTTTAAAAAGAGGATAACACGGGGTAAGCAACACCGGTTTTTGTCGTTGTTATCTGTACTGACAGCACTCCAAATTTACAAAAAATTAGCTCAATGTTAAAATTGACCGGAGTTTTCCTTTAACGTTTGAACAACGTTACCATGGGAGTGAACGGAGTTGTCAGAACGCTTAATAAAGTTTGACTTTATCTGACTGTTTTGTTGACATTTGTTGACATCTAGTGGATGCATAACGCAAACCCAGTCAAACGTTTGACTGCAGTATCTCATGCGCCTTATAATCCGGTGCGCCCTATATATGAAAAATGTTCTAAAATAGGTCATTCATTGAAGGTGCGCCTTATAATCCGGTGCGCCGTATAGTGCGGAAAATACGGTACTTGTCAAACTGTGTTACACATAATGTTAGTTAATAAAATACAACAGTTCCAAAAACTTTCATTTTCATAACGTTTTAGTAAATGTTGAAATTAGCATTAACGAAGATAAATAAATGCGTTAGAAGCATTTTTCTTGTTAGATCATGTGGTCAACTGACATTAATAGTATGTAATGTAATGACTCGTGTCTATTGATATATTATGCCTTTACTGAGACTGTTCATGTTATTACATTTCAGAAGACTGCAGCTGAGCCGGTGGAGGTGGAGGTCTCCATCATCGGTGTGTTGGAGGGAGACGGAGGAGCCACAGTTCTGCTGTCTGACAGCTACGAGGAGTACAGCGTCCCTGCAGCTCTGCACCTCGACATCGCTGCTGATGACCTGCCAATTAAACTCACACTAACACACCAAAACAAAATAGTTCAGAGCATTGAACCGCTGGGGGAGATGTTGGAGCTCATGTTTGAGTCAATTTGACTTTTTTTTTTGTTTTTAACAGTTTAAATTTTTATTAGTAGTTTTATCGTTTATGAATTGTTCAATTGTTTTATTCGTTGTTTTATCGTTAATTGCTAATTTTTACAGTTTAATAAAACAAATTTTTATACATTTTGCTTTAAGTGTTTCTTCTATGCATTCCATTAATGTAAATTAAATAATCATTAGCCTAAGTCTGATGCATTTGATCACCTCCCTATTCAAATTTGAATACTTTGTATAAGCTATTTAGATTTGCTTGAATCAAACTATTTGACAGAACGGACAGCATATTTAATAATAGGTATAAAAATTGCTTTTAAAAATTTGCCTGTGGGTAACACTTAATTTAACTAATTCATAAACGGATTATATATATATATATATAGAGAGAGAGAGGGTTAATTTAAGACTATGGCTGAAATAAATATAAAAAAAAACAAATACACATCATTATAGTCGATTATTGCTCATGACATTGTAAAAATGATTGATGTCGATTAAAAAATACATTAAACATTTTAAGGCCATATCTTGTATGCCTGGCAAGTCAACAACCGTTTATTAATTAGTTAACTGCTTTTTAAGCATTAGAAAATCAAGACATTGTTATTTTAGTAGCATGAAAAACAGAACGATTAAAATTGACTACTTTTCTGTTTTGACATTTTTGCACGCATCAAAGTGGTTATTAATTGTGGTGTTGGAAGCTTCGCAAAGCAAATATACCTCTGGAATAATACAGACTTTTTTTCTCATCCTGTAGCTACAGTACTGGGGGAAAGTAGATTTTTATATCCCAGAATTCTCTGCACGGGACATAATCGAAGAGAAATGTTGAATTTATTTATCTTCATGTGTTTTTAAGCCAGAAAAATTGAGAAAGCTTGTTATTGGTGTTTAATGTTGTATTGAGTTGGGATTCAGAGAAGGTTTTGGTGATGTTGGCATTTGGGGAGTTAGGCCTGGGACACACTGGCTGCGTGGCGTGAGCGTGGCGTTTCTGTTGCGTGTGTCAGCTGCGTCGTGTTTTCTGTGTCTTTGCACACCAGAAGCGTGTCTGATGCGGCGCTGCTGCTGCTAGGTGACGTACAGGGAGGACGTATTGTGGAAGCCCTATACTTCATGTTAAGCATAAATATAAAGCCTACTGATAAAGACACTGTCAGCAGTATTGACAGCAAAATAGACTAGCGTACAGAATATTTTGTTCTGTATTGACAGGTGCAATATTTTAAAATTGATCATTATTTATTTTTAAATTATATGTAGGCCTATATCTGAATTTATGTCAAAACCTAGACTTTCAACCATCAAAATGTAATTTATTAATATGTATTTGTGTACAAAATAACGTAAAACACATTTTCCTATTCTATTTTGCCTGGAAACGCTTCCAACACGCTTGCGTGTCCCGTGAAAAATAGGCGTCGGTTCTATTTCTAGCATGCACGCGTTTTACGCGCGGCTCGAGCCGTGCCTGACGGTAGAGATAACGGACAAGTGGATCCGCACGGTGAGTCTGACGGTAGAGATCCACTTTTTCGACACGACAGTCGCCTGGTGTCGCGACGCCTCCCCACAATTTGTACTTTGATGGGCGTTCCTCAAGTTTACCGCTATGGCCGTGGTTTTGAGCCAGCGACCAGTCTAGAACAGAGGACCTGCGAGAGACTTCCCCCCGTCTCCATATGCTCTACTTCTATTGGATAGTCGCGTTGCGTTCAACGGAATTAATTTGCATAAAGATGGGCATCGGCCAACTTTTTGAATCGCAGCATTTTTCCTAAATGAAGCGCCGCCTTCCCAGAATTCTTTGCGGGCGCGTCAAAGTCGCGTGACGTCACCCATAGGAATAAAGCGGAGCGCGGCGCGACAGAAGTGCCGCACGGACAAATGGATCCGCACGGTGAGTCTGACGGTAGAGATCCACTTTTTCGTCGCCTCCCCACATTTGTACATTGATGGGCGTTCCTCAAGTTTACCGCTATGGGCGTGGTTTTGAGCCAGCGGCCAGTCTTGAACAGAGGACCTGCGAGAGACTTCCCCCCCCGTCTGCCATACGGACTAGTGGATCCGTACCGTCAGCCGTGCCTCGAGCATGTCCCGCAGGCAGTCTGCAAGCTCTAACCTGTTAACATTGGAGCCGAAATAAAAACGGACACGCCACGCAGCTGAGACGCTTACGCCACGCAGCCAGTGTGTCCCAGGCCTTACCATCGTGGTGACGAGTGGAGCCTGCGGTTAGACGGACGACAGGCGCTGATGTTATCATGCTAGGTATATGGGTGGGAGATGGAGAAGCCACTGCTCTGGTGTCTGATGCTGCTTACGTAGAGTACAGTGTCCCTGCAGCTCTGGACATCGCTGTTGATGATCTCATAATAAACTGGAAACTGTCACACAACAACAGTACTATCGATTCATCGGGGGAGATTATGGAGGAAGCTTTAAATAAATTCGACTTTAGTTCTATTTTTAATTATGGTTGTTTTTTAATTTTCATGAATTGGTCAGTTACAATTATATAAAATGTGTTACTTTTATGTTTTAATTGTTTTTCAATGCATTCCATAAAGGTGAAGTCTGTTGCATTTTATCACCTCCATATCATTAAACATAAATCATAAAATACATTAATTATGCATTAATTACATAACATTAATTCATTATAACAGTTAATAGTATATTTATATAATACTTAAAGGGGTCATATAATGGTACATGCACTTTTACAAGTTGATTGTACTGAAATGTGTGTTGGCAGTGCCTGTACACAACCATCATATAATGATAAAAATCCATCCAGTGGTTTTGTTTTTATCTCCTTATATGTTTTCCCCTGCCTCAAATCGAGCCGTTCGACCTTGTGACGTCAATAAAACGGACGCCCCTCCCGCGATTGTTGATTGACGGGATCGTTTCAACACAGACCCGCCCTCGCTCGTGAGAGCTGTCAATCATAGTCTGCGCGGCGCGGATCGGACCGGCGCGGTCATTGTTGATATGCTGGAGCACTGTCTATGAGCAGAATGGCGTCTAAGCGATTGTGGTGTTCTGTTCTTGGGTGCAATAACGAACACAGTCATTTTGATGTTCCTAAATCCGAACCGCCGAAGACGCAGTGGCTGAGTTTGTTTTCGAAGGGAATATTCCCCACGAGCAACGTCAATGCTTTCATGTTTGCGCGAATCATTTCTCACCAGACTGCTTTATAAACGAGGATCAGTATAAAGCTGGATTTGCTAAGAAGCTTTGCTATAAAGGATCGGTACCAGATATTCGTGTTCCTGCTGAATCTCCAGAAGAACGAAAGTCAGTGAAACGTTTTATTAAACTTTATATTAATATATTAATCTTTGCAAATTGCTAGCTGCACGCTTCACAATGAATGCGTCTAAGGTTTACACTCAGTCAGGGTACATTACGGCATGTTTTCTATATATGACGTTCTCAATATAATTCATAATTCCACGTTTAAACTGAACAACGCTAGCCTGGATGCCAGCCCGAACCCCGCCCACAAAATTTTTTGATCGGGAAGTTCGGTCTGGACTCGCTCCATTGAGGAGTAATTATGATCGGTTCAGAAATCGTCGGGCCAATCAAATTGCCAGGGCGGGCTTTATACGATGATGGACAGATGATCTGCAGGGACGTAATCCTCACGTTATCAAAGAGCGCTTGGGTTGAACTGGTTTCCCTCACAGATGACTGCAGCTGGAGAACTGAGATGTATAGAGTCCGCTATTGCGTCTGTTGAAAAAAAAATCGACAGCGCATTCATTTTAAAAGACGAACAGAGAACTGCAATCAAGGCATTTGTTGATCGGAAAGATGTGTTTGCCGTCCTTCTTACGGGATTCGGCAAAAGTTTAATTTATCAGCTGGCTCCGATGGTAACTAAGAAGATGGGACGCAATGAAAACCCTGTGGTCGTTGTAGTTTCTCCTTTGTTCGCACTCATAGAGGGCCAAGTAAAAGAAGCAACACTCTTATTTTACTTCTTCCAGCGTGCGTGCATTTGAGTTCTGTAGTTGACAACTGTGCTATGCAAAGTAGTTGACTTACTGCGCTGCTCTCATTGGTTGTAGGTCTATCCAATTGAGTGCAGAGGTTTTTTTTTTCCTGGTTCGGTTAAGACACGCCTCATAATCAAAGCCCTATGAAGCAGTATCAGACTCACATTCTGACTAGAATATGAGTATGACGAAGTCAGGCTAGAACAACGCGTTATGGTTATTGTGTTATTGAGTTACGGTGTAGCACAGAACAGAGAGGCGGGGTGAGCAAAGCTCATTATCATTTAAAGTCATATGCACTGAAACGGCGTGCTGAAAACAGAGCTGTTTTTGACCAGGTAAAATAAGTGTTTTCTTACAATACTAATGAGAATTTTTAATTAAAGTATATTACAAACTTTTAATTTAGACTCTAAAGAATCATATTAGCTTGTACAAAAATGGCATTATATGACCCCTTTAAATAGAAAAGTAATGTGTAGGCTAGGCTAGTTTTTTTTTTTTAAAGAAAAACAATTATGATGTCGTTTGTTTTAAATATCAAACTTCACATTACCTCTAAACAGGCACTGATGACAAAATATGCTAACAATAATTCAAATTAGGTTTTGATTACCCACAGGGACATTTTGTAATTACCTATAATTAAACATTCTATCCTTTCAACTTAAAACATGTTTCAGAATGTAGAGGTTTGGGGGTTATCATCGTGTTGACGTGTCGGTACAGTTGGCAGGCGCAGTGAATGCACTTAAATGAGTAACTGATTATATCAATCTGTATCCTACAGCATATTGTAATAGAGAAATAGAATAAAATGCAAGTTGTACTGAAGTGAGTTTGAGTTTATTATTGTTGGTTTATTATGTTTCTGCTACATAAAGTAGCCATTTAAAGTATTTTCCTTTTTGCCTATCTATCTATCTATTCTTTCTAACTAGTTCTCTTTCTCTTTCTTTCGTTTTAAATTTTAGTTTAACTTTAATTTAAAAAATGTTCTACCTAACTTTTCTTTCTTTCAATCTACCTATCTATATCTGCCTGTATTGCCTTCAAACTTTCTTTCTAGTTTTCTTTTCAATACTATATTTAAATGGGGAATCTAAACTGCTGCATGTCCAGTATCAGGATTCTTAGATCCATCCGTGAATATTTGAATACTATTGTAATATTCTTGACTTGGGTGCTGCTTCACAACTATATCCTTTGTTATGCTTATTTCCTTTGTTTGTATCTTGTCTTGCAATTTTAGATCTACATCAGGTTTAGGGAAAAGTCATGGAGGTATTGATGGTATCACCACTGTGGGACTAATATTTATATTATTTATTTCTATGTTCTGGGATTCTTTTTCTACATTCCAACCAAAACTATTTATTTCTCCTTTTCCATACTCCCAGCATTTTTCTAGGACCTTTTTCACTGGGTGATTCTCACCGTGTCCCTTTAGTGTACTCCAATATGACATTTTTAATTGTAACCTCCTAACATCCAGAGGCATTTCTGCCATTTCAATGGATGTTCTGAATGCTCCACAACTTATTTGTAATGCTTGCGATTGAACATTGAGTCATTGAGGGGGCTTTCACACTGGCAGTTTAGTTCGGAACGGGGCACGGTTCGCATGAAAAATCGCTAATGTGAACGCTGTCATGGGACCCGGGTGCGCACTGGGGTACCGAACCCGAGACTACCTGGAGGAGGTGGTCTGAGTTCGGTTTTACCTCCGAACCGTGCCGCGGTACGCATGAATGTGAAAGCAACACATTGGATACGAGCGAGACTGAGCCTGCCGTGTATTTGTGCCTTGTGCGTGGAATCAGGGCAACATATTTGGAAATCCACCGTCTCCTCAAAAGAGTCCGTTTGCAACCAGCAGAGGTCCACCTTATGTGACACACGCACAGTAAACCTGTATTGTTCACTCAACTGCACATAATAGCAGCAAATTAATGAAAAACACAATATTGACCCGCGTTCTGTTTTCTATCATGCACCAGGGTTCGATAGAATCAAGTTAAGTGTGAAACCAGACCAACCGCAGCAAACCAGCCCAGTGTAAAAGCCCCCTTATTGCCGATTGCCAACTTGCACCCCAATCTCCTAAGATGCACTGTTAACTGTGGGACCTTTTATAGACAGGTGTGTGCCTTTCCAAATCATGTCCAATCAACTGAATTTACCACAGGTGGACTCCAATCAGGTTGTAGAAGCATCTCCAGGATGATCAGTGGAAACCGGATGCACCTGAGCTCAATTTTGAGGGTGCTTCTCATTTCTTATTTGTGCATCCTCGTTTCCTTTCCTCGCTTCCTTCCCTCGCGTCTCAGCTCCACCCCCTGTAGGACGCGAGGGAAGGCTGCAAGGAAAGAAAAGGAGGACAGAGGAATTGAATGAAAGCTTTTTTATACATTGGAATACTTGATCACTCTAAATACTTGATCACTCACATTTACAAAAGTAAAGTATAAATTCAAATGATTGTGACAGACGTGAAGGGGGAGGAGAATTGATACGTGCGTCATGTTTAGTCGATAAAACTCTTCCGCAAAGGGTACACCTGTGTATCCTCGCTCATAGCTCCTCTGGAAGCCTCCTCACTCCTCGAGCCTCGCCTCCTTGCGGTGAAATTAGAGAATTGAGATGTCCTTCAAGATGGCTGAGCTCGATCGGTTTCCGGGTCATAGGATGGAGGACGGAGGAGCGAGGAGACGAGGAGGGATACTGAGAAGCACTCTGAGTGTCATGGCAAAGGCTTTGAATACCTATGTACATGTTATTTGTTTCGTTTTTTATTTTTAATAAATTTGCAAAGATTTCAAACAAACTTCTTTTATGTTGTCATTATGGGGAATTGTTTGTAGAATTTTGAGGGAAAATTATTAATTTAATTTAAGCTCTATGAACACGGATATCATGTCCAATGAATTTTGGCACCTGATCCAACTCATGATCCTTTAAGTTCATTATTTGACAAAGAGTCGCTATGTGCTTTCTCAGTTGGGTGGAGGTCAGGGTCTCAGGATGTTTTGCATCACACAAATGTGCAAATTTTCTTAGACAGTCGGAACCTCTTATATGGGAGTGTGATGATGTACCAGGTCAATGACATCATCACTAGAGTGCCAGCCTGGTGCTATTTTGAATTTACTTTGTGTGCGGAGTGCAGGAATAGTTTAGTATGTATTGTATGTTGACTATGTATATGTGGATGGACAATTCCAACATTAAGTGTTCAATGTGTAAATGTTTTAAATGATAACAGAGTCATTGTTTTAAACTATTTCTTTATTGTATACATTTGCATATTATAGCACGTGTTAGATCTTCCCTGTCTGAGCCAGTGTTTTGGAGGTGGGTTCTGGTAGTGCGCATAGCCAAAACGTACCATGTTTTAAGATGGAGAGAGACAAGAGTGCTGTGATGTGTTAAATGTTTGAGTTTGTCATTGTATGTTATGCATGTTTGTATTAGGATTATTGCATGTAGAAATGAATTCATGAACATTAGTTGTATTTATGTGCCAATGATTTGCTGTGGAATTCAGTGAGTGTTACGGGTAGGGTTGGGTACCGAAACGCGGTGCCAATAGGGAACCGGTTCCGACGTAAACGGTAGTAACCAGACCGAATAAGAACAAAAATTTCGGTGCCTGACTCTGTGTCTCAGGCGCACACACGCAAAGTCTCTCGCTCTCTCGCTCTCTCCCTCTCTCTCTCCGCCGTGCGCGCACTATACGGTTTGGAGCACAGTCTGTTCTGTCTCGCATGCGCACTCTTGCTCGCTCGCTCTAGATTCCGGGAGATTTTAACTAATTTGGGCATCAGGGAGCCGTTATCAATATGCGGGAGACTCCCGGAACGTCTGCTGATAGCGAGGGGATTAATGAAGATGCCGAAGACAAAACGCTCCAAAGTTTGGCTGCATTTCACGTGTAAAATTACATGTCAGAACGCCCTCTGGGTGTGCCGATTGTCTGAAGCCCATATAGAATCCCGCCAATCCATTGGCTGATGGCGCGGGTGCCGCCTTGACGCTCTTACGTCGTCATATTCTATTAGCGCGCACATCATCTGCTCCTCAGATTTCTCTGCTGAAAAAGGAAGCTTGTCGGCAGCGTGAGGAGTTTGGCAGTGAACGCAGCGTCTCGTTCCCTATTCAGAGAACATGGGTTACATCAGTAACCAGAGACGTTCTCTTTCATAGGTTTACTCAAAGCTGCGTAGCTAAGACGCGGTGGGAACGAAATACCAAACTCGCCAAGGTAAGCGCTGCGTAACTAGTACAATGACCAGATAACTTACAAGACTGGTTCAAGCAGACAAAACATGGGAACCTGTAGCCATGTCGATATTAGATTACCCTGGTAGTCTCCAGTATTATTACATTGTTTGATACAATATTGTTTTATTTGATATTATGTAAATGTGAATTTTTATTTTATATTGGTTCATTTATTATTACCATATGTTACTTGTATTTATATTGTTTAAAGATTTAAGTTAATATTGTGTCCAGTTTGGCCCTGTAAATAAAAGGGTATTATTTTTTGACAAAGTGTGTGCGGTTTCGTTTTCTTAGGGTGTATTCACACCAGGAAAGTCCGATAGTTCACTTGCTTTGGTCCGGACCAAATAATTTTTTTTTTTTTTTTTTTTGGTATGGTTCGCTTTCACACTGCTCTTTTTGCAAGTGAACCAAAATTTGTAAACAAAACCACACGTGTGCTAAGCTCGTCCATTCATTGGACAAGGATTCTCAAGTAGGAAAATCAGGAAGTGCAAAAAAGGCTCAGCATGGAGATATTTCGTACTGCAATATTTGTTATTTTACTAATTTTGTGTTATTCTGTACGAACGCAATATGAAGAAACTAATGAGTATCATATGATACAATGTCATCAATACGATGTTGTAATTTGGATTTTGAGAAGACGACGATGTGCTGCAAGACGGTTCCGGCAGAGAGAACATGCGCGCCTACCATGCTGACAGTGGCACTGCGCAGAAGACGGATAAGGTATAAAGTTTTCATTCATATAGAGGGCTATGTTCACAGCGCAGTGCTTTCTTGCAATTGGGTCGGTTCATGTTCACACCATAAACGAACCGTACCAGAGTTCGTTTGGAACCGTACCGAGACCACCTCTTCAGCTGGGTCTCGGTTCGGTTGTTTGGTCCGCACCCGAGTTCGATTGCTGTATTCACACCTGCCCAAAAGGTCCGCACCAAGGGGGGAAACGAACTAGAGTTCGATTAAATCGAACCAAACAAGGCAGGTGTGAATACACCCTTAAGTACCGTTTCAAGAACCGTTTAAGCACCGGAACCGTTAAAAAAATACAGAGTAGGTACTGGTATCGGATAAAACCCAACCCTAGTTACGGGGAAAGGTTCCACCCCGTGACAATGGTTCATCCCACTAGTGTGGCGGGAAACTTGGGTATTTAAACCATTGTTATATCTGGTTTGAGAGAGGTTGCATCCTGTGTATACTGTGCTAACTGATTGAACATGTTTGAGGTGAGACATGCTGATAATTTGGTGGATGTGCCACTAGGCATTGTTTAGTGCCAGTTTTTGCTGCTCACAGCATTTTTTCTTTTTGTTTTCAGCACCAGTATATGTTGCATTAAGTTTTATTTATTATTTTTGTTTTGCCATACTCACAATTAAGTGCATCTGATTTTACCTCCTTATCATGCCAACGATTTTACAACATCTATGTATTTACTTGTATTGGAATGAGATGGGAAGCTGCAGCTTGGACTCTTTTTCTTTTCCTGGATTTTACCAGAGGAAGACCATTTTGAGTTTTGCAGGAAACCTCATGCTTCCAAAGATCACGTTTTTGGAAAAATCCATAACAAAAATTTGCAGGGAAAGTACTCGTGTGAATTTACTACTTCTGTAGGTTGTCACTAACTCCCCTTTTCCTGTCTGCAAAATGTTTACATTATGGGCATTCTCAACGTTGCATTTTCTCAACGTTGGAGTTCAATATCAGTTTTCACACAAATACGAAACAATACTCAAACAAAAACTGGGTAATACTGTTCACTCTAACTTGGGCGTCCACACAGGCAGATTCGAGTGTCCATAGTCCCACCAAACTTATCATATAAAAAAAAAAAAGAGAGAAAGAGCAAAAAAATATATTGAATACACATATCATGGGTGAAAAACAAAATGCAAATATATCAACGATAGTACATTCAACTTACACAATCAAAAAGCATAAATATGCAGTAAACAAATATGAGGATGTGAATGGAATGCATGTGTGTGTGTGTGTGTGTCTGAAAGCGTGTGAATGAGTGGTGTATGACTGTGCGTAAAACACACTGACCAGTTTTGGCAGACGGAATCGCAACAGGAGAGTGTAGTAGGACCTCGTCAGGCTCCCGGAGGGAAGTTAACCCCTTGTTTGTTGAGTGAACCGTTAACTTACAACAGGCGGTCTTTTACAACAGGCGGTCTTTTACAACAGGCGGTCTTTGAGGTGCGTCGCATTGGAATCCCCAGACTCCACGTCGCAACAGACAGTATGAGCAGGAAGCCTTACAGGACATTGTCCATTCCACTCGGTAATCGCTAACTTCACTCACTCTCACAGGTCAAACCAACATACCCAGGTGACGTGTCCTCTTTCCACCTGGTTAAATATACCTTACCTTCATTTCCCTTAATTAGTCACTCCGCCCTTTCCGTTAAAGTGAAAGTGAACGCACAAAAACGTATAGCCGTGTAGTTTACTGCATGGTGCTGATGGCAAAATCTGAGTTTCGTAATGTTACAGCAATGCATTTAAGTATAGCATTTGATTTGAACTGTATAGAACTGTATTGAAGTCAATGGCAATTTCATGTTTTGTTCTATTATAGCGCCACCAAGAGGCTCAAACCCACCATTTTTTTTATGTGTCCTCAGAGTGAGCCCATACCTGTGTGTCAATTTTGGTGAAAATATCTCAATTCGCTTCGGAGTTATAGACATTTATACGAATAAACGCATAAAAAATTACTGACACGTGACTTTCATTGGATTTTACAACCCCTTACTATCAGTATTTTCACATTTGGGCATTAGCATATAGCCAGCGACCTGTTTTCAAACTTCTGATGGGGGTTTCGGCTCGATCGGTCCAACGGTTTCAAAGTTATTGGCAAATGTTTTTTAACCCTCTGGGGTCTGAGGTGTTTTCGGGGTCCTTGAGGTGTTTTGGCATGCTCTGACATTTCTGCTTTTTTCAGTTGCTTATAAACATATTAATGGCACAGGTGAAATTACTCTATATAGCACACACAGGGCTACCATAATATGTGAGCAAAATGTATGTACATGTTTGTATTTTTGAGAGAATATTGTTTATGCGTGGTTATTGAAAAAACTAAAAAATAAAGTTTCTAATATAAGGCCACAAATAACATACTAAATATCTGTCCTCAAGACTTTTGACTAGTGGATGTTGTCGCCTAGAGTTTTTGCTTCAAATGGATCTGAAAATCATTCTGCCTAATCATTCACATAAA
The DNA here is from genome assembly GCA_029959095.1 of Rhinichthys osculus. Lineage (NCBI taxonomy): Eukaryota > Metazoa > Chordata > Actinopteri > Cypriniformes > Leuciscidae > Rhinichthys > Rhinichthys osculus. The sequence continues at coordinate 911,933 of JARWKJ010000002.1, read as the reverse complement.
ACAATAGATTGTTTTAAATTGTGAAAAACTTTTTTTGTTTGCAAAGGCAATATGCGGATGGGCGGAACGGCCCAACCCCCTCATGAATAATTAGGCAGTTCTCACCTGAGCAGACTGCATACTAATGAGCCTTTCATTCAGGGGTGTCACAAAAGAAAGAATGCAAGGACAATATATATATATAAATAAATAAATATTTATACACACACACAAACACACACACACATACATATATATATATATATATATACAAACAATCAAAATATAAATGAAAGCCAAAAGCACATTTTTAGTCACACCTTTTAGCCATCCACATACCATTTTTAGCCATCCACCGCGGTCAAAATAAACCAGTCGCATTTCAAAGTCGTTCGCGAAATGACCGCCAGGTGGCGCAAAGGGACATTTAGCAAAACGTAAGTGGGGCTAATGTCTGTAGCCTAAGGATGAAATACTACAAGTTATGGTAATTTCCAAATAAACCTACAACAAACATATATAGCCTACTCCGTAATTGTTGGTCATACAGATAAGATATAATCTTTTAAAACTGTAAAAGGCTAAAGTAGGCCTACACTCTCACAGGCTAAAGACAAAACGTTTTCTCGCTCATGTGAAAAAAACGTTTGGGTATTTCTCAGTGAGTAAATTCATAGCCGAGCGGTAGAACTTACGGTTCATCATCAAGATGACACGGGTTCAAATCCCGCACAAACATGGTCTGTTGTAAGTTTTATATTTATTTAGATTTGTCTAGCTCTAAAACTCTGTTACACCATACAGTATTTTTGCTTATATTTATAAAATACAATTATCATGCATTTCCATTTTACACTAAGGAACAAAATAGTATCCAACAGAACGACTTTGCATCTGTATAATAATAGGCTACCAATCGTAATTTCAAAAGCAGTTCTGTAAAAAAATAAATTATATATAGCATATATATATATATATATATATATATATATAGGCTATATATATTTTTTTTTATTCCAGGCTCTCACGCCACACCCCCGATTTCTCACGCTGAAGTGTCAACCCGGTCGGTCAAATTCCTAAAAGATATAGTTTATCTATAGATCTACCTGATGAGCCACTCGTGATCGACTAGTTATACCGCAAATTAGTTAAAATATCCCGTAATCTATCTAGAGCGAGCGTGCATGCGAGACAGATATTGTGCTCCAAACCGTTCGTGCACATGGCAGAGAGGTCTGTTCCCTACAACCTAGAGTTTTTAAAAACATGGTTTTAAGTAAAGTGTGATTTGCCAGGGGGGACGGGGATTTCCTTCTGGTCTAAACATCACTGCTTCTGCTGAATTATTTTAATCCCCACACCCCTCCCTCCACAGCTAATCAATGCTATAGGCTACTTCACCAATAGCTTGTTTTCATATGACGTCACGCCACTGCGTTGCCATGGCGCGAAATGCAAATGGAGGGCAGGAAGTGATTTGCTGTATTTAGAAAGTACTATACCAAGCTCAAAATGCCTATGTTTTGCGTCGTTTATGGTTACTTAAATCGATCAAACCACGAGGAGTTTTTATCGTGTACCAAAAGTTGTTGTTCATAAGGGGGGAAAATGCAAGAAATTGACCGAAAAACTCCAGAAAAACGGCTTGCAAACCTACGTCTGCGGTCGGGGGGAGCCGAATTGGAAAATGCCCGTGTGTGCAGTGATCACTTCGTCAAATGTGAGTTAATACAACTTAAGTGGCTGTGTTTGTGTAACGTGTAACGTTTCCGAACTTTGTAAAGTCAAAGTATGTCTGTAAGACGAGGTAGTTGCTGATATCTACCGCCTCGATGGCAGGAAAATCTTTCAATTCAGTTGAAAAATCGCTCCTCTTCATAACGTAAGGATCACGTCCAACATATGTTTGATTTTTTGTTTATATCTTTCTCTTGTAATAGCGTGTAAAGTAGTACAGTACGGACTTTCCTCCATCTCGTCCATTGCGCTCTTCACTCCCTGCCCTCCATCTGAATTCCGCGCGTCATCATAATCACGTGACTGAAACCCAGCTATATCAAATCTATAAAATAGAGAAATGCAACAGGCACGTTTAAACGACAAACAATGAAATCAAAACCAGCGTTTTAGTTGTTCATTGGCCCTAATGCATGCACGGCTTTTAAAAATTTCACAAAGCGTGTTGAGATTATTTTGAATGAAATATTGAAGTTTATAATTAAGTGTTCTGGCACACCACGCCGAGTGGCCCTATGTATTTTTCTAAAGTCGGGGTTTATTCTGGCATGGTGAGTTAGTGTTCGACAAACGCGGCGGCGCGTTCATTTAGATTAATTTATTTTTCTCATTATTACAGCTAAAATAACTTAATAGGCGACTCCGTAATTTTTTGGTCATACAGATAAGAGTAGAGTAGCTTACATCGTTCAAAACTGTAAACTTGTATTCATATTAGGCTAACGACAAAAACAGTATATCTGTGTCTCTGTCTCCGGGAACTGCGCGTCACAAAAATGAACCGAAAGCCACTTCAGCTCAGTCACGATAAGAAATCGGCTATGTCTAAAGCCTTTAAATGTCTAAATATTTAGGCTAATAAATGTTATCCAATTATGTAGGCTAATCCTTATGAAAACGAGAGGTACAGAGGATCTACTCAAACATGTAGCCTGTAAGCGCTTCCCAATGAGAAAATGACAAGACAAGGGTGAAAATCTCGCTCTAATTAAATGTAGGCTAAATCGCCCTGAATTAAAATGTAAAAACAGATCAAATAATGTATTTGTCGAAATGTTGCGATATTGTTTCATTTAAGTTCATAATTATTCTATAAATATTATTTAATTTAGCAGCATTACCACGAAGCACCGTGTTTCGATATTTATTTGAATAATACAAAAAATAAAATAAAAACTTAATTCACAAATTGCATGCCTGGTTGTAAGGATCCAAAGATCCCTGTAGACTTTAATATTAAGTTGAACATTTTGTTCATGACAACAAATTAACAAGCGTTTTTTCAGATTATATTTAGTTTTGCTTGGAAAAAGCTGCCCCAAACCAGTTTTATTTCATTAATTATTGAAATAATGAAATATTTAGTAATAAACTTTTATGACAGAAATATCACTAGGCTACATGTAACTTAAATCATTTAATTCCTTCATTATCAACACTGTCTAGAATAGCGATTTAAGTGTGAATTGCGACTTCTCTTTGTGTTAAGTCAGCCTCAGACTCCGATAGCCTGTGGGGGGTTGGAGGGACAGTTGCTGGACAAAGGTGTTAATGTTCCTCTTTCATATGGAGAGTGTCGGATAGCCAGCCTGATGAGCAGGCAAAATTATTGTAAGGATAAATCTGTGTCCAAATGTAGACCCCATATCTTATTAAATTATAAATATTGTAGTTTATTTATTGTAGCCTATTTAAAGTTTTTTTCACACAAAATTTCAATTGAAGTTATTGTAAGGTGAATTCAACAAGGCATGCTGTGTCTTTGAAGCAGCAATTAAAGGCTAAATAATTTTTTCGTGATTTGTATGGCTGACACGCAGCGACATATACAGTATTATCAGCTGTATGATGTGTTTTTACCCTGAAATGTTTAATTTCGAGAGAGACCCGGCGCGCGCAGCGAGGGAGACTAAATAAACTTGTTAAAAAGAGATCCAGCGCGAGAGAGGCAAAGAGAAACGCATGTTTTAAATTAAATTATGTTTCTTTGGACAATTTTCGTTTTGTACTGTTTTAATTGTTTAATTTAGCTGTAATTTATTTGGCAATACAAATTTAAAATGTTGCAAGAATAAGATTAGCCTAGTGTTTCTTATTTTGCATCGCAAAAGAAATAAACTCGAAACCCGATGCAACCCTGTTTTAAATTAAAAAAAACTGTCCCGACACTTTATTTAAACCTTGAAATGTTCGAACTTGGTTTAAACTTAAGTAATTTTAGTGTTCTTTTACATTAAACAAAAATTTAGCAGACTAAAGACGAGCTTCTTCATTTTCATTTTCTGATGCAATCGGCTGACAATCTTCCTTCATCAGTTTTTGTCGTTTGTGCAGCGGCTGCGGTTCTACAGGAATGTAGCAAATGTATGTTGTAATGATAATTAAACAAAACTCTTGACTTTAAATAAGTAAACAGTTATAAACAGTTACCTATTTAAGCATCAAGGTGGTAAAATATAAACGCTGTAGGACAACATCGGTTAACAACATGTATGCTACATTGAGATTCGATCTCGGGTCTATTGAAGCTCCTCGAAGCTTGTGTCGTTGCGTTGATCACTGAGCTATCGTCTGTACGCTGATGAAGTTGTAAAGCCTCATTGATGTAACGTTAGCCTAAATGTTTTTATTGCAATGTTTTATGTTGAAATGTTTTCATTATTTATTCAATTAGATTTCAGTAGCCTAATTTCAGTATTGTGATTATGAATTATTTTAACTACGTTTCACTTGTTGAATTCTTCTGCTACCAGCTTTCAATCGCTCTGAATCAGCGCGGTGCGGCAGCAGATTACGCATTAGAGAGAATAAACCGGAATAAACTAACACTTTTCAGAGTCTATGATTGTAGCGCCTCTTAGCGGTAAAAGGCAGCAAATACACCCCACATTTTACCGCCGCGGTGGAACGGCTGATGTGGGCATTGTCATGGCTTGCCGACATTTGCGTTTGAATAGTGCGCGTCCTCCGTGGGCGTGTCAGATTAACGCGTAATGAAGTGTAATGAGCTGGAAAAAAAATACTGACAGCACTCTCTTTTCATACAGATTGCATAAACTGAGAATATTTGTTTTTTATATAAATTACTTCATTTAAAAGAAGAGAATTCAAGCTTCATAAAGAAAAATCTCTCGTGCCTGTGTGACAAGTAATCGCGGAGTTACAGTTAATCTTAGGATGCGTTTCAGAATGGACTTCACTGACAGAGAGAACGCAGAACTCGCATCATGTTTGTTTTTCTTTATTTGGTGAAAAGCACAACACTTTGTTTTTATTGTGAGTATCCACAAAAAAATAGAAACTTAACACACTGTAAGCCCGAACAGTACTACTAGCTTATAAAGACTGAGGTCACTACAGTTAAAATCTCTTGCTGAGTTAATCCACCTTTAAACTATTAATGTCTATAAACAAATATGTATTTTTATATTTGTGTGGCTCAGCATTTCTGAGTGAACACCGCTGGTTCACTCAATATTTTTAAGTGTACTGTCGATCACGTGATATGACGTCATGACGTGCTGTCTTAGCTGACGTTACCTGAAAAATCTATCCAAGATGGATACCCTCTCGAGCGACGTGGTATCAAGCATTAAACAACTTTAAGGTAAGCCAGAACACTTCAAAACTACTTTGCTTGTTGTAACATTGTAAGAATATCATATTTCACATGATATTTGACTGTTAGACGAGGCTATTTTTAATATGTAAGTTGCAAGCGCGCAGCCTCACGGTGCCGCGCGCATTTTTTATGCGCCGAAAGCGCGAGCGCCATTACGTTACTGTTAGTCCGCCTGCTAGTGACAGATAATATCATGTGTGCTGTTAATGTCGTGGCAAGACAATAATGTTAACGGTAGTTATTAACTCTTTTCAGCAAGCTATAGTCCTTCCGTTTTTGAGTGTGTTGCTACTGTTTGTGTTAAGCGCCCTGCTCTGGTAAGTTGAATGTGATGTTATTCCCAACTTAACGTTACATGCACCCAAATGAGCTAGTGGCTAAAGTTAGCTGTAACTTTTACTCAAACAAAGTTAAGGTTATGGGTTAATAGTTAACGAATGAACTCTGCAAGTTTTCATTAAACCTTTACAAACGTCTTTTCATTATAGGTTGAAGTGGAAGAAGTACAGAGAAGTGCATCCCCCAAAATCAAGGTGACTCAAATGTTAATTTAGGCTGTAACCTATTTTTCACCATTTATTTTATTTGTGTTTCACCTGTATTTTGAAATCTGATAACATTGTTATTTGCACTCTTGGTCATAAAGTGCTTCACTGGTTGGGGGGTCAGCCCTGGTCTAGATTTTATGCAGTCAGCAGTGAATTCATGGACACTGAAGACTTTGATCGTTTTTTTGCAAAGTGAGTTGTAATAGTATCTATAAAACCCACTCTTTGCCGATTATTTTTGCTTTTTCTGTTCTTGAGTAAATCAATCAAAAGTCTCTTAAAAATTAAATATCTTGCTGTCTGTTTTTGTGTGCATGTGCAGACCTACATTGTCACCAGAGTTCAACTTTATCGGTGAGTTACATTAACACTTGAAATTTTGTATCATATTTTGTATCATCAATTTGTAAAAGAGGTTGATTGCATAATTTGATTGGTTTCATATTGATTGTTTTATCTGTGCCCACAGAACCAACTTACTCCAAATATTGAACAAGTCTGACCTTTCTGTGGTAATCACACATTTCACATGCAGGAACATTAACTATGTTAAGTTTATAAGTAGAGAGTCTGAAGCATAAGGAATTTTAGTGGTCAAATGATTCAATGGAGTGGAAGTGCAAGTTGTGTGCTGTCACTTCAGACACCCGGGCCCATTTATTTAGGCACTACCGTTTACAGCATAGTCATTATTCAAGAGTTAGCCCTTTGCCATGTCTCCACAACTCTTGTATTTGTACATTTCCATCATTTAATGCATTGAAAATTCATTTATCACGTGTCCACAAAGACACATGCAGAACTGGTGCAGGTGAAAGAGCACAAGTAAGACATACACTTTTTAAGTGTCCATTGTGTGAGTTCAAACAGCCTTTCTCAGAGGTGACACTGTTCAGTCATTTAAGAGGACATTTAAAAAACCATGAGAATGTACCTTGCCCATTTAAGGACTGCAACTACCGCACAAATGTCTATTCATCATTTAATGCACACAAAAGTAGGACACATGAAGGCAGTTTAAACTTTTGTGATGACATTGTATTAACAGAGAATGATAGTGCACCAGTCATAAACACTGCTGTTCTTGAGGACGAGGATCCTGCTCAGTGTCACCATGCAGGCACATCTGCTTCTCCTGAGTCTGACAGTTGGTGTGACACCAGCCAGTTAAGGGCCCAGTTACACCATAATTTGTCCTCCTTGTTCTTGAAGATGCAAACTGTTCTTCATGTTTCTGACATGGCATCTCAGGAAATAGTTGATCACCTGACTCAGATATTTTCCCTGTCTCAACCTCTTGTCAAAGATACTATACAAGAGATACTACAGAGGCATCATGTCTCTCCTACTGAAGCAATCATGAATGATTTGGTGAATGCTGTTATGGACACAAATATTTTTTTCAGTGCCACAGCTAAAGGTGAGGAGTTGTCCTCAACTAAACGAAGAAAAACATTTATTGAGAAAAACTACCCTGTGGTAATGCCAGTGCAGTATGTATTAGAGCCTGGATGCACAATGGTCTATGTCCCTATACTCCAGATGATCCAGAAAATGTTCAAACATACTGACATCCTTGACAGAATCAAGGAAACCAAGAGCTCAGAAAAAGGCCATTACATGAGCCATCAAGATGGCTCATATTTCCAAGAGAATAATTTGTTGTCTTCTTCAGAGCTGTCACTGCCACTGATTTTGTACATTGATGACCTTGAAATTGCAAATCCACTAGGCACTTCAAGGAAAATCCATAAACTCTGTTCAGTGTACTGGGTGGTTGCTGATTTGCCAGTTAAATACCGATCAGCACTGCATGTGATTCAGCTAGCAGCACTATGCAAGGTAACTGATCTTAAGAGGTGTGGCTATCAGGGAGTACTTGGTCCTTTGCTACAAGACCTTCACATTCTTGAGGAAGATGGCGTATTCATTGAGTGCCTTGGTCAGTCAGTCCGTGGAACTGTTTTATGTGTTGTGTCTGATAATCTGGCAGCCCACTCATTGGCAGGCTTTATGCAATCCTTCAGAGCAGGATATATTTGTAGATTCTGCAAGGCTACACGAGACCAAATTCTGTCTCTCGAAGTCAGAGATGGTGAATTTAGTCCAAGGACTAAAGCCAGTCATGACTGTGATGTGCAGGATGTTACGCAAGAGGGTGGTCAAAGCCAGTGTGGTGTCAAAGGGGACTGTGCCTTGAGAGAGAAGTTGCAGTATTTTCATACCATCACTGGTTTCCCACCTGATGTCCTGCATGATCTTTTTGAGGGTATTGTACCTGTTGAGTTGGCCCTATGTATTAAGGAGATGATTCGGCTCAAATATTTTACTCTTGAGTATTTGAACTGGAAAATTGTGTCATTCCCGTACCAACACACAGACAAGATTGATAAACCACGACCTATTTCAAAGAACTTTGCTGCAAAGAGGACCATTGGTGGCAATGGCCACGAAAATAGCACATTGTTGAGACTACTCCCATTGATGATTGGTAATTCAGTCCCTGAGGGAGATGGTGCTTGGACTGTATTGATGGATTTGAAAGATGTTGTGGAGCTTGTGCTGTCCCCAACATTTGATGACGCATCTATCCAGTATTTGCAGACTAAGATACAGGATCACAGACACATGCTTCAGGAGGTTTTCCCAGAGTTCGCACTGCTCCCTAAACATCATTATGTAGAACACTACCCAGATCTCATACAGTGTTTTGGGCCTCTTGTCCATTTGTGGACTATGCGGTTCGAGGGCAAACACCGCTTTTTCAAGCGTGTAGTACATGACACACTAAACTTTAAGAATGTTTTAAAAACACTAGCGACTAGACATCAGCACATGATGGCCTACTATCTCAGTGCACCATCATTCTTTAAACCACATCAGCAGACATCAAATGTCTCCTCTGTCTTGGTTTCAGAGCTTCCTGAGGTTGCAAAAGAACACATTAAGGAAAAAACAGACAGCAACCTGATTTACAGCACATCAAAAATCATTATTGATGGTACTGATTATGATGTTGGGATGTTTGTATCTGTAGGGCAGGAGGGGGGACTGCCTCAGTTTAGCAAAATCCAGCAGATCCTCCTTGTTAACAATGATGTCACTTTTCTTTGCCAAGGACACAAATCACACTACATTGAACACCTGAGATCATATGAACTTTTCCCAGGCAATGTAACTGTCCACAGTGTATCAGAGCTCAATGACAACTCACCCCTCTCTGCATACAGTGTAGAAGGAAAATTGCTGTTGACGCCCAAACGATTCATATTGTTGCACTGAAAGTACATTTACATCTTGTGATTTAAAAAAAAAATACTTAGTAGATCTTAGATCATATTTTAACACAAGGGTAAACTTACAGTATGTAAAGGGTGATAATTAGCAGTTACATTTTTGTATGCACTACTAAATCTGCTTATTTTTCCATGTCAATCTTCATACATAGACTTGTCCCTCAGAAGATGGCAGCAACCCCAAAATTTCTGCTGCGTGTTTATGTTACCACAGATGTTGCTATAAAGGTAACTTTGACTGAGCGACCAGAGTCGGTGAAAGAACTAATCAACATACTGCGAGAAAAAGCCAAGCCAAGACTGGACTTTGAGTTTACCTTGCATTATGAGGATCCTGACTTTGGTGGACAACTCAGCTGTCTAGTTGATATTCAAGAGTTACCAGAGAAGGCGACATTGAAAATTATCAGATCAGAAACTGATACCAGCTCATGTGCATCTTCTGATACAGACATCCTTCCTCTTGTGCCTATAAGCCAGCGTCAGAAGTTCTGGCCTGACATCTTCCCTGTGCCAAATTTTTCTTATGAAGTGGAGCATGTGCTTGAAGAGGGAAACAGTGCCTTTGCAACTTCTGGAAAGACACTGAAATTAACAAGATCCCAAAAGCACAACATCTTGGAGAACATGGCTGCAGTGATGTACAACTTCAAACCTTACCCAAGTGACAATGATGTGGGTATGGCAGCTGAAGCTCTTGTTACATCTCATCCTTGTCTTAAAGAGCCTGGAAGTGTGAGTGGATGGTATGGATGGAAAATGAGCCTGAAATTTAAGATGGGGGATTATCGTGGCAAGCTGTCAAGATCTGGATGTTTGGAGGTGTCTGTCAACGCAGGTAAAAGGAGCAAAAATAACCCTGACAAAGATCACCCACACTCCAACATAAAAAGAGCCAGACGAGCTGAAGTTAACTTCCTTCCAAACTTTCCCAAGGGAGAAAGTCAGGCCAGTTTGGAAGAAATGAGACTGCAGATTATGGACGAAGTTCAGAAGAGTCAGCAAAACCTACGCTTGATAGAAATGCTAATGCAGAAGACCTTTGCCCTTCGTCGCCAGGAGATAATTCAGGAAAATCCACAGGTGAAGGACTTCTTGGGGAAATGGCCAGCTCTTCGGATTGAATCACAGGTAAAACACAGATTCACTTCTCTTTTCTGCCACTATTCACACATATTTCTATGCCAATTTTGAATATGTATCACATTCAAATGGAACAGCAAATGCCACTATTCTCTGTCGGTAAGAACTATCACTTTGCATGTGTGACCATGTTGATAAACAGTGTGTTTTAATGGAACATGTTGCATCACAAATGTGTTTTCTGTTGCAAATTAGTATTAGTCTTTTTATATAATTATTTTTGTTTTGTTTTTGTAGCTTTGTGCTGAGTTCCAACGCATCACAAACGTCAACCTACGGAACCAGTTTTATGCTGTGCTTGACCAACATACACCTGGACTGATGGCCTTGTATAGGCAGAAGGCGGCACGAACCGGAAAGATATCAGAGGCGCTGCGTGACATCTTAAAGATTTATGATCTCCAGGTGAGTTAAAGATGAACTTTGAGCTTCAGGTCCCACTGGACAGCAGGGCCTCAGGGTGTCATTGTCTGTCTAACACTTTGCCAAATGCCATGAATTTGGTCAGAACATCCATACTGAAAGAAGAATGAAATCTGTAATATTCATTTTTGCTTGTTCTTCCAGGAAGTGCGCGATGTCAATATGAAGCGTACTGTAGCCCTTCGTGCCCTCCCGGTATACATGCGTGAGGAGGACCCACAGTTCTTCAAGACTTGTAATGTAAGTATTCAGTATATTCAGAGAACTATTAGTATCTAGCAGCCACTTAACTATATCTAGTTACCCCTTAGTAAACCTTGTGTGTAGGTGTCATTGTAACGGTAAATGGACTGTACTTAGTGTGCACATGGATATACAGTATGTGCATATAAGCATACATATATATGTAAAAGCTCTAACCTCATGCAATCCCAAACCTTAATCTCTCACAAAGCCCTGGCCTAACTTAACCCAGACCTGGAGAAGGCTGATCATTTGATTGACCTTTTGGCTTAACCTCTCATGAAATAACACACACCCTCACTCTCTCTGTAAAAATTACTTAAATACCTTTTATGAGATGCTGTACATTACATATCACAATACAGCACCCGCTACTATGTAATACCTAACTCCATATTAATAGCCTGTTTAATACTCAGCTGCAAAATACCTACCTGGGTACACTTACCTATTAAATAACAACCTGTATGATATTAAAATGTAAAATACCTGCTGCTACACTTACTACTTTTATGATGGGCTGTAGAATAGACAGTTGTAAAATACTTACCTGTATTCCTACCTGTAGGTTGTTGGCCTGTAGAATAGTTACTTGAGATATACCTACTATATACTGTACTTACCTGTTGAGTAATCCCCTGTAATATACACTCACTGGCCTTTTCATTAGGTACACCTGTGCAATATAATTCAATCCATTACAACAACTCTTATGTAAATTCTACATCTATAAAGTTTATATATTTTCAGTTTTTGTTGACATTGTCAGAAAGCTGAAAATTCTATGTTTATTATTGAGGTCATAGTGGGTGAAAATTATGTATTAGGGTGCATTATATTGAATGGGTTTCCTAATATTTTGTCCACTGCATTAACATACAAGAAAGGGGCAAAATATTAGGAACACCATTCGATATAATTCACCCCACTATGCCACCACCATGTATTACAACCTCAGTAATAAATATAAAGTAGACTTATCACCTTTCTGACAATGTCAACAAAAACTGAAAATGTATAAAACTCATAAACGTAGAATTTAAAGGAGAGCTGTTGTATTGGATTGAATTGGGTTACACACGTGCACCTGATGAAGTGGCCAGTGAGTGCACATGCAGTTGTTGTGTTTCTTCAAGTTAACCTAACAGTTGCACCCTCTGTGTCTTTCAGGTGGAGGAGTCAGATGAGCCAGGCATCACTGACACTCCTGTTGCTCTTGTCACAGCAGTCACAGAGGACACTGCAGATCCAGTTCATTTCAGTCCTGCAAGTATTTCCATTGTTGTGGAAGACGATGTTGTGATGAGTGATATCCCTAACTTGGCTGATGCATTTGCATTGTTGTTTGGGTTGATGTATGCATTGCATTTGAACTATCCCAAGAAACTCATTCACACTTTTACATTCATCCAGAAAATCCTAATGGGTCTTGATGATGGTAAACCACTTAAACCCTGCCTACTGAGTCTCAAAAATGACCTGTTAATGAAAGAGTAGGCTAACTTAAGAGTTGTTTTCACATGTATTTTCTTGTCTGCATGTTGATGTGTTTTGGGGGTTCCCAGTATGGTAACTTTATAGTATGTTGTTGAACACCATGTTAGTCAAAGCATTTGAAACTGTTTACATTTGGCAGATTATGTCTTGCCCACCAAATCTTTTATTTTTTATTTTTTTAAATACATTTTTTTTTAAATTCCATTTGCACTTTGATGGCCATTGCTGTTACTAATGCTGTTTTAAGGAATCAGCATTTCTTTTCATACTTTTTATATTAAGCACTTTAAGATGCTCAGTTCCTGATTATCTTGTTCCTGTTTGATATGTAGAGATACATATGTACACACACACACAGAGACACACACATACAGAGACGCACACACAGAGACACACAAACAGAGACACACACACACACACACAGACACACACGACACACAGGAGACACGCACGACACACACACGAGACACACACACGAGACACACACACACACACACGAGACACACCAGAGACACACACACACACACACACAGAGACACACACACACACACACACACACACACGAGACACACCAGAGACACACACAGACACACACACACACACACACACACACAGAGACACACACACACACACACACACACAGACACACACACACCAGAGACACACACACACACAGAGACACACACATACAGAGACGCACACACAGAGACACACAAACAGAGACACACACACACACACAGACACACACGACACACAGGAGACACGCACGACACACACACGAGACACACACACACACACACACGAGACACACCAGAGACACACACACACACACACACAGAGACACACACACACACACACACACACGAGACACACCAGAGACCCACACAGACACACACACACACACACACACACCAGAGACACACACACACACACACACACACACACACAGAGACACACACACACACACACACACACACACACACACAGAGACACACACACACACACACACACACAGAGACACACACAGAGACACACACAGACACAGAGACACACACACACACACACACACACACACACACACACAGACACACACACACACACACACAGAGACACACACACACACAGAGACACACACACAGAGACACACACACACACACAGAGACAAATGCACAACCATGCACTAAATGAGTTTAACAAGATGTTAGTTATAATTGTAGCTAGAGCAGAGGTGTTTAATTGTGCTGTGTCCATGTAGGTTTCCATTCCAACTAAATACTTCACCAGCGAATTTCACTGGTTAACACACTTACAGCTTTTGGGTAGGTGGTGAAACTAGTATGTGACTTGAGTCACTTAGCGCATCATGGCACATGGTTAGACACCTGAGCTAGAACAAAGTTTTAAAAAATGACTGCTGTTGATGGTCTGACATGTTTGTATAAAAATTTTAAGACTGAATAAAAGAAAAAAGAAAATGTACAGCTGAAGTTATTTTTTTTTGTTGTAGTTTTAACTTGTAAATTTCATTAGCTTGTGTGTTATACACAAGTATATTTTTTGAGTACCATTGGATCAAAATAATTAAGTATGGAGAAACTAAAAATGTGCGAGTGTTAAACAATATTTTTAAGCATGGTGCACTTAAAAAAATTAAAAATAAAATTTAAATGTTTTAAGTTTGATTAGATTGTAACTTTTAAAAAAATCTTACTTAAAAAAATTAAGTTACTTACCTCAAAAGTTATTATGTAATCAGTTTCTGCAAAAGTTTTGAGTACTATGAACTTATTGGGGTTTACAGTGCAGGATCTAATGATGTATCACACTTTTATGTAAGATCAAAATCAACCGAGTATTTTGAGTCTCTTTTGCACTGATAAGAAAAAAAGCAAGACAATCGCGCCGGCGCGATAGCCGACCCCAGGGGGTTAAGCGCTAAATCACAACGCTACACAAACCGTAAGGCGAAACCTGGCATATTTGGTATCTGTGGATTCGACAACGATTCAGGAACTTAAGGAGATGATTCCCGTGAAAATCAGTCAACCACAGCCAGAGTTATAAGCATTATAAGCTATGGATCAGGCAACACACTCAGGCCCGACTGCAAGTTGCAGCACCTCTCAGGAGTTTGTTGTTGATCTCATGCTTGAGGAGTTTTTTAGGAGTGAAACTGGTGAAGAGTTGGATAGTGTGAATGAAAAGGAGACTGAGAAGGTTGAAGTGGATGGAAAGCGTAACATGACTGATTTTAAAAGAAAAGAAGAGTCTATTGAAGGAACCGTGGGAAAAGAGGTGGAAGTGTCAGCCCGTCCAAAACATGCGAAATGTGACCGAAGTTTGAAATATTCAGGGAAGACTGGGAAGAAAAAATGAAGAAAATTAAGTTGTTAATATCGCAGGTTATTTGTTGTTTATGTTTGGAATGGTGGTAAATATTTAGGAAAATTGAGATTCAGTAAAATGTGTCATTCAGTGAGATCAGTGTTGTTGTAAAAATAAAAATGGTTGGTTAAGTTTGTTAAAGATAGGTAGTAGTTTAGGGACAAAAATAGTATAAAAGTTTAATGTAGGAATTTGTAAAAGTTTTATATAATGATAATGTGAAGTTAATTTAAGTTTTTATTATAATCATAGTAATTAGTAGTTTAAATGGATGTTCATTTATTATTGGTACATTTATAAAGGCTGGTCAATAGTTAGTTAGATTTGATATTTAAATATATTATATACAAATAAATATGTATACTTTTTTTTTTGTTTCGTGAGTATTTATTTTAAACTTGCAAATAATTGTTCATTGTTGTTTTTGAAAATAAAAGTTTAAACTTTTGCTCTGATGTTTCATGTTTTGTCCAAATACCCTTGTGTAAGTTAAGCTACTTATTGTAGTATTTGTATATTAAACAATGGTGCAACATTAAAGATTAAGTGGATAATAGAAGGAAATGTTTGGCCAATATAACATTTATTTAAAGGGTTTCACAATAAGATGTTTCCTCAGGCATTTATCTTTTATATTTTGTATAATTTTCTGTCAGTGGTGTTTAAGTGGTAATTTTATTAACAATATTTGAATTTTAGAGTAATTGAAATAATGCATTAATTATTTGATGAGTAAAATAACTATAGTATTTATTTTAAAATGTATGATTTTGTAGTTTGCATATATCAAGTTATTATCATATTTAGCTTACTGTACACCTTTGCATTGCAGCAATTCTGCATACAAATTATTAACTCAATATAAAATAATTTTTTCATAAGTGTATAAATTAAATGTATTAATATTTATTGGTATAGGTTTTTTTGTTGTTGGATTATTAATGGCTTAAATATGGCGTGGTAATGTCCTATTAACTATGTGGTTGACAAAAGAAAAATGTATTATGCAATTACATTTAAGCCTTTATTTATTTATTTAATATAATTATCTAAATATATATTTTTTTTTTATTTTTTTTTATTTTTATTATTTAACAATCAGACATACATACAAACAAACCAACATAGTGCAGTAGTGAGCAATCTTGTAAATCCATACTTCCAGCAGTGACAAGAGTGATTTAAGAGTTTAAGTGTGTATGTGTGCGGGTGTGAGTGTGATTATGTGTATGTGTGTGTATGCGTAAACAAAGTAACCGTTTGTTATGTATTACCATTGTCATTACCATCACCATCCCACTTCCCACTACCACCATATTGCCAATATTTTGTTGGTAGATTTTTTACTTCCATCCTTTCTCCTATGTAATAATTGCCATTGTCAATCCTGCATAAAATACGATATAATAAGATAATATAATATAAGATAATATAAGATAACCTTCCCCCTCATCTCATCAGTCCATATCTTTTCCTTTTTTTTTTTTTTTTCCTTTGTGTGTTATGTGCAATGTCTAAGGTGCATTAAAATAGGGAGTACAGTGCGAGAGTGTCTCAAATTGGGACAGAGATGCTGTCCCGTTGAAACCACTTCTCGCCTGTCTAGCCTGCCTTGGTGTTTGTGAGGTTTTTCCATATATCCTTAATCCTTCTTTTTTTTTTATTCTATGTTGTGGTGCATTAAAAACCCATGAAGAGATAAGGGGGAAGTTATTGCACTAGTGATGACAATGATATCTAATTCTAAAACAGCATTGACAATGGCAATATTGATGATGATGATAATAATAATAATAATATTAATAATAATAATAAATGACAATGATGATGGCAGTGGTGATCACAACGGTGAGAGCAAAAGACAGCAACAACAGTAATTACAACAATGAAACAAAAAAACAAAAAACAACAAAAAAAAAAATGTGAAAATAGTAATCATAACAGTAACAGTAAAGATAGCAATAACAATGATGACAGAAACAAGTTTAAACAACTAATATGAATATTCGTGTGAAAATAGAAAATAGAAATTAATGTGAAAATAGTAATCATAACAGTAACAGTAAAGATAGCAATAACAATGATGACAGAAACAAGTTTAAACAACTAATATGAATATTCGTGGGTTGAGTAAGAAGGTGAGAGAAGTCAGAGTTGAAAACAGAGAAAGGATTCATAGCTGTAAGAGGTCAGAAAGTGTTGGACGGCAGGGATCAGTTTCAGATGTGTTATTATGAAGGGGAGATGCGAGTTCCATTGCCATGAAGTCTATTATAAGATTTTTCCAGATGTTAATGTGTAATTTATTTCTGGTTTTCCAGTTCATGAGGATAGTTTTCTTGGCGATGGCTAGAGCTGTGAGGAGTGTTTTAGAGTTTATGGTTTTATCAGTTATTATTGTGAGGTCCCCCAGCAAGCAAAGGGAAGGCGACATTGGGATGTGGCAGCCAACTATAGTTGATAGTGCCTGTGTGACCTCTTCCCAAAAGTGTTTGATTGGAGTGCAGTGCCAGGTTGCATGAATGTATGTATCTGTAGAATTTTGATTGCAATGTGTGCAAACTTCTGATGTGAATCCCATTTTAGCTAATCTATTGCCCGTGTAATGCGTTCTGTGAAGTATTTTGTATTGTATTAACTGAAGATTCGAATTTTTTGACATGTGATAGATGTTTTTACAGATTTGGGTCCAGAAGTTGGCATCAGGGGCTATTGATAGATCGTTTTCCCATTTTATTGTTGGTAAGTATATGGTCTGAAGTTGATTTGAGATCATTTTGTATATTTTAGAGAGAAGTTTCTTTGGAGAGGAAATGTTGACCAAGTCTGATATTGCCGGTGGAAGTTCTAAATTTGTGTCTCTGATGTTTATTTTTGTCAGAACAGAAGATTTGAGTTGTAGGTATTTTAAAAATTCGTTGTTCCCGATGCCATACTCCTGGGCCAGTTCCGGAAAAGGTCTAAATGTGTTAGATTTGAAAAATATAAATATTTTTCAAATAATGTTAGCCTACACAAGAAAATGTATTTAGACATTTTATTTATATTAAATTACCTAACTGGATGGAAAGTGATATTGAGGAGTCAAAAATGTATATAAAATAATTACTAATTAAATCTGTATTCCTGTGAAATCATGGTTGATTATTTGAAAAAAGTATGAAATATTTAATTTCTAGTCGGTATTTCATTGCAGGGTTCTCAAGTCTCACGCATTGGCCGTGAGACACACGCAATTCAACCAGTTCACACGCTCACCCGCCACAGCGTGTATTTCTCACGCTGAAAAGGCAAGGCCAACCAAGTTGTCCTGCAAGCTTTATATATAGCGTTGTATACGAGGCGCAGGCACACAAAGTGAAGTTTCCTGCCGCCAGCACGTATCTCTCGGCCAGATTGCGTTCGTTAGGCAACATAGACGCGCGCGAACGCACATAAGTTGACGGAACATTCTCGGCCACCGTACGTTCATTACTAGGTAACCAACAACATCGCGCAAATGCGTCGTGATGGAGAAGGGAAGAAAGCTCGTCTAACATTTTTAGGCTAGAACATGTAATATATAGCCCATCGTATACATTATTATTGATGCAGTCAAAAACTCTACAACTACTTAGCAACCAGGCCAGAAGCGTTTGGCTCAGTTTGGCTAGCTTACATTACCTGAAACTATAAGGGAAATGTTAGTGGGTATGGGAAGGAATGAAAATGTATTTCTTCATTTTATTTTAAATTATATATTATCCTGTATTAATAGTCTTTCTAGTTACATTAAGGCTACATGTATTAAAGCAGAGTGCTCTGGGTAATATTTTATATCCTGTCAAAACATACATTAATCATTGCCATTGCATTTGTATTTTTCATTGTATTTTTCAAAGATGTCAGGGAAAAAGCAAAAAGATATTTGTGTACACACACACACACACACACACACACACACTATGTCCATTTGTTCACAATGTCCCACCACAAAATACATCATTATACCATTTCGACACATTCAAAATGCAAAAAGATTTGTTTTTCCAAACTGTTTGGAGCAATTTGTTATATTTTTGTATATTTGTAATTTTGAAATATAACATTAAGGCTATATTTGATGTGATGAATTGCTCTGTCATTTATCAGATTTACCAATTGTTATAATTTCAATTTGTGCTGGTTAATTATGAACAATGGGTAAAATTGGGGGGCAGGGATGGGCGGGGCTCCATTGGGGCTCCTCCCCTAACCGCATGTGATCTCACTTCAAGCTTTTGATAAAACTTGAGAACCCTGTCATTGTCAAAGTTAGTGCTGCAACTAGAGTCAATTCAAGTGTCATAATTTAATACTTTCAGTCAGCTTGTGAGCATAAGGTACAAGTGAACACGAGCTCAACCCATTACGATACGAAATAATTGTGAATGATTTAAATATCAAGAACCATAAATCAGGACTTAAGTAGCTCAGTTAGATAATCCGAGACTCTTGCGTTTCCTGACGGTTTTGTTGGACGAGTTCGAATCTCGAAACGATGAGGATTTTTAGATATTTTTTATTAAATGTACTTTTGTTGTTAAAAGTTATGAAAACACGTATTTTTTAAACCTTATTAACCATATTAAGATCTCATTTTGAGAACGTTTAATTGTAACGTTGAGATGCACGTTTGCTGTATTGACGAATCTGCGGCCGGTCGTTTCACAGCTGGTGTATATGGTATATTAAAAATGGGCTTTTATGAAGCGCAAGAATTCACCAGGTAATACGGATAACAGTTAAATCATAACATCCGAGCCATTGATTTTCTGTTCTTATAGTTGTAGAAAGCATATGAGTCAGTCTATCGATGACTGTCATATAAGAGTATCGTTTTAATGTGTGCCAGGTTTTATATAGAGCCTGCAATATATAAAGACTTATATTATAGGTAGCCTACTAATTGTCCTTATTTTTCATTTGTGTCTCGTGGGTCTGATGTCGAGTTTTGCTGTCACAGTTGGATTTAATTCTAGATGTAAGGATTTTTTGGCACAACAGTTCAAATATACGTCTCTGCGGAACAACAAGAAGGTGTTTCCCAATTATTGGGCGTTTTCA
The DNA here is from genome assembly GCA_029959095.1 of Rhinichthys osculus. Classification (NCBI taxonomy): domain Eukaryota; kingdom Metazoa; phylum Chordata; class Actinopteri; order Cypriniformes; family Leuciscidae; genus Rhinichthys; species Rhinichthys osculus. The sequence continues at coordinate 891,972 of JARWKJ010000002.1, read as the reverse complement.
AACCGGTCTAGGCATTTTTCAACCATTCAATCAAAACAGTACAGATTCGGAAGCCCTTTCAGAAGCAGAAATGCATTATTATTATTTGTTTTTTTTTCATGATTTTTACTATTATGTCTATATCGCGACAACATTTATGTCAAAATAAAATACAGGCCTATGTTCTATGTTCTATACCTATGTTCTTTAAAAAGGAATTCTTTCATAAACCAAATTTCCCGTTCTTATGTTATAACATACAGATCTTGTATATAATAGCCTGTGAATGTGTATTATATTTTATAATATTCTCTCCTACCTACATGCAATTTTTCTCTAAATGTAAACCTTAAAAGGTAAAAGTATTAAAAATGACTTTACTACTCAACTATTTATAATTACATTAGTTTTATTTTCGTTTTGTGTGTGTGTGTGAACAACACAACATAAATCAAGTTGTAACGGTGATTAACCCTCTGGGGACCAGAAACGCGCCGGCGCGTTTTGCCGTTTTTTTTTTCACATAGCAGAAAAATAGACTTAAAATACTCTGTTGATTTTGATCGTACATATAAGTGTTATACATCAATCGATCCTGTTATTTGTCTATTATTTTTCTGTATACTCACAATAAAAACAAAGTTTTGTGCTTTTTGTCAAATAAAGAAAAATAAACATGATGCGAGTTTTGCCTTCTCTCTGTCAGTGAAGTCCATTCTGAAACACGTCCGAAAAATTAACTCTAACTCTGCAAATACTTGTCATACAGGCACGAGAGATTTTTCTTTATGAAGCTTGAATTCTCTTCTTTTCAATGAAGTAATTTATATAAAAAACTAATATTCTCAGTTTATGTAATCTGTATGAAAAGAGAGTGCTGTCAGTATTTTTTTCCCCAGCTCATTACACTTCATTACGCGTTAATCTGACACGCCCACGGAGGACGCGCGCTATTCAAACGCAAATGTTGAGGCAAGCCATGACAATGCCCACATCAGCCGTTCCACCGCGGCGGTAAAATGTGTGATGTATTTGCTGCCTTTTACCGCTAAGAGGCGCTACAATCATAGACTCTGAAAAGTGTTCGTTTATTCCGGTTTATTCTCTCTAATGCGTAATCTGCCGCCGCACCGCGGCTCATTCAGAGCGATTGAAAGCTGGTAGCAGATGAATTCAACAAGTGAAACGTAGTTAAAATAATTCATAATCACAATACTGAAATTAGGCTACTGAAATGAAATTGAATAAATAATGAAAACATAAAACATTGCAATAAAAACATTCACAGACGTACAGACGATAGCTCAGTGGTTAACGCAACAACACGAGCTTCGAAGAGCTTCAAACGACCCGAGATCGAATCTCAATGTAGCATATGTTATTAACCGATGTTGGCCTTATTTTACCTTCTTGATGCTTAAATAGCTAACTGTTTATAACTGTTTACTTATTTAAAGTCAAGAGTTTTGTTTAATTATCATAACATAAATTTGCTACATTCCTGTAGAACCGCAGCCGCTGCACAAACGACAAAAACTGATGAAGGAAGATTGTCAGCCGATTGCATCAGAAAATGAAAATGAAGAAGCTCGTCTTTAGTCTGCTAAATTATTGTGTAATGTAAAAGAACACTAAAATAAGAAACACTATAGGCTAATCTTATTGTTGCGACATTTTAAATTTGTATTGCCAAAGAAATGACAGCTATATTAAACAATTAAACAGTAGGCCTACAAAACGAAAATTGTCCAAAGCAACATATTTAAATTAAAACATGTGTTTTTCTTTGCCTCTCTCGCGCTGAATCTCTTTTTTAACAAGTTTATTTAGTCTCCCTCGCTCTCCATATGAAAGAGGAACATTAACACCTAGGCCTATTGTCCTGCACGCTCGATACAGCACTGAACTGTCCCTCCAACCCCCCACCGGCTATCGGAGTCTGAGGCTGATTTAACACAAAGAGAAGTCGCAATTCACACTTAAATCGCTATTCTAGACAGTGTTGATAATGAAGGAATTAAATGATTTAAGTTACATGTAGCCTAGTGATATTTCTGTCATAAAAGTTTATTACTAAATATTTCATTATTTCAATAATTGATGAAATAAAACTGGTTTGGGCCAGCTTTTTCCAAGCAAAACTAAATATAATCTGAAAAAACGCATGTTAATTTGTTGTCATGAACAAAATGTTCAACTCAATATTAAAGTCTACAGGGATCTTTGGATCCTTTCAACCAGGCATGCAATTTGTGAATTAAGTTTTTATTTTTTGTATTATTCAAATAAATATCGAAACACGGTGCTTCCTGGTAATGCTGCTAAATTAAATAACATGTATAGAATAATTATGAACTTCAATGAAACAATATCGCAACATTTCGACAAATACATTATTTGATCTGTTTTTACATTTTAATTCAGGGCGATTTAGCCTGCTACATTTAATTAGAGCGAGATTTTCACCCTTGTCATTTTCTCATTGGGAAGCGCTTACAGGCTACATGTTTGAGTACATCCTCTGTACCTCTCGTTTTCATATGGATTACATAATCAGATAACATTTATTAGCCTGAATATTTAGACATTTAAAGGCTTTAGACATAGCCGATTTCTTATAGTGTGTGATATAGATGGCCCATATGTGTGTGACATTTCACTCGCTATAATATCATTATAGTATGAAACAAATAACATGATCATAATAAAAGAAATATCTGGGCTATGAAATGTACAATGAGTAAAAAGAATGATCAAGTGTATGAACTATGTATGACTTGTTTGAGGAAGAAACCTTTGACTGCTATTATCATGAACCAGATGCACAGGATGCACAGACCCCCACCCTGCCTGTCACAGTTTCCAAGAATCATGTACATTATGTTATCTCACATCCTCCTATGTACTCAGAATTAGGGTGTGCTGTTGCTAGCTAACCATATTATGCGTTTAACTGCGGAAAGAGATTGCTGCTAGCTACCGTAATTGCTTGCGTTTAACTGCGGAAAGAGGTTGCTGTTAGCAACCGAACTGTCTGCTTATCTATGGAAGAATCTGCAGCTGCTGAAGTACCGGTGGAAACCTGACTATAAAAGAAGGAGACTCAGAGGGACTTTTCGCTCTTCCTTGCAACCACCACTCTGATACCCCAGCTTTTATCAGAGGCAAGAAGCTTCAAGCCTAGCTAGTATCTATCTGTTAGTTAGTACTCATTTTGATCTGTAACAAGTGTTTCTTTTTCATTTGATTATTTTAATAAATTCTGTTACATTTATTATAATCATCTTGACTGGAACTTGGATCATTGAGTGCTGTTCATTTTCCTTCAACTGAATCAAGAAGATTCTTTCTGGGGAGAACCAACATCAAGGGGTGAGAATTCTTTTGAGATAAGAATAATTCACTGTTGAATTTGATTGATCAAACAGCCTAGCCAAAGAGGCAGCATATAACATGTAAACATATAGAGTGATATATGTACTACAAACTGTTATAGTGCGAACACGGTTGAAGAGTACCGCAAAAGGTAGACTTATAATATAGAGGGGAAATCTATTATCTCTATAATAGAATACGAATTTATATAGACTGATCACCTAACTCTTGAGGACACGACTAAAGTAAAACAAGAGTAATGTACGATGGTACAGCTCTTCCCCAGAGAAGGCGCCGAGATTCACAGAACACGGAAATGAATTTTTCTGATGGAGAAAGACCAGGCCCTAGTACCCAGAGAAGATCAGATTTTCAGGATGAGAGTCTAGGTTCCACTTACGAAAGAATGATGCATGAACTGTCCCAGGCTGTTGGCAGTGTAGGCAGAGAAGCTCCAGTGGAAAGCACAGGAAGAAATGAGCCCAGACAGGGTGAACAAAATGAATGGGATGGAGAAGCAAGTGATGAAAATTTTTGGGACGAACCGATCCCACAAAGAAATAGAGTTAATCACAAAAGGGCACGGCCTTTATCTCAAGAAAGAAAGAGCAGTAGTCATGCTAGGGAGCACATAGATCTGGCAGGAAGAAAAACCCTAACCAGACCAGGACATAGACTACAAAGAAGAATTTGAAACAGGGAACCTGAATATCTGCAGAAGATGTTCCTAGCAGCAACAGGGCCTACTGCTGATGAAATTCTAGACATGCCTAATACCAGTGCAAAGGCCAAGCAAGATATGCTAGCAGAACAGAAAGACTCCTGTCAAAAGGCCCTATCGTTTTTACTTCGAATGAAGCTTCCTGAACATATAAATCGGAATGGAAGGGATCCTATTATGGCGGACGTTTTTGAACTAAGAAAAGAAGTACTGATAGATTCAAATAAAGCGATATTTAACCCCTTGATAGGCAGGGATCACTGGTGATCCCGGATTAGTGTTGTTCAAAAGTCATTACTTGTCAAAACATCTCACTCTTACTTGATCTGGACGAACGCAGCATCATAAGAAAGGTTGAAGTCTACAGCTTCGATGTTTGACCACTGTTTATGATTTAACTGGTTTGCAGTGATATTAATTTCTTAATTTATGCCAGGAGTGCAAAATAATTAATCTGTAATGTTCGTTATTTTGAATACAAATCATCACTCATAAAACATTAATTCTCGTGTTCTCCGGTTTATTTGTGTTCAAATACATACAATATACAGCATCCGCCAGGGCTATTAGTCCAATGGTGCGCATCTTTGGAGAAATGATTAATAATTATCACATGCTAGTAAAATATTTCTTCATAAAAAATAACATTTCTATTCATTTACCACTGAAATGTGCGATCTAAAGAGCTCAGACAGCGAACGGAGCGAGATGTGTGTCTTCTCTTCCTGAATCGCGTCACATTTGACCTCAAAGCTATATCATTCGCTGTACAGCTGTCAATCATCTCACGTGGTCCAGCGTGACCTCTTCTGCATGACGCGTCATGTGTACACTTCCTCATACTGGACATCCGTGATAACAAAGCGAAACTGACATCTCTTCACCCGAAACAAGGAACTAATAAATGCACGATTGAAATATTATGTGTTTTGTGTTTGATTTTCGTGCGATTTGGGGTTTTCATATCAATACAGAATGTTTACAGAATGCATATGCTAGGAAAGGCTAGCACATAGCTTCATCTGAACTGCTAAATATAACATATTTCAAAATCTTTTCATGACTTGAAACCATTTTAATCCGCGACCGGCATATGATACAAATACTCGATGTTGTTTTAAAGTGAACTTTGAATAAAAGTGTAATATTAATACATTAAATTGTGTCATGTAGCTCGAGGCTACTTGTGCTAATGCACCTGCTTGCAGAAGCTATTCCATTTCATACAATCATTTAAAAAAAAATAATTCGCATTTAAAGTTCCAAGAATTGTTTGTTTTCTAACAAGACTTAATATAATAGATGGATTGATCATGTAGGGTGGGATCAGAGAGGTTTAGATGGCCAATATAGGCTATAATGGCTGAATTCAAACAAAAGAATAAGGATAAAAGAATAATGAAGATTAAGGCTCATACCGGCATAGGTGTGAAAGGTTGGTCGATTAAATGAAAAGAACATGAATGGGCCAGTTCTCCTCGCCAGACATTAGTCAGAGACTGTAAATGGGTGTTTACAGGGCAATAAAATATTTGATGAGAATCTTATATTAGCATCCTATAAAACTTCTCTAAACTCTCTCCTGACATGGTTTCACAATAGGCTTAATAAAATGCATAATTTTAGAAATATCATCCTCAGATTTTAAATGAAGCATGACCACAATTGTGGCTACACTTTAGTTGTGGTTTCAAGTTGCTATCCTAAATTCACATAATATTTGTATAAATTTAATAAATATGTTCTTATTATTTGTTGTTTTTGTTTTTATGTTTGAGCTTATATATCTCAATATTAATAACAGTCTGATTAATTTTGAGTCTTGAAATGTAAACTCTCAAGGGTTGGCTTTCTAAATATATGTTGGTTATGTGTCTATTCAGAATGACTTAAGAGCAGCAACCTTTTTATTTTGGGTATGTCATGAATGCTTCACTTGCCAAAATTGGGGCCGACTAGTAAGGGGATAATAGGAAAACGCCAGCCGATACTTTACCAGTAAATGAGGAAGATAGAGAAGAGGAACTAGAATATGACGAGGTAAATGACGATCTAGGGCCCCGAGGGGGTCTGGGCATAGACTTAGCCAGACTAGCCGCCTGTTCTCTGAAGAAAAATAAAATGGCGGTAAGCACCCCGAGGAACAGAGGCCAATACAGGGAACCAGAAGTATCCCAGGTAGAGTCAGACACAAGTGGGTCTAGCTCGTCAGATGAAGAGATATACCAAAGCCCTGTGAGAAGAAATAGGGCGAGAACTAAGCATACGATAACCGCTACTGAAATTGGCATGTTCAATGCGATGAAACTTGATCATAAAGATAACATGAAAAGCTGCCAAAAGATAGTGGAGCTGGGTCAGAGGCTAAATATCCACGATGAGGATATAGAGCTTATGATTAACCAACTGGTAGGGTTAGATTTAAAAATTGACGATATTACTCTTCACCAGAAAAACATTTCTGGAACTACTGCAAAAGAAAAGTATGAGAAAGGGCTAAAAGAGATAAAAAGCACTGGGGTCCTAATTTTCTGCAAAAATAGAGCCCATAAAGGCAAAAATCCAATACAAACTGTGAAAGAATTACTGAAGTTTGAAAAAGACCTACCAGGTCTGACCCCTTTGAAAACGTGGGGAAAAGAGACTGATTGGGATGAATTGCAAACATTTGCAGTCAGATATGACAGACGGTCCAAACAGGAAGCCGAGAAAAAGAGTGATCAGGGTTTCAATAAATTGACAAATAACAGACAGCAAGGTCTTAGAAAGTCAGATAGACTAAAAAACGTGCAGGGCCGTAATGTCACACAGGGGCCTAGATACGTTGATAAGCCAAGAAATCCCAGGGAACACAGGGGACCAATTAGAACAGATAGCTATCAGCAGAGGGGTAGATCACAAAGCCGGGGCAGGCCAGGTAAATCTACTCTGGCACAAAAAACATCACTTAGCAAAAATGGATCAAAACCAAATGGCTCATCATATGTCCCGAGGGAAGAATGGGATAAGATGACCCCGGAGCAACAGGGCAGACTAAGGGAGAAAAGGGCTAGAGAGAGGCCAGCTGTAAAGAGCTCATACAATAATGACCAGGCTAAAACAAAATCAGTGAGAACAAATGAGTTGCATTGAAAACAACAATAGGAAACCCCTAGAGGAAAAGCAACTATCCAATCTGACCTAATTAAAGAAATAGACGGCTTCTTTCACATAGATTACAAGGATAAAACGTTTATTCTTGATACAGGAGCCGAAATAACTTGTACTAACGATTTGCCAGCAGGTGCAGAGAAACAAGTGGCATGATGAGAGTATACGGCTTCAGTAAAAACATAAGTCCAGTTTGTTCGGACTGGTATTTATGGGAAGGCATAGCCATTATTCCTAATCAGTCAGAGAATTTAATGACACTAAAAGACGCCTGTACCATAGTAAAAGCAAACAATGAAGAAGTCTCAGTCAGATGGATGAAAATAGTTGACCTCAGGGGTGAAATTGACAGAATGGTAAAAGACACTATTCTGGACAAAAAGAAAGTAAAGGAACTTTTGGAAAAACATAAAAAAGGGGCCGCAAAATTCAAAAATGATGTGGGCCTATTAAAACAGGAATATGAGTATGAAATAAAAGGTGGAATACATAAGCCACAAAGACAGTACCCAATTAATAAAAGGGCGTTGGCGGAAATCGAAGAAACGATCAAAGAATTAGAACAGTTGGGGGTAATTAAAGAAATAGACAATGCGGTCACGAACTCCCCAATACAAGCTGTCCCGAAACCAGATAATAGTTTTCGTCTAGTTACGAACTTTAAATCTTTGAACAAAGTGACTGAACCAGACACTAGATATCTAATAAACGCAAAAGACGTCACTAATGGTCTACCTAAGGGAGAGATACTGACGAAAATAGATTTAGCCAACGGTTTCTGGTCAGTCCCATTGAAGGAAGAAAGTAGGGCTAGAACAGCGTTTACTTTCAAAACTAAGCGTTATTGCTATACTCGACTTCCTCAGGGTTTTATGAACTCGCCGAACGCGTTTCAGGCTATTGTGGTTAGATTAATGGAAGGCCTACCAGTGACTGTGTATATTGATGATTTAATTATCATCAACGATGACCCCGAAGAACACCTGAGAATTGTAGATGAAGTCTTGACTAGGCTAATAAACGCGGGTTTTAAGCCTAGTTATAAGAAGATCGAAATTGGGAAAAAGGAAGTAGATTTTCTAGGCTTTGCTACAACAGGAATAGATAGAGGACTTTCAAAAACCACAAGGGAAAAATTGGAGGATTTGAGACAGAATAGTCCAAAGAGCTTGAAAGGATTGCAGAGTTTTATGGGTCACATGAATTTTATCAGGGATCTGATACCAGGTTATGCAAAACTAGCTAAACCACTTTATGGGGCCACGAAAGGAAACGACCTTAAATGGAATGACAAGCTCGAACAAACCAGATTAGAGCTAATTGATTTAGCCTTGGCCTCAGGAAAGATAGCAAGAAGGGAACCTGACCAGAAATTAGTAGTGAGTATAGAAAATACTAAAAATGAAATGGAACTGGTACTGTATAATGAGAAAGATAGGAAAAATCCGATTCAGTTCATGTCATACCCAAAGCCTGCTAACCAGAGAAAACAGGAACCAAAGTCAGCAACGGACATTCTGGCTAGCATTGCAAAATGTTTGATACCAATAAAGACTTTAGCCCTAGATCAACAGATAATTGTGGAGTCCAAAGGGGACGGAATAACTCAGCTAGCAAGAGAATAAAAAAATCTAGTGAGTGAAGCGCCCAAAGTTCACCAATTTACATGGGCAAAATGGAGCAAACTTTCGCACGACACGCAAATAGTTTTCGGACAGAGTAAGGTCAATAAAAGGATAAAATAACAGAAATCCCGAAAGGAACCAGTATTTGTTATTTCACAGATGGCTCCAAAGAAGATGAAGAAACTTGGTGGGGTTTCATTAGGAAAGAAAAAGGTAAAATTATCTTTAAACAAAAAGGACAGTTGGCTAAAGATGAGTCAGCACAACTGGCGGAAGTCACTGCGGTTTTCAATGCATTGAAACATATGAAGGCAACAAGTGCCTTAACCGCAGTTCTAGTTACAGATAGTGACTACGTGTACAGAGCGCTAACAGAGTACGTCGATACGTGGAAACTTAACGGCTTCAGCACCGCAAAGGGCAAGCCGCTAAAACAAGACGTTCTTTGGAAAGATATCGCCGTGTTGTTAGAGGAAGTGAAACCAAAGGTGCTACATCAGAGTAGCCATACGGTTCAGACAACATCAGCTGCAAAAGGGAACTCTGAAGTTGATGAATTTATTAGAGACAAGACAGTGCGAGTTTGTAAAATAATTAGAGCAATCACTAAAGAAAGCGAAAAAGATATTGTCAGAACCTTGCATGAAGACTTAATGCATCCAAGCCTAAGTTACATGGCAAAGTATTGTAAGGCCACAGGGCTGCACATACAGAATCTGAAGACAACTTATCTGAAAGTCAGGAAGGAATGTCCAGAATGCAGGAAGGTAATGACAAGTAGAAACAATGATTATGGATCAATAAAAACAGAGAAAGAGAATGAAGAGATAAGTGCCGACTTCGCTGGCCCAATTAGGCCTAAAACGGCTCTAAAGAACTGTTACTTCTTAGTAATAGTGGATAACTGCTCTAACTTCCTGCAGATATATCCGTGCAAACAGGCTACTAGCTCAGTAGTAGTGCAATCACTGAATGAGTGGATAAAATATCGTGGTCCTCCGAAGAGGTTCCGCGGCGACAATGCAGTTAATCTGACTGGCAAGGAAGTTGAAGAATATTGTAATAAGAAAGGGATAAAGTTAATAAAAAGTGTAAAGTACCAGCCGGCTAGCAATGGAATTGCGGAAAATGCAGTAAAGAGGTGTAAAGAGTTTTTTGTAAAGAATGAACAGCTAGGGCCGTGGGACACCTTGATTGACCAGTGCACGCACTTTTTAAATTACAGAATCAAACCGAGTGAACTTGAAAGTGAAGATCAGCCTGAAAAAGGAGATTTTAACTCCAATCCATTTAAGGTAGGCGATCAAGTAATTATATTGCACCAGATCAGAGGAAAAAGATTCAAACACAAAACGGGAACTGTTGATAAAGTAATCAATAATCACATCAAATATTAGTGTAGAACTCGAAAATAACGGAATTTGGTCATGTCGGGACATAGTAAAAGCATAATGAGGAGGGTGGCATTTGAGTCAATTATTGGGTCTAGAACAGGATGGGTACAATGTCAAAATGAAGCATATGCCCTACTTAGAGTGAAGAAGTGGCATGAGGATTGCCCTGAGGGTACCAGTAGCAGACTGATACCATTCACAAGTTGTTGCATTTGCGAAAGTGGCAACGTGGCCGAGTTGCTTTGGGAAGGCCCAAATGAACAGCGACCAAGCAAAGAAAGCTTGAAAGAACCTCTAATGAGGGGGGGACAAAACCTTTTTCCCTGGTACAATCCAGAAGGGAAAATAGGGCACTGTGCACTTGGAGAAGTCACAGTGTGCGGAAATTGCAGACTGGGAAAACAAATGTGGGTCATCCAGAAGATACAACCAGGGACAGCTGGTTGTGTTTGCCGAACCTGTAAATTATGTAAAGAGAAAATTATTTTACTCGGTTCAAAATGTTCCTGCAAGTTTAGAAAGTCTAAACTGGAACTGTGTAACAGATGTGATAGGCTAGAAGAGCAGAAATGGGTCCAGACTGTCAGTCAGAAAGAAGTCTGGTTAACCCGAAAATCGAAGATTGCCATGGGATGTGTTGCCCAAGGCAAAATAATGACCTGCTGGGTTAGCAACCCGATCCCTTTAATGGAAGAAGAAGAAAGGGCATGGCTATATCGATATTGTCATTTGTCAGGACTGACTAGTCCTTCCTACACTGATCCTCTAGAAGAAGGATCTGTGATGGGCCAGATTCTGGGACAACTGACCTGTCTGGATGTGTGGGAAAAAGTGATCTCGCATAATCTAAGTGTACCAAACAAAGTCATTATTGTGAAAAGAGAGGGTCAGTATGAGAGCAGCACAGTCGAACAGCTTGTTTTAGCTGAGGCAAAAAATCTGAACTTCAACATTGTACAACACAACTGGGAGACCAGAACATGGGAATTAGGTGTCAGGGAAACTGACATAATCATGATGTCCAGAAGTCAGATTATCATGACTGGGGAAGCCTGGTTTAAAATCAAAAATGATGAAAAAAATGCGTCTGAGAGTAGGAAAATGACGATGAATCTCTGTTGCACCAGGGGATATATGGGCATAGGATTCGGAATACAGGGAATCAGGGTCGTATGGGAAAAGGAACCTAAACCTGCGAAAGAACGAGTTCGAGACTGGCTGCTCCAAAAACATTCTTAGGGAAAGATAGGCAAACCTCTGTTTTCTCATCCACAGCAAAGATGACTAGAGGGGGGAGAGGAAGGAGACTGAAAGATGAATACAGACGACTTCACCAAGAAAGGAGAAGAGGCTACCAGGAGGTAGTCGCAGGGCTAAGTATAACTTTCATCCTCTCAGTAGTTATCTTAGGTGGATTCGGAACACAGGAGGTGGAAGAAATCTACACTGTCTACCCCTGTAGTAAATTGGAGAAAATAACTAAATTATACTGCTATAATCAAACAATAATGAACAAAGGCTCGCCCCTGATTTTAGCAGGAATACTATATGACCCAGAAAATAATGCTAAATTAATAAGGAACTGGATAACAGACATAGACCCTAAATACTGGAATTGTACCAGTAAAGAAAGTTTCCTTAATTCAGTGGCGGATTATGGCCCTACAACGGAAAAAGGAAAGACCATAGTGAAATGGAAAAAACTAGAAGTACTGAATCAAACACATGTCTTACTCCAAGGGCAGAGAGTAGACAATACGGCAGCCAAAAATATTAGCCTGAAAAACTTTGACCTAATGTGGTGGACCTACTCATACGGAAAAACTATCTCTACGTTAGAATGGAATTGTGAAACTGGCAGAGCAGAAATAAAAAGACTAAAAATAGTTGTAGATAAAACTAAAAGAAAACTAGAGATAATCAAAGGCACGGCAGAAACTGAGGAAATAGAGTCTACTGAGTCAGAGCCGATGAAACCTGCAGCGTTGCGTTTAGGGCCAGCACCAGTAGATCGTTGGATTCGTGGAAGTGAATTCCAGGATAGGACCCTAATTCATTCAATTCATGAAAAAGAACCGATAATCCCTGCAGGAAATACAAATTGGATAAATTGTTACCTCAGGTCCCGAGCCACACCAATGTGTAAAAAGGTCCAAGACTGCCCATGGATAGGAAAAATGTTATGGCCTAGCAACAAAGACAGGTCAACTGTCGATCATAAAAAACAATGTGCCTATAAAACAAACCGGGATAAGAAAGTCTGGTACTGCGTGATAAAAGCTGAAGCTCCATGGAACCAAACCTTAATGGAAAAATATGAGAATGAAACTATCTCTATGTGGCATAAATGGATACTAAAGAATTATAATTTCACAAAAGGAACAGGTAGCGAGGGGGATAGGACTACATGGACTGTGAAAGCCACATTAGAAGGAAAGAAAAGGTCTCGAGGGAATTTTAGACATCCGTATACCTTAGAATATTTTCCGAATGCAGGAATCCCCGAATTAATTCTGAATATATCCGGAATAGCAGAATATCTAAGAACAGAAGTCACAGACCAACAGTATAGAAGTGCCTTACTGTTGTATATGGTACAAGGAGCTGAAGCTCTGAAGCATTATGCTGTTGCCAAAGGAACAGATGGTTATGTGAGATATTACGGGAGGCATCAGGACATTAAAGATATAAAAACGGGTAAAAAGGAGGCTAATCTTATCTGGCCAGTACATATGAAGTATCTGGGTTCCCATCAGATAATAAATTCGTACAAAAAGCAATCCATAGGACAATGGGAGAGTGGTTATTATTTAAATATAGATGATCCACATACATATCCATGGGGAAGTAGGAGACAAATATATATTAGACCTACCAAAGGAACCTTCGCCAAACAATGGAATAAAACTGACTGGTACGGTAACCCGTGCACACGACGGGACCAGATAGAAATAGTAAAAAGCTTCAAAGGGAAAAGAATTGCGTACAAATTGAAATGCGTAAAGGAATTTGATTTAGGAACAGAAGTTTTAATGGTAGGGGTAAGAGAAGACAACAAAAAAGTTGAATTCTGGAGTGATCAAGTGGAGATTACATACCCGTGTACTGCAGAATTGTTTAATACGTGGCAATATGCTACTTTCAGCGCCCCTATTATACAATCATATGCTGCGACGACTAAAAATAAAAGCATCGCCAGAAACCATATGTCCTGCAATTATGAAGCTATGGAAGGCACAGAGTGGACAAAAGAGAATCTGAAAATAACCCCTCTGATACTGAAACAAATGACAGGAGAAACGCAAATAAGAAAAATATGTGCTATAATCCCGTATATTGATTATGAAAGCGAATGGAAAGAGTTACTTCACCCAGTAGACGATTATCTGGAGTTAGAAAGTATAGAAGCACATTGGTTGCACCAGATAGACTTCTGGACGAAAACCAGGAGTCCCTCAGATGTAACATTAATTAAATTAATAGGGAAAGTGGTGAAGAAAGCGTTTGAAGATATCGGGGGAAAAGTGAAAGAAGTAGCAGAAAATGTCTGGAGCGTGATAATAAACACATGGGAAATATTAAGAATTGTACTATATTGCGCCGGGGGCATTATAGTAACAATTGTCATGATGATAGTCCTAATTAAATTGTTGAACGTATGCATCCATTGCAGAAGGTTGCGCCAAATAACTAACAAAGCCAAATATAGAAGAATCCCCTTGTCGGTCGATTTCTCAGAATCCGAGAACGACAGTGAGGTAGAAGGGGAGGGACTTATAACCAAATGGAGAGTATAAAAATTGAAGGACTCGGAGTATCAGCTCACTCATCTGGCCTGATCACCCAGCTGACTGACTTGATCCACCGAGAATATACTAAATCTCTTTGAAGAGAACCAGAAGATGGCATCCAACCAAGAACCAAATTCATGGGGAAATGATTCCAATCTGACTGACCCAACTTGCTCCGATCCGCCGGTAAATGAATCTCAAATCATAATCTACAATATAATTCTGAGCTTTTATTGGCTGATGATGATAATGGGATTAAGGGGGTTATGGCAAATTCCAATTGCGTTGTGTCACATAGCCGTATTCAATTTGAGGAGACGGCTTAATTTGGCGGGAATACTAATCGGACAAGTTGTTAAGAGCCCTAGAATGAAATCCATATTTGGGACTAGAGGCTTGATAATTCTGGAAACCCTCAATATAATACTCACCACATGTACTTTGGTAAAGTACTATATTGAGGGGGGTTACGAAAAACTCATAGGATTTTGTTTTACCATTTTTGTGATTTTTTATTTAATGGTATTAGCAATTAGACGAGTAGAAGCTGGAGGTAGAAAAATGGCTATCTACATAGTAGTGGTGATGACAGCTGCATTAATAACCATGGTGACTGCAGAATATTATGATGATCCTAGAATGTTTGGAATAGCAATGATGGTGGTTATCAATGACTGGTTTTATCTAATGAAAATGATAAAAGCTGTTAAAACATGTTGTCTTAGTATTGAGTTAACAATACCTTCTGTAACGTCTAATTAGGATTCAACAACCTACAATAGACGAGTGAGGACAAGACACCTTGATGGATACCAAAAACTTGCAAATGAGAGAACAAGAAATTGTAATATGTGTAATGGACATACTGAAAGTCTAAGAATAAGATGTTTTTTAGAGGATAGATGGTGTGACATGTGTCCCGAATGTACTGTTAAAACTGAAGTAAAAATGGATGAGATTGGGGGAGTAGTTATAACAAAAAGAAGAGAAAGAATGGATACTTATGGACCTTGGGTGTCAAGTAGATTCCTTGGATGGTGTATTGAAATGAACTTCCAATGGTGTGGTATAGGCGATATTCTAGCAATGCAGGCTGGCTCTAAAAATAGTTACACAGCCAAGACCTATCATCTCGAACCGAGAGTGTATCTGAAGAAAACCAGAGCTGGTGGTCTGGAAACCATAATAGGAATCGTGTACAGAAGCTGGGTCTGGGGAGACCTAAGTCAATCACCGGATGGTGGGGAAGAATATGAATACAGTTGTGTTTATGTTCCAACAGAGAGTCCTTATATCAGAGGCCCCTGGGGAATGGACGGAAGTCTCATTCACCCAACGAATCGCGGCCCAAGGAATTCCGTTCGGAATCAACCAGTTGAATCTGGACAAACTTCCGAAACTCTGGAGGAAAAAACACGAATTCCAGTGGACACCAGTGAACCAGCAATGGTACATGCAGATTGTACTGCATGTACTTGCGTCCATATTGGCCGGCACGCATGGGGCACAGACGTCGTCAACACCACAAACAGAGAGTGTGCAGATGAAAGTCCCCTCTCTGGCCTTAACTCCATTGTGCCTACCTAACTGACATATCAACACAAAACATAAATTAACAGACTGGAGCTTAAAAATCAGCAAAAAAAAAAAAATCATAATCGGTGATTTGAACTTAGCTAGATTCCCAGCGTCCAAATGCCCCGACCTGCAGGTAGAAAGTTACCCAGGGGCCAAAATTCAACATGCGGGCACTCTGATCGAGAAGGCCATACTTGAGACCTGACCAGAAAAAAATGATCGTTGCATTTGGTCTTAACAATAGACAGCAGAGGTACCGCATGACAGCTACCACTGAGCTACAAAAAGCTTATATAATAATAAAGAAGAGACAACCTGGTACAGAGATTCTCTTCCCTCTCATCAATTTTCCGAGGACCCTCCCTTTGGGGGAGCAGGGAATATGAGAGCACTTGAACACTCATATAACGAGTCACTTGAGCTTCATACCTACACTACAGTCAGCACTCTTTCACGTTCAGGAAGATGGTATCCACTGGAGACCAGCGAAAGCGAGGGCCATTCTAGATCTCTGGAAGACAGCGTTAAACTGCCATCCGGAACCAGCCCAATAGGTGGCCCTAATAAACTCATAATTAACCTTTCGCAGTCGCCGGTACTCAGTGAAGAACAAACCTCAGCACTGACGAAGGGAGACAATGAATTTAACATTTAACAAAGGGAGAAATGAAAGCAATACTAGATATACAAAACAAAAACAGATATATTGTCATAAAACTGGCAGAAAAAGGTAACTTGACAGTGATTCTAGACAGAGAACAGTATTTTTAGGAGGCTAAAAGACAACTAGCTGTAAGCGACCATTATATATATACAGAAACCATCAGTGAAGTGAGAAATTTTAGAAGAAATGTGCTCTAAGAAAATCATTAATGGGACACAGAAAGAATATCTAGGAGGTGACGGCCCACCCAGACCCAGAAGATTTTACAACCCGAACTCCGGAAAAGTTGGGACGTTTTTTAAATTTGAATAAAATGAAAACTATAAGACTTTCAAATCACATGAGCCAATATTTATTCACAATAGAACATAGATAACATAACAAATGTTTAAACGGAGAAATTTTCCACTTTTTTCCACTAAATGAGCTCATTTCAAATTTGATGCCTGCTACAGGTCTCAAAATAGTTGGGACGGGGGCAACAAATGGTTGAAAAAGCAAGAAATTTAGAAAGGATTCAGGTGGGAGAACATCTAACAACCAATTAAGTTAATTGATATCAGGTCTGTAACATGATTAGCTATAAAAGGGATGTCTTAGGGGGCTTTCACACTAGCACTTTTGGTGCGCACCCGGGTTCGAATGACGTCAGAGTTCGGTTCGTTTGGATGATGTGAACGCTGTCTTCCGAACTCGGGTGCGCACCCGCGAACCGTACTCGGGTCCGCTTAAGGGGGCTTTTACACTGGGCTCGTTTGCTGCGGTCCGAGCCCGAGCGCGTTTGTTCCCGGCGCCCCCCGCAGCGTTGGTCTGGTTTCACACTCAACTTGATTCTATCGAACCCTGGTGCGTTTGCGTGCATATGACGTCATCGCAAACGTGCACGGCGCATGATAGAAAACAGAACGCGGGTCAATATTGTGCTTTTTAAAATTAATTCGCTGCTTTTATGCGCAGTTGAGTGAACACTACAGGTGTACTGTGCGTGTGTCACACAAGGTGGACTTCTGCTGCTTACAAACGGACTCTTTTTAGGAGACAGTGGATTTCCAACTTTGTTGCCCTGATTCCACGCGCAATGCACGAATACACTGCACGCAGGCTCACTCTCGCTCGTATCCAAGGTAAATCATCAACACTATCATCCCTTACAAGCGTTTTATTTAACTAAATACATCACAATAAGCTATAAACGCATGCGCAGGATACTTTACTTCCTGAACAAGTGCGCACCCGAGTCCGTGTTGCTTTCACATTCACTCGAACCGCGGCACAGTTCGGGAGCAACCGAACTCAGACCACCTCCTCCAGGTAGTCTCGGGTTCGGTACCCCAGTGCGCACCCGGGTCCCATGACAGCTTTCACATTAGCGATTTTTCATGCGAACCGTGCCCCGTTCCGAACTAAACTGCCAGTGTGAAAGCCCCCTAAAAAGGTGGTCTGGGGTACGGTTCATGTGAACTCCAGTACAGTTCGCTGCTGATATGAACGCAATCGAACCAAACCGCGGAAGTGAACCGCTATTTATGACATATAATGTGGTCGTCAGTCACACACGCGTCACTTTCAAAATGAGCGGAAAGGGTTTACTTTGGTCTTCCGATGAAATTGAAACCTTGTTAGCTGTATGGGCTGATGAAAATATTCAAACGCAACTGGAAAACACACATAAAAATGCAGACATTTTCAAAATGTTTAGCTAGCACCTGAAAACGAGGGGATTCACAAGAACGCCGGATCAATGTCGCGTGAAGGT
The DNA here is from genome assembly GCA_029959095.1 of Rhinichthys osculus. Classification (NCBI taxonomy): domain Eukaryota; kingdom Metazoa; phylum Chordata; class Actinopteri; order Cypriniformes; family Leuciscidae; genus Rhinichthys; species Rhinichthys osculus. Next base: position 873,939 of record JARWKJ010000002.1, on the reverse strand, counting down.
AAAAAAAACTCCGACAGCAATATCTGAAAATACATGACTCCCTCAGAAAGACTGGAAGCTCAACGGAAGAGAAGGAGAAGTTTCCGTGGTATGATGCGATTGACAACATTATTGGTTCTAGGCCCACAAGTGACCCTCAAAACATAATCGAATCACATCCACCTACACTATCCTTCCATGCAACCCACGACGACCAGCACGAAGATTTGTCAGTTTCAGAACCATCACCCGAAACTACAAATGAGCTAACGAGCAGTGAGTAACGTTATATTGCTTTCACCTATGGCTTATGTTACTGCTAATATTATTATATTATAATATGTTATAATATATAATATAAATAATATGTTAATATTATTATTACAATTGATAAAATGTAAAAAACATTAATCATGAATGGATAATCCTATTCTTAATTTTGTTAGTAGCTGAAAGCAGCTTATTGAGTTTCTTTTTTAAGAATGGTAATTAATTTTTCATCTGTATATGAGTGGCAGACACGTTTTGGATAATGTATCAATATCATCAATATTTCTGGATAATGTATTTAACGCAACAGGGAAATTATGTGTTGGTTCAGTTAATGGACACCATTTCTTTGTCTTGTTAACTGTTAAATCACGTTTGTCTTTACTAGTGCATTTAGTTCTGCATAGAAAGTACAGTTTATTATTGTCTGATTATATGAGCCATTATATGAGGCATGCATAATTTTAGAATAATTAGCCAAATGCTGTTAGCAAAAGTTTGACTTGTTCTTTGGTGTCACATGTTCTTTCATGTAATGAAATATGGCATCACACTGTTTTTCTTCAAACATGCACAATTTACTTAAGTTTGGCTATGTTGTTAATTTTACATGTCTACTGATCTACCTTTCAGGTGAATCTGAGCCACCCAACTCTACCCAAGCAGAGAACACCCGGCCCAGAACAGTCAGCAGGAAGAGAAAGGCCAAGGTTGACCTAACAAGCATGTTGGAATCATATGTAGAACTACAGAAGAAACAATATGATGACTTCATGCAGGCTGAGCAAGTTCGACAGCAACAGGAGAAAGAATCACTGGACAATTGGATGAAAGTGCAAATGGATATGGAGGAGCGCCGCTACCAAGCACAAAGAGAGGAACGTCAGGAAAATAATAGGATGTTCATGACAGTGCTTAACAGAGTGTTTGACACTTTTGCACCTTCATCACACCAGCAGGCACCCCCACAGTTACAACCAAATTCTCCACATCATGTTTACTCAGCTCGTGACAACATAACATACACAAACCTGCATCGTCATACTCAACAGCACTTTCACTCGCGTTCAGAAGTGCCCTACTGCACTGACACAAGAGACAGCACATCTCCATCCTATCATGAGTTATAGGTTTCAGAATAGGTTAGAAAGCAGTTTAATTAAGGTTTTCAAAAGAGAATACTTTTGTTTGATGTTGTCAGTTGAAGGTGATTTCACATAAGCAGAGCCGAACAATATGTAGTCTATGCTTTCTTCTATAATTGTTTAATGGTGTTCATGTTTTTTCATCAAAAGTTAGGAGAATCTGGAGCAGTTTTTGTTGACCTGACATTTTTGTTAAAATATTACAATAACTTATTTACACGTTTACTTTTCATATGGAACAGTGCTTTTATCAGAACGCCTAGAAATGTTTTGATAATTGGTTCACCTACTGTGCCTTTATTCTGAGTTCAAATTTATTCTTGAACTGCTTATTGCACTTTCAATAAAAGTTCTTGACATGTTTCTTGTCTCCCTTCTTTTTTATTGACAGATTAACTTATAATGTGAACAAGTTGTTGTCATACAAAACAGCAACATGAGTTGTCAAATATAGAAACACTCACATTGATATGTTAAAGCAATAGTACATTTCTCTAGTGTAGCTCACAGTATAGTGATTTTACAGATCTTCCAGGTCTGTTTTAAACATATTTCATACAATAACCTTAATTAAATCAATGGAATATACAAATAAATGAATAGAATGAATGACATATAAATTAATAGAAAACGAAATGCAGCCCAGCAATTTTTAAATTATGACAGTTAAAGTTCATGTTTAATTCACTAAATCATGTTTTTTGGTGTAATCATTTTTTAATTGTTTCTTGTTTCAGTATTCAGTTATCTTAACAAAGAATGGAAACCACAGTTAAACACTTGAAAAATAAGAACATAGGGCATCTCTAATTGAGTTGGCAGTGTTGTTTGATTGGTCATTCGATTCATTGGACTCATTTACTCCATCATTGTCTTCATCATAGTCCTCATTGTGAATTTCACAGAAATTGTGAAGCACACAACACGCAGTGATGGTAGTGTTGATATTTTTTATGTCACAGTCGTACCTTTTCATCAAGCACCGCCATCTCCCCTTGAGGCGGCCAAAAGCTCTCTCGATGGTCATCCGTGCCTCGCTTAGCCTGTGGTTGAAGACAGCCTGTGCCGGTGTTGTTACTCTGTTTTCTGCATATGGTTTCATTAACCATTTGAGAAGAGGATACGCTGCATCCCCTAATAACACTATAGGCACATCAACATCATTAAATCTTTCTGTGCAGTTAGGGAACAGTGTACCATTGTGGCCCCTCTGGTGAAGCGATGAATTTCCAAACACCCTGGCATCGTGAACTTTGCCTGGCCAGCCTACGTTAATGTCCCAGAACCTCATTCGATGGTCTACCACACCATGTAGAATGACTGAATAAAAGCCTTTACGGTTATAATAGTCTGCAGGGCTGTCGGGTGGACATAAAATACCAATGTGGGTTCCATCAATAGCCCCACCGCATTGTGGGAAATCACACTGATCACGGAAACCTTGAATGATTACCTTGAATTCATCTTCAGAAGGTGTTTTGATGTAGCCTGGCACGCCAGACCTACATCAAGATGTTAGGTCTGGGAACTCATCATTGACAGGGCTCAATCTGATGGGCGGGATAAACGGTTGTCTTTCAAATTCTCTCTGCACGCAATTGGATAGCGCTACAACCAATCAGAGCAACGAAGAAGGGGACGTAGTCAGCGGAGCAAGTTGATATATTAAACTTTTACTGTATCCAGTCCATAGCTGTCAACATTGAACATTGAAAATAAGGGAGATTTCCAGGAATCCATCCCCAAAATAAGGGATTTTTTTTGTTTTTTACACGACCCACAAACTTTAAAAATAAAACAATAATCATTAAAAGTCTAAAGAGTTTATAACTAGCCTATGTGTGAGAGAGAAAGAGACAGTGTGTGTGTGTGTGAGAGAGAGAGAGAAAGAGTCATTAAACAATTTTTTGTCATTAAAAAAAATAATATCATAGAGAATGTTTAAATACTAATATCAGCTTACGAGGGAAACGGAGGCGGAGTAGTGGTGCTTCGGAGTGCTGGAGATGATTCGGAGGTCCTTTACCGATCAGAGCGCGCGCTGACACGGAGTAAATAAAGCCTTTATACTCGACGCGTCCGCACGAGTGCGGCAAAAATGACAAGTTGATCGTTTCGCCACAGCTTTTTTGTAACAGCGCGCGCGGCGCCGCATCCGAGGATGAATGACTTCAAACCGAATATGTCCGAGCTTGCTCTGACCGTCGCAACTCTGTCGTCATTATGTTAAGCCCGCCCGCCAACTCTATACACGATGTGATTGGCCCGGCAAGGTTTGGGGTTTTCCAGCTAAACCGTCTATGGAGAGTTGCTAGACCACACTTTGCGGCGAAATGATTTTTGCTGCCGCTAGGGTGCGTCTAGATTTCTAGGCTAGTTTTGATGTACACTTGGAGCAATTTCTCAACAATGACTGATGTTACATTTTTTGTTATCATACAAGCAGTGGATAATCCAATCCCAAATAAATGTGAAAGTGACCTGAATTCCAGGTTTGTGGCCAGCCTCCAGATACATATTGCAACTTGCTGTTCCACAGACAGTGTTCTTCTAAATCTGGTGATATGTTTTTCAAGATGTGGCCTGAGGATATCACATAGCTGCATGAATGTGGTCCTCTTCATCCTAAAATTATTGCGCCATTCATAGTCTGTCCAGCTGGTTAGGACATGCTCCCACCACACACCAGATCGATGACGGACCCAAATTCGCCTATGACATTAAGAAAATAAAGCATTACATGATCTATTCTATAAACAAGAATGTAGAATCATATGTAAGCTCATTTATTAAATTATGTATTATAATATCAGTACATATTTTACATTTCATCAAAGTGAAAACTAAACACAAGTAAACATCAAAACAGCTCCTAAAAAAGTTCCTATCCTAACACTTAACTCTACAAAATATTTGATGCACGTTAGCTCTTTCGTGCGTGCGTGTGTGTGTGTGTGTGTGTATACACATACACTTACCTTGACGAAAAGCGGGATTGACGCACACGCACACGCACTGCAAGCAGAGAGATGATTTCTGCTTGCCTTCGCAAAAATTGTCTTCGGCGGACAGCCCGCTGTCTTTTGAACGATTTCAGTATTTTTGCGGCAGACAGACGCAAGTGTGTTTCTGTATCTTGATGTTGAAAACAAAACCAAAGGTTCAAAAAAAGAAGAACAAATGTGAAATGAGCAAGACTATTCATTTTGACGCCTTTTCATTTTGCGGTTACCAAGCAACACGATTACGCACCAGCTGCAGCTTGATGACGCAAGCGTACCACGGTTCGGATACAAATATATAATGTGAACACAGTCCATCGGGGGCAGGGGGGAGGGGGAGCAATCGAACTCGGGTTCGGAACAGGCAATCGAACCAAGTGTGAAAGCGCCCTTAGAGAGGTAGAGTCTCTCAGAAGTAAAGATAGGCAGGAGGCTCTCCAATCTGTGAAAGAGTGCGTAAAAAGATTGTGGGACACTTTAAAAACAATGTTCCTCAACGTCAAATTGCAAAGGCTTTGCAAATCTCATCATCTACAGTGCACAACATCAAAAGATTCAGAGAAACTGGAGAAATCTCTGTGCGTAAGAGACAAGGCCGAAGACCTTTATTGGATGCCCGTGGTCTTCGGGCCCTCAGACGACACTGCATCACTCATCGGCATGACTGTGTGAATGACATTACTAAATGGGCCCAGGAATACTTCCATAAATAATGCGTCGGTAAACACAATCCACCGTGCCATCTCCAGATGCCAACTAAAGCTCTATCATGCAAAAAGGAAGCCATATGTGAACATGGTCCAGAAGCGCCGTCATGTCCTGTGGGCCAAGGCTCATTTAAAATGGATTATTTCAAAGTGGAAAAGTATTCTATGGTCCGACGAGTCCAAATTTGACATTCTTGTTGGAAATCACGGACGCCGTGTCCTCCGGGCAAAAGAAGCGGGAGACATTCCATCGTGTTATCAGCGTTCAGTTCAAAAGCCAGCATCTCTGATGGTATGGGGGTGCATAAGTGCATACGGTATGGGCAGCTTGCATGTTTTGGAAGGCACTATGAATGCTGAAAGCTATATAAAGGTTTTAGAGCAACATATGCTCCCCTCCAGACGACGTCTATTTCAGGGAAGGCCTTGTGTATTTCAGCAGGACAATGCAAAACCACATACTGCAGCTATTACAACAGCATGGCTTCGTCGTAGAAGAGTCCGGGTGTTGAATTGGCCTGCCTGCAGTCCAGATCTTTCACCTATAGAGAACATTTGGCGCATCATTAAACGAAAAATGCGTCAAAGGCGACCACGAACACTTCAGCAGCTGGAAACCTATATAAGGCAAGAATGGGACCAAATTCCAACACCAAAACTCCAGACACTCATAAACTCGATGCCCAGACGTCTTCAAACTGTTTTGAAAAGAAGAGGAGATGTTACACCATGGTAAACGTGCCCCCGTCCCAACTATTTTGAGACCTGTAGCAGGCATCAAATTTGAAATGAGCTCATTTAGTGGATAAAAGTGTAACATTTCTCCGTTTAAACATTTTATCTATCTATGTTCTATTGTGAATAAAATATTGGCTCATGTGATTTGAAAGTCTTAGTTTTCATTTTATTTAAATTAAAAAAACGTCCCAACTTTTCCGGAATTCGGGTTGTATTTATTACCCAAAATTCATAAAGAACCAAAGAGTTGGAGCATCCCTTTTCAGGTGCCTCCAGGAAGACCTATGGTCTCTGATTGTAATAGTGAAACTTACTATGTTGCAGAATACTTAGAGCACTTTCTTAACCCTCTTACTATCAGACACCCCAGCTATTTAAATGATACATATGATTTCATCTAAAAAATTTGCAGATTAAAAAATTCCCTCAAGCGCCCTTCTCTTCACAATGGATATCGATAGTTTATACACAAATATTGAGTCAGAAGTTGGCCTTGAGGTAGTTAAAAAATGAATAAATTTCCTGACTTGAAGAGACCTGATGACTACAATTTAAAACAGCTTGAGACTAATTTGACTAAAAATGATTTTGAATTCGACTAAAAGGTACAGCCATGGGCAAAAAATTTGCACCCTCATACGAAAGCATATTTATGGCGGTCTGGGGAAGATTCTGCCCTAGCTTCAGCAGAGAAATTTTTTTTTGTCTATTTTAGATTTCTGGATGATATTTGGGGTCTGGACTCACTCAATGGAAGACTTTGTCGCCTTTACAGAACACTTGAATGCACACCAAGCGAGAATAATGACCCAGGCTCTCAGGAGGGAAGTGGCCATTCTCCGGGGACTCGGTTGGTGCGCCTCCGCTCCGGACCACCTTCATCTGGAGGAAAGGTTCAGGTTCAAGATCATGGAGCAGAAGGAACTTTGGTGGTATTGGAGAAGGCCCCATTAGTCCCGGTGGGACGCCGGAAGGTACCAACCCGACCAGTCCAGTCTGGCGTGGGACCATCGGCCACTGAGGTAAAAGACCTGGCTCCCCTGGGAGCTCTGGATTTGGATTTGGGTGGCAGTTTGGATTGGGTCCTGGAAGAGATTATGGAGGTAGAGGAGCAGGCAGGCCCAAGCAAGGACCCCAAACCATCCCTGACCCCGAGGAGGCCCCAAGAGTCAGAAGATAATTTTGAATGGTTTCTGGAGGAGGAAGTGCTGAGGGGGCCCGGAAGGTTGACCAGAGTCTTTTCAGGAGACATGATAGTCTGGGGGATAAGTTTCGGTTTTGGGATCTAACCCAGAAGAGACCAATCCCTGTAGTGCTCAAGAAGAATTTTGAGCGGTTGGAAGGGGCAGCCTTTCAAACCTTCCCAAATGCAGTGATCCACATCCCGATGATAAACTGGGACAAAGCTCTGCCGAGCAACGTGGTCCAGAATATTAATATTAAGACCATGAATGGGATCATTGAAAAGATGGGGCGCACTATCCCATTATTGCCCTGGGAGAAGTTCAAGGTCGGGGAAGATAAGATCCATTGGACCCCAGCAAAAGCAGAGAATATGTTCCAACATTGGAACATTTAAATTTGTAAGAGGGCCCTCCCAACAGGGTCCCCGGGGATATAATAAAATGCAACGAGCGGTTTTCTTTGGACCAAACACTGATATTGGTTTCCAAAAGCCGGCCATTCTGTGAGGGCTCGGGGTGGGTGCCTTCACCCCAGAAGTTGCCCGGAGAGATTTGGGACTTTTAAAAAAAATAATAATAGTCTCTAATAGTTTCTTATAATAATATAAGAATAATAATTCGCCAGAATTTTGAAGGGAGCCTTTGGCACAGGCTCCAGACCTTAATTTGACCTTAATTTGTCCCCGGAGGAAATAGTAGCATTAGAGGAGTTGTCCCGTAGGCAAGATATTGTAATAAAACCTGCAGACAAGGGTAGTGCGGTGGTAATCATGTATAGAACACAATATGTGCAGGAGGGGTTAGTTTAATAAAGCATTTAATAAAATGAAGCATTTAATAAAATGTAGAAATTAGATCATTCAAAGTGCATTATAATGATCAGATAAATCCAATCGAATTATAAATGTAGAATTTACCGATACAATAGGGGTCGCTCTTGGGAGCACCAAACACCTGTTATTCAGGTATAAAATAGGGCTGGCATTCACTCGTTTAGCTTTGTTCTTCGGAGCTAAATGTCAGCGTCTCTTATTTCAAACAGCGAAGCAATTCATTCTCCTTCATGCTGTTGGATTCTGCAGCACGAGCACATTCTCTCTCCTCGCTCCCACAGATATGTGCAGAGAGTTCCCTGAATGTCAACGCACTTTACATTAAGGTTCACTTTCACAGGTTACTAATGATTATAACTAGGCTTGGGAATCGGTTCCAGGTTCCGGTTTGGAACCGGTTCCAAACGTTCCGATCCATTGGAATCGTACACGTCCACACGTTAACGATTCCACTAACGATTCCGAATGTTCCGTTCCATCCATTCCCGCGTCGCGGCATGACGTTACAGTATGCGACTGGATTTTTAAATCCCCCAAAAGCGCGATGGCTACGAGACGTAAACGAGCGACACAACCCCTCCCGTCATTTCAGCTCCAATGATGGCATCAAAACAATGAAAGCATGGCGAAGCGGCTCTCTACGGCTCTGCTTTCGTCGGCGAAAAAGTTAAGAAACTCGACGCTATAAGCCCTCAGTACCGAGCCGAGCAGTTCGCACGTGACTTTTATGCAGTGTTTCCCACACATAGACTAATTCGCGGCCACAAAATCAACACCGGCCGCCACATATTGCGTTTCGTTCATTTTTTTATGCTATTTAAAACACGCAGCGTATTATTTCCGTTGTATTTCCTTTCCCCGCTCTCCTTCCGTCTCTCTATCACTCACGCGTCTCTCTCACATACACACACACACACACACACACATGCACACACACACACACATAGACAGTGCACACACACACCGCGTCTGTCTATGAGGCGCGCCAAACTGGACAAAAGCGAAGCGAACTCCGCGAGCGACACTGGGCAAGAGAGAGACAGAGTGTGACTTATTTAAACTGATATAAACTAATATAATTTATTTTACTGGACAGTTTAAAGCTCATAACCATATTTTGTTGTTACTTGAAGAGTGCAGTGTCATGTGGCATCATGCAGTATTTGTCCTGAAAAGGCTACTCAGTAAATGTCTGTAATTTAAGTTCATTCCTATTTTATTTGTATACATTTTAATCATTAACTTTAAAAGTACACTCTTTTTATGACTAAAATAACAGTAAAGGGTATAAAAAAATGAATTCCCAAAAATTAAAACGGAAAAAACGGAATTTGGGAAAAAATAAAACGGAATTTGGGAAAAAAATAAAACTAATTTCATAGGGCTCTAGATATTGCACACTTGGTTTTCATTCTCTAAAACCACTTTAAATTAGACATTCAAAGCCAACAACTCTCAAAGCCACCCTGTAAGTGTTCAGCAAATGGTACAGGAATCGATATGGGAATCGATAAGGAATCGCATCGATAAGCAGACTCGACAATGGCATCGATATCGATAATTTCTTAACGATGCCCATCCCTAATTATAACCCAGTTTTTATCATCTCATCAAGTTATGGTTGTGATATTATGTTTGTTTGTCTGACAGACTCTGTCAGTTTAAATCTAGATTAAAAACACAACTCTACAACACATAGAACACTATACATTCCTATTATTCAAATCAGTTAAATTATTATTAGGCTGCATAGATTAGACGGGAACCTGGAACACTTCCTATAACACTCGTTCTCATCAATCTGCGTATAAATTACACGACTTCACACTTTCAATTTGCGTGTAATGCATACGCCGAAGTCAGATTTTGCGTGCAAGTGATACGACAATCCTTCCCATTAACTTTGGTGGAGAGCAAATACCACACGTCACCTTCAACGGCAATGACGTCACCAGCGAGGGTCAGTTTGCCTGATGCGCATACATCTTCAAACAGGTAAGGAAGGGCAACAATCCTTTTTTTGTAATAAGATCATAGTTTTAACTGTATTATTTTAATTACAGTGTTTCTGCAACACGTTACATGGGGTCATGTGTCAAAATGGCAGCGAATGCATTTAAATTAGTTTGTGAACAGTACGTGGGCCGCTCTCTCTGCTTCTACTGTAAATAGACCTGTTGCAGTTTGAAATAAATAAAACAGTTTTCAATCATGTTGTGACATGTTGGTATAATTCGGACAGGCATGACTAGTTGCTTGCAGATGCTTGATACATTAGCGTTAGATTAGGCTTCTATTCCAGGGATATTTGATTTCTAATGCCATCATTTGTGATATATTGAATACAAGCTATGTTTACTTAGAACAATATCTTTAAATTCATTAACCTATTCTTTAAATGTTATTTTTCCAATACTGTTAAATTTTTTTTATTTGTGCTTTGTTAAAAAAAAGTGTTATTTGCATTTAGTGAATTATTTTCATTTGGCATACCTGCGTCATGACACCATTGCAAGCTTCAAGTTGTGCGCCCGTGATGCATTTCTAGAGTAAATAAATATGCCGCTAAGGAAGCCATCACGTTAGCACTCTTCTTTATTTCTTTATTAATTTTTCCTATACTTCTTTTCAGGTAAATGCGAAGCATAATGCACAAAACACAGTTCCTGTCACGGTTCTGTCACTACAGTTCTGGTTATTCTTGGTTTTGTGACAGAGCTGTGACATGCCTGGGGCTCGTTCTTCGTACGTTGCTTAAAACATCCGAGATCAAATGAGACATCTAAGATGATATCATCGTGCTAATCATGATCCGGCTAATTGGGTTCTTCGAACACACCTGTTGTTTATGATTAGTATCGCTGGATTGAGTTATCTGAGATAATTGCGCGTTCATGCGCTGGTTTAAAAGGGGATATGTATCGATAGTAGAAACATTGATCAGCAACGCTGCTATTGGCTGCTCACCGTGGCCAAAGAGCGCGCTCAGTTTTACTCTGCAGCAGAGCAAGAGCTATTGCTAGAAGGTTATGCTGAATTTGAAAACTTAATTACGTTAAGTTTTCACCTAAAATGTGCAAAGCCAGGAGAGAGGGCTGGCAAAAATTAGCAAATTAAGTTTGTAGTGACCATTTAGATGTTTTTATCACTTATTACAGTATATATTTTTTTTTATTTGAATAATTTCTAAATAATTAATAACTTTGTTCATTGTAATCTCAGTCACCACCCACTACTAGAACATGGGAACAAGTAAAAGTGAAGTACTAGAATATTCTACATAATGGTAATTTGTAGCCTACTATAGGCTACTAGTCTCTTTTAAAAAGGCACTGTTAATAAATGTTTGCTTGTTTATAAAAGCAACCAAGAAAAAGGCTGAGAAAAAAAAAAGAAAAGAAAAACAAACAGGTGGTGTCGTGCAACCCCACATTATACCCCGGCAGAAGAGCTGACCTTTGGGTAGAAGGTACACCGACCCGTCCGGGGTTCAGCTCTTCCTCAGACACACAGCAGGGACCAGTAGCAGTAACTCCTTCATTACTGGTAAATGAACTTTAAATGATCTTACACTGTAAAATATTTTTTTGCTGCACTATAGGCCTATAATCCCAATGGCTGGTCCAGTCATATCAACTGTTAAACCTTGAGTAGGCCTAGTGATGAATTGCTTACTTGTGAAAGTGTGCATGTGTGAAACTACATGTAGCCTAGTTAATGAAAAAAAAAAAATGTTGCCATGAGTTATTGATCACATTTCCCCCAGTGTACTTCATTGTAATGAAATTGTGTTTTCCTCTTTTGTGCAGTTTTAAACACCAACACATTTATCTGTTCCTGGCTGATCCATGTGCAGTAAGTGGACTTTTCCAAACTTTACATCAAAAGGGAAGAAAGTACAACACTTTGTAATGCCCATTTCCCCACCAATGCACAGGACAGTGAAGAAACTCTCTCAGATGACTGTCTTTTGGAGAAAGTATCTTTAAATAACTTTACTTAATTTACAATTGAGTACCTATTATTTCTGAATTCAACATGTGTTGCAGGAGTCCACATCTACAGAAAGGGCTACAGAAGAGTCTGCACAAAGCAGTTATACAGAGGTGGGTAGTGTATACTTTTATTTTTTGTTGCATAAGGCTTGTGTTGACAGGTTTAACCCAAGCCCCCCTGCCCCTAGAAAATAGAGTATTTTGGGGGGGAAAACTTGACAACTTAAAGAAAAGAAAAAAAATCTGGCACTACAGAGTTAGAGATAGAGTTGCTTCAAAGGAACTTCAGAGTAAGTGCTAATATATTATTTCACACACAGTACTTTTGCTGACCTTGCATAGTATCTCTTATTGCAGGCAAAATACTTGATCACTGGCTTTTCTTTACAAAGAACAATTTAAATAAAAAATCAAAGAACTAAGCATATTTGTCTTGTCTTTTATTAAACATTTAATGAAATGTTTTATATTTTTGCTGATGGTGGAAATGTTGTGTAAATGGCACATGTAATGTCACAGGCCCTGTCAAGTGCAACCCTCAGGCTTTTCAGACACTGAAATCTTCCCTTTAGTTGGCCAAAGTTCATTTCATTGTGTGACCTTGTCCTGGCTAGAGCTGCATTGTAACTGTAATACAGTGAGCTTGAGATTGATACCATGTTCAAGTAATGTGCATAAATGTGAATCTCTGTGCTTCCACATTTGTGATACAGAACAGTCACACACCATCTAGAGATTTTAGTCTGTCAACTGCCTTTTTTTTAATTTGATATAATCTTGAAAATTAAGAATTGTAATAGTAACTTGGCTGCACATTTACATTGTGATCCCCCTTTCTGTTCACAAAATTCCCTTCATAGAGGCCTTGATGGGAACATTTGTGCAGTCTATTGACCAATCACATTAGTGAAGCCTGAGGGACATATCTGTGTCATATTAATCGGCATGTTCATGATTGCATGATCTTCATTAAAAATGATAATACCTGCGTTGGCTAAAAAAAAAAAAAAAAAAAAAAACCTGCTATAGCCTACAACCTTGGGTCTAAACTGGCTTGGAAATGCCACAAAAAAAACACCCTAAAAACTGCTTGAGCGCCAGGGTAAACTTTGTGAATGACACGACAGACAGCACTTATCAAGTTCTCCGCATCTCCAATAGTTTAAAGGAAAGAGCCACTCGCAAATAATATCAGGACAATGCACACAGTTTGTGCTGTTATTAAAGGCCGACTCCGACGACTCGAACATTAAATGTGCGTTTCCAAAAAATAATTGATGTAAATGACATCCTCACGAGTCATGAGAAAAATTATATCTCTCAAAAAGTACACTATCGCGCTGCGTTAAAAGACTTCTCGTTTCACCTCCGCTTATAAAGGCGCGATCTAATCCTGTTTACATGAAATAAGCCTGCTCACGAGCAGGTTCAAGCTAGCGCACCTGTTGCTATGACAGCAAGTCTAGGATGAGCTTCGAAGAACCAAACGATCCAAGATCATGCCAAATCGTCAACAATCAAATCCAGCTAACTGAGTTAGCGACGTACGAAGAACGAGCCCCTGGGGCTCGTTCTTCGTACGTTGCTTAAAACATCCGAGATCAAATGAGACATCTAAGATGATATCATCGTGCTAATCATGATCCGGCTAATTGGGTTCTTCGAACACACCTGTTGTTTATGATTAGTATCGCTGGATTGAGTTATCTGAGATAATTGCGCGTTCATGCGCTGGTTTAAAAGGGGATATGTATCGATAGTAGAAACATTGATCAGCAACGCTGCTATTGGCTGCTCACCGTGGCCAAAGAGCGCGCTCAGTTTTACTCTGCAGCAGAGCAAGAGCTATTGCTAGAAGGTTATGCTGAATTTGAAAACTTAATTACGTTAAGTTTTCACCTAAAATGTGCAAAGCCAGGAGAGAGGGCTGGCAAAAAGTAGCAAATTAAGTTTGTAGTGACCATTTAGATGTTTTTATCACTTATTACAGTATATATATTTTTTATTTGAATAATTTCTAAATAATTAATAACTTTGTTCATTGTAATCTCAGTCACCACCCACTACTAGAACATGGGAACAAGTAAAAGTGAAGTACTAGAATATTCTACATAATGGTAATTTGTAGCCTACTATAGGCTACTATAGTCTCTTTTAAAAAGGCACTGTTAATAAATGTTTGCTTGTTTATAACAGCAACCAAGAAAAAGGCTGAGAAAAAAAAGAAAAGAAAAACAAACAGGTGGTGTCGTGCAAACCCACATTATACCCCGGCAGAAGAGCTGACCTTTGGGTAGAATGTGAACCGACCCGTCTGGGGTTCAGCTCTTCCTCAGACACACAGTAGGGACCAGTAGCAGCAACTCCTTCATTACTGGTAAATGAACTTTAAATGATCTTACACTGTAAAATATTTTTTTTGCTGCACTAGGCCTATAATCCCAATGGCTGGTCCAGTCATATCAACTGTTAAACCTTGAGTAGGCCTAGTGATGAATTGCTTACTTGTGAAAGTGTGCATGTGTGAAACTACATGTAGCCTAGTTAATGAAAAAAAAATATGTTGCCATGAGTTATTGATCACATTTCCCCCAGTGTACTTCATTGTAATGAAATTGTGTTTTCCTCTTTTGTGCAGTTTTAAACACAAACACATTTATCTGTTCCTGGCTGATCCATGTGCAGTAAGTGGACTTTTCCAAACTTTACATCAAAAGGGAAGAAAGTACAACACTTTGTAATGCCCATTTCCCCACCAATGCACAGGACAGTGAAGAAACTCTCTCAGATGACTGTCTTTTGGAGAAAGTATCTTTAAATAACTTTACTTAATTTACACTTGAGTACCTATTATTTCTGAATGCAACATGTGTTGCAGGAGTCCACATCTACAGAAAGGCCTACAGAAGAGTCTGCACAAAGCAGTTATACAGAGGTGGGCAGTGTATACTTTTCCTTTTATTTTTTGTTGCATAAGGCTTGTGTTGACAGGTTTAACCCAAGCCCCCCTGCCCCTAGAAAATAGAGTATTTTGGGGGGGGAAACTTGACAACTTAAAGAAAAAAAAACTGCCACTACAGAGTTAGAGATAGAGTTGCTTCAAAGGAACTTCAGAGTAAGTGCTAATATATTATTTCACACACAGTACTTTTGCTGACCTTGCATAGTATCTCTTATTGCAGGCAAAATATGACTTGATCACTGGCTTTTCTTTACAAAGAACAATTTAAATAAAAAAATCAAAGAACTAAGCATATTTGTCTTGTCTTTTATTAAACATTTAATGAAATGTTTTATATTTTTGCTGATGGTGGAAATGTTGTGTAAATGGCACATGTAATGTCACAGGCCCTGTCAAGTGCAACCCTCAGGCTTTTCAGACACTGAAATCTTCCCTTTAGTTGACCAAAGTTCATTTCATTGTGTGACCTTGTCCTGGCTAGAGCTGCATTGTAACTGTAATACAGTGAGCTTGATATTGATACCATGTTCAAGTAATGTGCATAAATGTGAATCTCTGTGCTTCCACATTTGTGATACGGAACAGTCACACACCATCTAGAGATTTTAGTCTGTCAACTGCCTTTTTTTTTATTTGATATAATATTACTAATCTTGAATATTAAGAATTGTAATAGTAACTTGGCTGCACATTTACATTGTGATCCCCCTTTCTGTTCACAAAATCCCCTTCATAGAGGCCTTGATGGGAACATTTGTGCAGTCTATTGACCAATCACATTAGTGAAGCCTGAGGGACATATCTGTGTCATATTAATCGGCATGTTCATGATTGCATGATCTTCATTAAAAATTATAATACCTGCGTTGGCTAAAAAAAATTTTTTAAAAAAAACCTGCTATAGCCTACAACCTTGGGTCTAAACTGGCTTGGAAATGCCACAAAAAAACACCCTAAAAACTGCTTGAGCGCCAGGGTAAACTTTGTGAATGACACGACAGACAGCACTTATCAAGTTCTCCTTATCTCCAATAGTTTAAAGGAAAGAGCCACTCGCAAATAATATCAGGACAATGCACACAATTTGTGCTGTTATTAAAGGCCGACTCCGACGAGTCGAACATTTAATGTGCGTTTCCAAAAAATAATTGATGTAAATGACATCCTCACGAGTCATGAGAAAAATGATATCTCTCAAAAAGTACACTATCGCGCTGCGTTAAAAGACTTCTCGTTTCACCTCCGCTTATAAAGGCGCGATCTAATCCTGTTTACATGAAATAAGCCTGCTCACGAGCAGGTTCAAGCTAGCGCACCTGTTGCTATGACAGCAAGTCTAGGATGAGCTTCGAAGAACCAAACGATCCAAGATCATGCCAAATCGTCAACAATCAAATCCAGCTAACTGAGTTAGCGACGTACGAAGAACGAGCCCCTGGTCTTGTGTTTATGCTATGGTCTTGTTGGTTGTGAGCACATGGCTATCATGTGATTTCTGTGTGCCATGTGCTCTTGTCGATGTTCTAGCCCCTCCCATCTTGTTACCTCGTTATTGGTTTATTTGTCCCACCTGCTTTCCCTTGTTTGCCTACCTATTTAGTCTCCCTGTGTTTGCTGTCCGGTGCTCGTTCGCTGTTTAATGTTACCTGAGTTTTGAGTTGTGTTTGTTCTGTGCCTGCCGTGCCATGTTCCTGGATTCTGTAATTAGTTCATGAGACCTGGATTTCTTTGTTTTGTTTGTTTGATTTATGTTTTACTTAAACACAACTTCTCCTCTGCACTTGAGTCCTCGCTCCATTTCCCACAACCCACACGTAACAGTTCCGTCTTGAGTATAAACACTATTTATTATGAGTTGGGCATGTTAAAAGCAGTTTGTTTTACTTTAGTAATAGTGTGTCATAAGTTTAGCGTAGCGGAGCACATTAGCACAGGTGCTGCGCGATTAGTGGGCCAGTCCGCTATATCTAATAAATGGTCAAAATAGCAATGTAATTCGAACATATAAGAGTTTATGATATTTACTCTGCTATGTCGTTCCCATTTTGTTTGTACTTTCACAGTAGTTATTGGGTAACAGTACTGTCCAACGCTATCTCACGTCCAATTCCTACGAGTGAGTATAGAAAGGCGGCTAATTCCAATAATTTTTCTGTCTTAACCCCAGTGATGGTAGGTTTAGTCATTCGTACGAAATTAGCCACCACGTAAAATTCGTACAAATTGCCATTGCAAACTCATCTGTCCTCAAGAATATGGAAGTTCCATTAAAAAGAAAAGGACTAGTAGGCTAAGCCAATGTTCCCAAAGTATTACATAAGTAATTTGTGAACTCATTGAAAAATTACTAATTACTAATTACCAACATTTAACCAATAAATTTCTCATTAATATTACAAAATAGTTATTTATGACCATAAAATAAGTTACTTGTATTACCGTATTGTGTGTAGGGCTGCAACTAACGATTATTTTGAAAATCGATTAATCGGACGATTCTTTTTTTTGATTAATCTGATAAAAAAATCCATTTGATTTTTTGTTTATTATAACTAAATAAAACCCTAAATCAGGGTATTTATGTGTAAAAGTGTACTTTCAAAAGTGCAAAAGCCACACATTGAGTTTTAATAACATCAATATTTGCATTGTTTTTAATGATAATTGCTGATGGCAAGTTGACAACCATGATTAATGTAAAAAAAAATTATAATAATTATATCCAACATATTATGTTTTAACATAATTTTTGTTAAAACAAATTTACACAGACTAGTTGTTCAGATGTGAGGATATAAACTAAAAACATCTTAAGTATATAATTAATTTAGTGCTGGGCAACGATTAAACTTTAATCGCGATTAATCACATGCTTTTCTTGCGATTAATTGCGATTAATCACATTGTTATGCGCAAAATTGAATAATAAATTCTAAAGTAGTGTATTGCGCACTTTTGATTTAAATGTACTGCTATATACACAAAACTTTAAACAAATAAGGTGCTTTATACCAGCAGTATTCCCTTTACACAGTATCAATAAATTATTTTTGTAAATCTCAACTTAAACATTAATGTAATCAAATCAAATATTTAAACAAAGCTATTTGCCACTGCCAGGGCATTACCTTTTACCTAGATTGTTAAAACGAGTCCAGTTTTCTTTCTTTTTTTCTGAAAAGGTATCAACAGGTATCTTGTATCAGCGAGCAGCAGAAACAGTCTGTGTAGTCAGAGGTCATGACCACTACTACAGATATAAGTCGACCAACGTTACTTCTCTGATAGTAGCTTAGGTTTGGTCATGCCATGGTTTCTCACGTACACTAAGATTACATTAAACAGATGTAAAGCACAATTTATACTTCTGCGTCGAACTCACGCCGTAGCTGTGTAGCGCACGTAGCCTTCGGGTGTACCCTGACGTGCACCTCTCCAAAAATGTAACGTCAATTCTACGCGTACCACAAGCGCTGTGATTGCTAGAACCGCTCCCGGGTTTTACATGCTCCCTTTGCATGTGTAATTGCGCGTCAACGCGGACAACGACGCAGAGCTATAAATGAAAACCAACGCGAAGTCTATAGCGTAGAGGCTCCGGCGTAGGTCCGACGCAGAAGTATAAATCAGCCTTTAGTGAGGTGAAGAGTTTGAGCACAAGGTGCAGCGACAAGCGGGTGCGTTCTGTGAAACTGTAGCGGTCATGCTCGCCTCACGCCCGCGCCCGTTGCCGAAGTTAAATTGTTTAAAACTTTGTACACGACGCGCAGCACAAATCATTGGAAGAGAGACTGATCCCTCTGCTCGCTGTTTATGAGTTTCCAGAATCTAAATAGTTATTATCTATAGGTTTTATAGGTAGGGCCTACTATCCATAGAGCGCCTGTCATTCACTCGTGGAGCGCTGTCTCCCTTTCTGTTCACCTGAGAGAACCTGCCAAAGCTTCTCTCCACTGCTGGTTTGGGTGGGTTATTTGCTGGCTGACCAACATCCCACCCTTCCTGTGATCCATGGTTTGACTGTAGGCTTATGTGTATTCAGAGCCAGTGAGCACTTTCAAAATAAATAAAAAATAAGAAAACTGCGTTAATGTGCGATAAAAAATTGTCTGCATTAATTAATAAATGCGTTAACGCGATAATAACGCGTTAACTTGCCCAGCCCTAAATTCATTTAATTTGTATTTCAAATTAAATTAATTATAAGGATAAATTGATAAAATAAATATAGAAAGTCTGAAAACAAGTATGTGACCGTAGTGGAGCCGCAGTAGATCGCGTTTGAAAAACAATTAAAACTTAACAGTAGACAAATGCTATAAAAAGAGAACGGAATGGAGACGCAGCAAGCTAACAGGCTTGATGAAAGGACAGGAAAAATTATGCATTAGTGCACAAGCATTCGCTGAAAACCACTGACTTCAGTGACTAAAAAATAATATTTAACTACTGCTGTTAATAACTGCCTTTATATTTAGTGCTTCACTTTGTAAACAACGTTTTAATTTAACCTATTTCTGCGGTAGCGCTATTTTAATCCATTACTTATGTTGCGATCGAACTGATTGCGCAACCTGATGCTCGAGACAAAATACAGTAAGTTAGGTATCGGAGCCTGTGCCCCTGATAAGGCTGCCTGAACCCCCTCCAAATTTTTCTCAAAGAAATCCCAAACCTCCCCTGGTAATTTATGGGGCGGAGGCGTCCAACCTGACCTTTCACAAAATGGCCGGATTTGGACCCCAGATTCCGTGCCTGGCCCAAAGAAAAG
The DNA here is from genome assembly GCA_029959095.1 of Rhinichthys osculus. Classification (NCBI taxonomy): domain Eukaryota; kingdom Metazoa; phylum Chordata; class Actinopteri; order Cypriniformes; family Leuciscidae; genus Rhinichthys; species Rhinichthys osculus. Next base: position 854,353 of record JARWKJ010000002.1, on the reverse strand, counting down.
TGCTCTTTGCATCTTGGCATGGAACTGACCCAAATCCGCCAATAAGGACTCTCGGTCCACCCTTTTTACTAGGTGAGATGGGATAAATGATAACCCCCTATCCAGTAACTTAATCTGCGCCGGTGTGAGCTGAAAAAATTGAGATAGGTTTACAACAGAACTCTTTCTTTCTTTCTTTCTTTTTATTTTTATTTCCTTCCTTTTTCTCATTCTCCTTTTCTCCTTTTTCAAGATAGGGGCCCCTTTTGTGGGGAGACCCCCCTACGGGTTTAAATGTTGCAGCCAGTGCTGAAACATGGCTACGGCTGTCCCTGGGGTCCAATGGATCCTATCCCCCACCACCGCAAACTTCTTGTCCGGAAGCAGCGGGATACCGTGTTGTGACCTGAAGATTGCATCATTTAATATCTCCAGATTTTCCACCTCCTGCCTTGGCAAACCTCTATCATAGTTCACCAAGGGGATATGTATTACCGCATCCGGAAAAGCCACCTTGGCCGCCTCCAGCAGCTGCTCCACATTCTTTTTAGCCACTTCTTTGCTTGGTTGGGTCCGGTCGTTGAGACCGAAGGCCAGGATCACCTGCCTAGCCCTTGGAAACACCGGCGTCTTGTGTTTTAATAGGTGGCTGGCGTGCACCAAATTGGCCCCGGATAGCTGTGGACCTCTACCTTCCCGTTCCTCACCCGGGTAAACCTAGCCAGGTTTGAAGACCCCAGCAGTAACACGGATCTTTCGGGGGTTAGATCCCACGCCCCAAACTTGTCTCTAGTCCCCTGGTGCTGGATGTGGAGACTCCACTCTGGTGGTGGAACCTTGGGGACCGCCTGCCCCCCTGGGTCTCCTCCTCCAACAACCAATCCATATCTTCCTCCTCCTCCTGCCTCTTCTCTATTGCCTTCACGGCTTCCGCTGCCGGGTTTGGGACTGGCAGGGTCGTCACTGCCTTCCTGACAGATCCCAATCCCTTTCTGGCCGTCCCCCTCTTGGGCAATACCGCCCTGCGGCTAGTCTCCTCCAGCTCCCTAATCTCTTCCAGGGAATATTCTGGACTCGACCCCAGTTCCGGACCCCCGGTTGGGGCCGCCTCCGTTCTGACTGTTCTGGCCGGGGACCCACCACTCGGCTGCCCCACCACAGTCTGAGGACCCTGTGTAGGCTTTTTACGGCGCTCCTCCTGCCTACCACCGCTGCTATGCGCCGCCTCTTCTTCCTCCCCTGCTCCCCTGTCTCCTGTTCCTGTCCCTTCACCCTCCTCACTCTCTTCTGCAATCCTGACCTTCCCCCCAACCGGGGCGGAGGACTGACCCTCTCCTTCCTTCCTTTTCATATGGACCACCACCGCTCTTCGGGGCCTGCTCGCTGCCGCTTCCATCCTCTGGGACCCCTTCCCAGTCATAAAGCGGGCCACTACCTCCCCGGCCCGCCGTATCGTGTCCTCCCTGAGGCTCCTGATGCCCCGGCGGGTCCATCTGATGGCGATCTCCCATGCCTCCCTCCACCGTACTCTGGGGGCATGGGCCACCCCTCGACTAGCCTCTCGGAGGGCATCATCATAATGGCTAGTCAAAATATCGATCCCGTTGTCCAACCACTGTTTGGCATTTCCGAATAACAAATATTTTGTATTTATACTCGGAAATGCCGGCTGGATGCCCGAAGACATTTGGACAGCCATCCCTTCCAACCTCGAGGTGGAAGATTCACCACCCCTATCTCCCTCCATTTCCACCACATGGTGGAACGCCTTTAGGAACTTGTGTAAAATCCTGATCAAGACCTTGAACTCCCTATCCTCCACATCTCTCCTTTCCATACTCCTTCTCTCCTTCACTTTCCACTAATCTGCCAGCAAGAAAGTAATATAAAATCAACCAACCCATCCCTCTACCCTATCCTTTAACAAATGCGTAACTCAGAGACGAACCAGGAGAAGTCCGACCTGTCTGGGACTGACGACTCCCTAAGGGCCGGTCTGGGCCCGTATTCGTCCCCCCACCCCGACTCCAGGAGCCGAGGGAGGGGCCGGAGGGGGTTCCTTGTCACATTCACACCCAAAAAAACTACTCCCTCCCCCTCCCCAGAAGAGCTCAAGCCCGTAAACCAAACCGAAATCTGGAGAGTCCTACCAAAAAAATCAAGCCTTGTATCCCATCCCTATGCCTTCCTAAAAAATATGTGTCCATCCAACCCAAAGATGCGAGGCCCCCACTGAGCCCTTTTCCAGACCAATGAACCTAGCCAAACTTTTTTTCTTTTCCAACAATCCTCCTGGCCTGATATTGCATCACTACACCAACCCTTGCGTAGTTAGGGCAGACTTACATCCTATGCCTAACTAAAGCAGATCTGGATTCGTTTCCAAAAACGCAGACTTAAAATGTGTGCCAAAAGAAACCACCGCCTCCAATAAGCACCATAAATCTCTAGTCAGGTCTACTTCACCCAAAGATGCGAGGTCCTAACTGAGCCAGTCCAGACCAGCGAACCCAACAGAAACCCCAAGATTCCCGTCAGATAATCCTGGCCTGGCATCGCATCTCCACACAATACTTTTGCGTAGCTAGAGCGGATCTAAATTGATCGTTTCCGTGCAGAAAGAAGCCACCACCTCTAATATGCACCATTGTAATCAAAGCCAACCCACATCAAAGCCTCCAATATCCCTACTTGGATAACCCTGGTATGTCATAGTCCGATGGCTCTGGCGGGGTTAGGTTTTTTGAGGATATTACAACAGCTCCCCCCCTCCCTGTCACTAGTCCAGAGAAGTGAGGAGACTGAGGAAAGCACTGGCCGACGCATGTCAGACTATACCATTTCTCCCTTCTTGGAGAATGTTCTAGCTTAGAACCTGGAGCCAAAAACAGAAGATTTGAATATCTTCTACTGTGTATAGACCACAGGACTACTGTGGTTAGCTTCCTAGGACGAGAATAGGTCTAAATCTCCTTGATTTAAACAAAAGCCTGTCCCTAAGAACATTTTGGAAAAAAACCGACCACCAGTCTATTCTGGATACCCAAAACATATATATAACCGCGCACTACTCGGTGTACAAGCCACAGGTCTATTCTGGGTAGGTTTAGAGAAAGAGTTGATACAGACCTAGATCCAAAGGTAAAACACCAAACACTACCTAGTGTCCACATTGAGGTACATTCTCTACTCCCCCAGGCAATGCATGAGGGAAATATTCAAGACACTCTCGTCAGTAGTGTACCTCAGATTCACCAGATGTTTTGGCCCTTTACACACCAGACACCCTCCTCTGAGGCGGCCCATCCTAGATGATCAGTCCAGGACGAGTGTCTCTTGACCAATTGTTAATCGAACTAGACCAGATCCTTCAAACCACTGTGGTTGGGTTCTGGTTACAGGATATTACCAATACGATCAGGCTGACCTCTGAATCGGAACCTTCTTACAGGTCCATGACCTTTTATAGATCACCCTTTCTCCTGACTAACCAGACGTCCTTTCTTTTACAGAACGATCGCCGACCGGGCTGACCTCTGAATCAGAACCTTTCAGGTAGGAAACCATGACCTTTTATAGATCACCCTTTCTCCTAACTAACCAGACCTCCTTTCTTTTACAGAGCAATCGCCGACCGGGCTGACTCTTGAATCGGAACCATCTCTCTGGTACTTTGAAAACATGTTCTTCTATAGATCATTCTCCTGCCCTTGATCCTTCCTTACATCTCTTTCAGGACGACCCTTCTTTTGACCCCTTTTTTTAGTGCTGACTACCGAATCAGAGCTACCAGTTAAGAACACCGGAAAACGAGAAGTCTACCCTCTAACTTCAAGAGACGTTCCCCACGCTCTTCACCCAGTCAAAAGAAAACTCACAATGCTGCGGGCATCGGGACTGACGGATGCGGTGCATCAAGCTTCTACCAGTTCTTCACCCTAAGAGTCAAGACTAACCAGGCCGACATCATCCCATTACAGGACAACCGCTGGCATTACCGACTCCTAAATTGGAGTTTCCAGGTAAGAGATCCTGTCCCTCTACCGTAACGATATCACAATCAGTGTGTGAGTATGTTGTTGCAATATGTACTGTTGCATGAGAGGTGCTAATCACCCATAGAAGACTGGGCTCCATTTAAGGTCTGTTAGCCCCATTTTTTTTCACTTACCGCTCTCCCTAGTGACCCTTCATTAACACCGCAAGGTATCAAGGCCACCCGAGAAAAGCCTGTGGGGAATGGTCTACTTCCTCTGGGCCCTATGTCAGCCCTGCTGACTTCACCCAGGAAGCCTTGTCCAGGAAGTCCCCAAATAGCAACCAATTGTTGCCAGGTCCTTCTAATTCCCAAGACAAGACCCCCTGAAACCACTCTATATCGAGGATCGAGATTGGCGGATGCACATTTCTGCACACCAAGCTTCTACCAACCTCTCTCCTCAAGAGCAAAAAAACGACTGTACAGAAATAATCCTTACCAAAGGACGTATTCGTCAGCCGCAGATACCACCCGATGGCATCGCTCTGATATATGCTTTTTTGATGTAGAACCCGCAACCGCGGTGAGAGAATTTTTTTCTAAAAACTTTTCCCTTTTTTAAGCCTAATTAGGCCAAACAGGTGTAGAAAATGAGCCTAATTAACCAACCAATCAACCAATTTAGTCCATTAACCATCAATCAATTATTCAATAAAACCTCAATTAAATAGGAACCAATAGGAGTTAACCTGTTAAGCTGCAAGCCCACTTTTGAAAAATCCCCAGAAATGGCATTCCCAAACTGAAACAGATACAGTTCATGAACCCTTTGCACTAAAAGCACAAGTAAGATCTCATTTGAAAGCTTACACCTGGTAGTTTATTGTAAATGTAGAATTAATTATTGTCATTATGAATTTTTTTTTTTTAAATAGCTTCAAAGTTTTGTAAAGTTATTAGAAATGTATTTTTATGAAACATCTTCATGAAAATAAAATTGAAGTTGGCCCTGGAGCAATCTAGAAATGCACTGCAGCTAAAGCCATATGTGTGACCATTTTATATTTAAAATCTGAAAATGATAAGTCTAAAACTCTGTATTTAGTTAAATGTGTTTCAAGATCATGTCAAATTACTTTATTTTGATTAGACTGATTTAGTATCTTCAATGCAAACTGATGTTTAGTAATCTATTCAGTCTATTGTCTATTCAATCACGAGCCTCCATCTACAAAAGAGACGAAAAAACTCTTAGTATATCAATTACTAACATCCCCTCCATTCCCACCCGACCCTAAAAAAGCTACTTCTCCGAATGCGAAATCCTGTGTGGATTTGTTCCCGTCCAGCGAACCTCACCAAACCCAAAAAGAGAATAATTCAGTAATCCTGGCCGGGCATCGCATCCCCAAGAGTTTGTTCTCTTTCCCATATCCAAATTCACAAGACCACAACCAGCCAGTCTCCTGGCCCGGGCTGACATTGAACCTTATGAGAAAAACGAACTGGAGAGGGCCACGGGACTTCGCAGGCCTCCCCCGGTGCCAGATTTGGCCTCCAATGTTCGCTCCCCCACTCGACTCCTACCCGGATCACCCGACCAAGAATCAAGTGAGGCAGCGTTCCTACAACCCATAATATTCCATAAAAATCCCCAACCTTTGGTTTTCCTCAGCCCCCCTAGGTCCGAAGGCACACGCTAGGTTAGGCCTTTGAAAAGACAACGCCTCCCCCCGGACGACCTCTCCTGGTCATCCAGTTAGATAGGAAGGACGCAGAAATACACTGGCCAGCGCATGTTTCTGATGAGGCTGATCCACCAATAACCACAATGTTTTAGTCTAATATTACTTCCCCTATTTTTGTGTTTTTAATGTTAAATAGCCTCTCATTTTCAGAATCCAGTTCTTGGCCATACCCGACTCACTCAGATCCCATTTTGCTCACCGGAAATCCTGACCGAGCCCATCCCCCCAAAAAGAGTTAACTCATGATTGCCTTCAAACACGGAACGTCCTCCAAAAAAATTTTTTAAACCAACGTGATAATCCCTACTCTAATGAACACATCTTCAGTGGTGTACCTCAGGATCATCAGGTGTTTCGGCTCTTTAAACACCAGACACCCTCCTCTGAGGCGGCCCGCCCAAGGGGATCAGTCCTAGGCGTGTGTTCAGACAACATCTATGAACCTCCAACTAACTAGATACTATTCACATCTACCCAAGAGCACCAACCCGAATACAATTTCATAGCTCAAACTACACAAGGCCTCCCCACCATCCCAACAACCTCAACCAATTATTATATAACCCCCTAATGCTAAGCATCGATAGAAGACTGGGAATCCTGTTACGGCCATTTTAACCCAAGGCCACCTTCTCTGAGTGCTGTCCAAGTGGACCCAGAGAGGTCGGATACTTTACCAAGTAGCCCCTTCGTTAACACCGCAAGGTATCCCAGGGTACCCAGAAAGGGCCTGTGTCCCGAGCCTGGTTGGCGGGTACAAGTGCCAAAATAGGCAATAATGAGTACCAAGCTTCTACCAGCCATAAACTCTAAGTAAATGCAATAACCTTAACAGACATCACACCTACCAGTGGAACCGCAAGGGAGCATAACCTTAACGAACTTCCATCTTCTAAAACCACCTATCCTAATCTACCTCCTACCACCTTCCTGGTAACCTTTCAACCCTTCATTATCCCCAATCCTCGGTAATCCAACTATCCCGTTACCGTTGCTTTCCAAGTGAATCCCAACACCGTGGATCCTCCCCGAGAAGACAATCTCTTCTCGATTTTTCTTCGATTTTTCACCACCATCTATGTACTCCTTCACAATCCTCGATAGTCCAACCATCCTGTTATCGTTGTTTTCCCACGTGAATCCCAGTACCGTGAAACCTTCCTGATCCGACCGATGATTCCTTCTATCCTCTTCTTGATTTTTCTTCGATTTTTTTCACCACCCATGAGTAACCTGTTTCCCCAGGCCAACCATTCAACCAGGAACACCAAATCTCCAAAGTCAAAACCCCAGGTTCAGTGGGGTCAGAGGGTTTTTGACCCTCTGTCTTAGAATCTGCTGGCCTGCTTGGGCCCTGTCATTAAACCCAAATGAGATGATAACATGTTGGGCCTCCTGAAACACGGGTGTTTTGTTTTTGAGAATGTGGAAGGCCAGTTTCAGATCCGCCCCCGGGAAACTGTGCACCTCTATGCCATCATCTCCCACCCGAGGAAACCGGCTGAGATTTGAATCTCCCAGAATCAGAATTGTTTTCTCCGGAGAGAGACTCCAGAGTTTGTACTTATCACCGGTGGTCTCATGCCTTTGAAAAAGGTTCCAGGTTGGCTCCTCGGTACCCTTATCTTTTGGATCCTGCACTATCCCTGTCTGGGGGACCCCTGGGGCATTCCCTGATGCTGCGGCCTGTTCCCTCGAGGTAGAGGCTGGCATAAGCCCCACTGCCCCATCCTGCCTTGGACCCAGTCCCTTGCTGCTCTCTCCTCTGCTCTCTGGGACTACCTCGATCCTGGCCCCTTCCTCAATATCTAGGATGTCATCTAGATCCCACTCCGGACTAGATCCTAGATTTGGCGTCCCCTGGGCGCCCTGTTGAGTCCCTTCTCCCTGCTCTGTCCTTGGAGGCCCTGTGTTGAGTTGGCCATGCTGACTGGGAGCTCCCTGACGACTTTCCGGGACCGGCGGAACTCCCTCAACCTCCATTGCTGTTCCCCCGTCCCGACTCTGGGCCTCCCCCCCAGAAGTAGAGGGGCGTGGTTCAGTGTCCCGGCGCTGGACTCGAGTTACTGGGTCCGGTCTGCCTCAGCCCCTGCCCTTGTGGTCATCAGACGGGTGATCTTATTAGTGGCTCGCCTAATCGTGCCTTCCCGGAGACGCCTAACATTACGACGAGCCCATTTAATAGCGATTTCCAGAGCCTCCCTCCATCGTACCCTGGAGGCATGACTAATCGCCAGACTGGCTTCCTCTAAGGCCTTTTGGTAATGCTCCACCAGAATATCTGTCCCGGTGTTGAGCCAATTCTTAGCATTGCCAAAGATCAGCCACTCCGTATTAATATTCGGGAGAGCAGGCTGCACCCCGGTTGAAATTCGGGCCACCATTCTTTGGAGCCTGGCCGGGGGACAGTTATCATCCGAGGCCACCTCCATCTCAGAAACATGGTGAAAAGCTCTAATATATTTATAAAGCACCCTAATCAGGGCCTTGAACTCCTGGTCCTCCATCTAGCTTTACTCCTCTTCCTCTTTTTCTGCCTGCAACATAAGACAGTAGGTAAGACAACTCCTCCTGGCCTTTCAAAACTACACTCAAAAACCCAAATCCCCAACCTAACAAGGTAAACAAGAAGCGAACCAGGAGACGGAGGACCTGTCTAGGCAAACCATCTCCCTAAGAGTCCATTTGGACTCGTATTCGCCCTCCTTTCCCACCCCCACCCCGACTTTTTCAAGCCGGGGAGGGGGCCGGAAGGAGCCTTAAAGAGTACTACCCTGGCTGAGAATAAGAATAAACACCCAAACCCGAGAAAATTCACGCAGCGGAAAATCGACGCCTCCGAAAAACGATCGAAACTCTAGACGGATCTAACCCGACCCAGGGTGCAAGGTTTTTTTGGACCTGGTCCACACTGGCGAATCCTCCGGCAACCCGAAAGCCACCGTCAGATAATCCCAGCCTGCCATCACACCCCCACACAATATTTTGCATAACTAGAGTAGATCTAGTATTAACCTAAGATTGATCAAAAAAGGGAAACGGCCTGCCTCCTGCAGATTAGTTTAGAAAATTCCGGCCCTTTGCGGAAAAAGCCCTGGCAGGTCAGATCCGATGGCTCTGGCGGGGTTAGGTTTTTTGAAGGACATTACAACAGCTCCCCACCCTCCGGCACTAGTCCAGGAGAGCAGGAAGTCTGAGGAAAGCACTGGCCGACGCATGTTAGACTCTACCATTGCTCTCAACTTGGAGCTCGCTCCGACTGGAACTTCTTTGGGCTTAAAGGAGACCAACTGTCTCCGGAACCAGATGCATATGACACCGGGCTGAAGATGACGAGGCTAGTGACCCATAAGATTATTACGGGTAGGTTTTAGGGCAAGAGCAGGTGTTAGCCTAGTTCTAAATCGATTAAGCGAAACCGGACTCTACTCGGTGTGAAAACCATAGGGCTACTATGGGTAGGTTTCAGGAGGGAGCAGGTGTAGGCTTAGCTCTAAATCGATTAAGCGAAACCAGACTCTACTCTGTGTGAAAACCATAGGGCTACTATGGGTAGGTTTCGGGAGGGAGCAGGTGTAGGCGCAGACTTCGACCTAACATTGACAATGCAAATTCCAACGGTAAAGACGACTAGGCTTTGTAAACCATAGGGTTACTATGGGCCAGTACAGACTCAGATCCAGATAAAATTTTCCAAACTTAGAACACCTTCTATACATAGAACTACATTACCCTACTCCCCCAGGGAATGCATGGGGGAAATACTCAAGCCACTCTCGTCAGTAGTGTACCTCAGATTTCTCGGGTGTTTCGGCACTTCGAACACTAGACACCCTCCTCTGAGGCGGCCCATCCTGGATGATCAGTCCAGGACGAGTGTCTTGTGGCCAATTGCTAGACGAACTAGACCAGATCCTCAAACACATCGTTGTTGGGCTCTGGTTTTGGAATATTATCGAGGTTTGATAAGGATTTGAGCCCATCTCACAGTTCTCACCCTCTGTTAACGGCCCTCAACTTTAGAAGACGTTTCTGGATTAAACTCTCAATGGGGCGGGTATCGAGACTGGCGGATGAGGAGCTTGCTTTCCTTCGTTTCTTGCTTTATAATTCAAGCTCCTAACATCAAGCTTCTACCAGTCCTTCTCCCTCGAAGCCAAGGCAAACCAAACAGACATCATCCCACTACAGGACAACCGCTGGATGCGTTGACTCCTGAATTGGAGTTCTAACTCATACAATGCACAAGGTCAGTGTGTGAGGGTGTTGTTGCAGGGTGTGCTGTTGCATGAAAGGTGCTGATCACCCATAGAAGACTGGGCTCCAATTAAGGTCTGTTAGCCCCAGACCACCTTCCCTGCGTGCTGTCCAAGTGGACCCAGGGGGGCTGGCTACTTACCGCCCTCCCAAGCAACCCTTCATTAACACCGCAAGGTATCCAGCTTACTCGAGAAAAGCCTGCGAGGAATGGTCTACTTCCCCTGGCCCTTTGTCTTGTCCCAGAAGTCCCCAAACAGCAACCCGTTGTTGCCAGGTCCTTCTTATTCCGGAGACAAGACCCCCTGCATCCGCTCCATATCGAAAGGTTGAGATTCGGTGGCTGCACATTTCTGTACGCCAATCTCTTCCTTCGAGAGCAGACAGGACTGAACAGATAAAATCCTTACCGAAGGATGAATCTCCAGCCGCAGATGCCACTGGATGGCGCAACTCTGAGGTATACCTTTTTAATGCGGTTACCTCGACCATAGTGAATTTTTTTCCTGACACCTGCTCAAACCAATTTTATCTCATTCCTAACCGAACAAAATATGAGAAACCACCCTTACCTTCCTAATAAAGTTTATCTGAAGACGAAAACTCTCAGAATTTCGAGGTTTTTTTACAGAGAAATCGATTTGTTATGATGACGCTGATTTTTGTTTATGGGAGGAGCTCAGATAAAGGAGTAAATGTCGGGAAAAACTTCCCGAATCCCTCCTCATCCTCACATGCTCATTTAATGTTATCCGATTACTTATTTACTGGTTTGCCCTATTATTAAGAAACCCATAGAACCACCAGCAATGGCTTTTTTGTTTATTGAGAAAAAGGAGAACTATGACCCCCTATAGAAGAAACACCCCTGCGCTGACCTGAAAGAAAATACCGAGACAAGTTAATGCTTGAAATCTTTATTTATTTTAAACTCAAAATGTGAAGGCCCCTATTCTTTACTCCAGATGATCCAGCCAGTGCTGAAAAATCAGCTTCACCGTGGCGGGGGTCCAGTGCACGCCATCCTTCACTACCTTAAACTGCTCCTCAGGTAAGGGGGGAAGGCTAAATTCCGTCTTCTGAATAATCTCATTCAGACATGTGAGGTTACCTCTTATCCCAGTTTAACATGGCCATCCGGTCAATTGCAGACGGGAAAGTATAGGCCGCCGCCTCTTGTAGGTTTTTCACCCGCTGCCTCAAAATCTGCTGGCCTGCTTGGGCCCTGTCATTGAACCCGAACGAGAGAACGACATGTTGGGCCTTAGGAAACACCGGTGTTTTATTCTTCAGAATATGGAAGGTGAGGCACATGATTCTCCAAACAGACTATAATAAATATCAATAATAATAATAAATAAATGAATAATAATAATAAACAATCATTCTTATTTCTTATTTCCCTTTTTTTCATTATTGGCCTATTAAGAATAAGAATAACAATAATAATAATGATGATGATGATGATGATGATGGATGATGATGATGATGATAATAATAATAATAATAACAATCATAATAATAATAAAAAATAGTAAAAAATAGAAGTAAAAAATAGAAGTAAAAAATAGTAAAAATAATAACCATAATAATAATGATGATAATACTAGTTGTAATAATAGTAGTAATTATGATAATAGTAATAAAAATAATCTATGGTGCTGGTTTTGATATTTTTAAAGTTCCTGCGGGCCCATCTGATGCCTACTTCTAGGCCCCTCTCCCTTTCTTCCTCTTGCAAATCCGTCTCCTTCAACTGAGAACGAGTTTGCTCCAAGATCAAAGAGTAATGCTTCTTAAGAATCTCCAGACCCTTTCTGAGCCATTCCTTGGCATTCCCCAGGAGTTCTTGGCCGACTATGGATGTTGGGCCTGCCGGCAATACCACGGCCCCCAACCATTTTGTTACCCTCTGCAAGGCCCTTGGCCCAGGCTCTTCCTCTGTCTCCCGTAGATTAGCAAGGTGGTGCGTCATTTTAATATAGGTATGGGTTAACCTAACCCAGCCCCTAAAACAAGCATGGAAATCCATCTATGGAAAGAAACAAAGTCTTTGAGTATCACCTATAGACCCTTATCACAAGTACTGCATGTTTTAAACTAGGAGTACGAAATCTTTGAGTAGATTTGTTCCCGACCAGCGAACCTCCCCACACCATGAGGAGATGTGGTTCAGTAATCCTGGCCAGGCATCATACCCCCAAGAGTATATTCCCTTTCTCTGAAAACATTCTATTCAGTCATTCTACACCTTCTCCCACTAATCCCTCCAAAACAACTACCAGCCAGGTGGGACTTGTGTTTGTTTTGGGTGGGACTTGTGTTTTTTGGAGGTGGGACTTGTGTTTTGTTTTTGGAGGTGGGACTTGTGTTTTGTTTTTGGAGGTGGGACTCGTGTTTTTTGGTGGGAATTGTGTTTTTTTTGTGGATATATAGCTCCGCACAGGAAGCAGTCAGCGACAAAAACTAGGTATCATTCGAAAGATCTTGGTGAGGCCTTTAAAATGACACCAAACTTGTATCGTTCTGGGGGGCGGAGCTATGGGACCAAATACATTTGTGTATTCAAAAATTATCTCGGTCTAGGAAAGTCTCTGCGAGTGCTTTCCAATGACACCTTGTTTGTGTCGCTGTGACCTTCCTAGGCCGAGATACATTTTTGAAACATGAATATATTTTGTCCCATAGCTCCGCCCAGGAAGCAGTCAGAATGACATGAACTAGGTATCATCAGACCTTTCCAACGAGACCAATGTGATGTTTCTGTGATGTATGAGTCATGAGATATTGGCACTCTAAGTTTAACCAGAAGTGACCCTATAGCTCCGCCCAGGAAGCCTATATTTCCCCAAACATCACCCAGACCTTTCTGGTAACTCACCCCAGATTTTGTGGGTGTGACTTTGGGGGTGGGTCTTGTGTTTTTTGGGGTTGGGACTTGTGTTTTAAGTATTATACATTTTAAAAACGTTGTTGTAAATAACACATAATTACAAATAATATATTCAAATAACTATATTTAAATTATAACATGAAAATATTATCAATGTTTTATTTTATATTATTTGATAATAAATAATGTTTCTTTTTGGGATTTCATTAATTTATATATATAAATATATATTTATATAAATCATTCTTGCATTTATACAATTTGTAAGTATTATAAAAGTGTAATTTTATTTTACTATAATAAAAAATAGATTTTTATTTGTTTTGCTGTTAATAAATCTGAAGAAAGGGTTTGATGAATTAAATTACTTCAGTGCATTTGATGTTCACATTTTTAGCCAATGTCTCCCTCTAGTGGACAAGCAACATTCATTTATTTATTTACATATTGGACAGAAAAGGGTCTTTGAGTTTAACACGCACTGGTCTTTATTGAAAACACAAACATAACAAAAATTAGTAACATAAAATACTGTAAAAACAGATAATATTAACTGTTTTAAGATTTACTGTAATTTATATACTTAATTTTTAATACACATGATTAAACAAAATGTAATGTGTATACTGAAACAACTTAAATTCCTTATCAACATAAAAGGCAGTGTCTTGTGAGTTAAGTTTTTTTCTGGAATTTTGTTCAGATGTTTAAAATGGAGATACACATCTAAACAGCAGTTGTACATCTATGTAAGAAAAAACAGGTCGACGTCTCCTGGCTGAACTGTGAATATAAAAGGCTTACATTAGTGATGTACTCACAGACATACAAACACATGTCTATACACACTTATTACTCATAATCCTATAAAAAATAATTTATAGATAGTGGGCAAAAAGTGTAAACTGACCAAATGTAGACGTGCATCTGAACTGGAGTTGCACATCTCAAAATTAAGGGGTCGACGTCTCCTGTCTGAACTGTACATATAAAAGTATTATTTGTCATATACATGTAATGGTTAGGTTTAGGGTTTGGGTTAGGACATATTGTGTAAAAAGGGTGAACTTACCAAATTGAGGCTTGCATCTTAACAGGAGTTCTTCATCTCAAAAATAAGGGGTCGATGTCTCCTGCTTGAACTGTAAGTATAAAAGGTTTTTATTAGTGATGTACTCAGACACAAATACTACTCACAGATACTCATACATAGACTCACACACACACACACACACACACACACACATAGATACACACACATAGATACACTGTAAAAAAAATCCTAATTTTACAGAAAATAACTGTGATTTTTTGACGATCATTTTCTTTCATTTTAAATTGTACTCAAAACACTGTAAAATTACAAATAATATCTGTCAAATAAAAATTCAGCTGTTATTTTAGGTATTGTGACATTAATGACAAATTGCAGTAATTGACATTTTTATACAGGAAATTGATTGTATTTTTCATACAGTATTTTTTCTGTTTTCTTAAATTACATAAAAATGTATGAAAAATTACAAATATAATCTGTAATTAATTAATCTGTAATTTATTGTAAACATTGCTATCACTTTCAGAGATAGTCAGAATATGAAATACTGCTAAATGTAAAAGGACTCAAACACATCATTAGTCACCATCGAACAGGGGACTCGTGTCCTTTTGTGTAGTGAAATGACTAAAACATGTTCATGCTGCTTCTGCTGCGTAAATTTGGCATGTGCACTTTAACTTGTGTGGACATGGGCATGGAATGATGAATAAAAATGGTCAAATCTAAATTAACTTATTTTGTTATAGTCAAAAATATTATTATTATTTTAGGCCTATAGTTTTGTTGAACATTTAAACTGATAATTTAGTTGAGCCAACTATTCAAAATTTAAATGCAATAATCTCTATATATATACCATTATAATTATATAACATATATTCATATTAATGTATAATTATATAATGTTGTAAAGAAAAATGATTCTTTCAAAAATGTCTTGCACCAGTTGAAAAAAAAAACAATGAAGGACTGATCTGTGTTCACTGAGAAAATCCTATTAAATTAATCAGTTGTTTGGATGGATGGATGGATGGATGGATGGATGGATGGTTGGATGGATGGGTTGATGGTTTGATGGATAGATGGATGGATGGTTGGATGGATGGTTTGATGGATGGTTTGATGGATGGTTTGATGGATGGATGGTTGGATGGATGGTTGGATGGATGGATGGTCAGATTGGGAAATCTTGCTCAATGTAAAAGCAATCAAACAGACGTCGTAATTTGCTATCTAACAGGGGACTTTAGTGTTAGTGTGACACCTATGTGGTTGCTTTGCCATTTCTTCATTTTCATTCTTTTGACCTCAAAAATATTATTAGAGTGTATGTTTATGGCAAGAACCGGTCTTTATTGTAAACATTGCTATGACTTTCAGAGATAATCAGAACATGAAATACTGCTAAATGTAAAAGGACTCAAACACATCATTAGTCACCATCGAACAGGGGACTCGTGTCCTTTTGTGTAGTGAAATGACTAAAACATGTTCATGCTGCTTCTGCTGCTTAAATTTAGCATGTGCACTTTAACTTGTGTGGACATGGGCATGGAATGATGAATAAAAATGGTCAAATCCTTTAATATAAAGTAAGTGTACTTAGAAAGTGTAACCAAAAGCTTCTTTTTTTTTTCTTTACACTTTTCATGAAGGCTGTGCTTGTAATGAATTAAACAGTCAATTTGCATTGTCTTGTTTTTTCAATAATGTCATGATCCATGTGCACGCGTCTTGCCCCACATCACAAGGATCACAAGGTGACCCGTCTTGTTTGTTATGTTTATTCCAAACACAGCTCATCCGTTGATGATCCTCCCAGCATTGAAGAATGGCAAGGCTGGACTCTGTCAAGATGCAAAGTGACCTGGAGACGGGCACCGAGCTCTCTGACATTGAGAAGACCAAATATCGCTATTGGTGTGAGCACTCCTGGTGTTCCGCCATATGCAGCGGCCAGGAGACGTGGAAGCCTTGACGGTAAATTTGTTTGTATTTGCGATGTGATGTATCGTTTGCACGGTATGCATTGGTACATAACTCCGTGTCAATGTTGTCCTCGGAGTGGCTGGACAGGATCACTCACAGCAGCCGTGTTGTGGTAGGCATAAGGAGAGATAAAAAAGTCTGCATGCAAAAAATCGCCTTGACACAAGAGGATAAAGCAATAAGTTTTAGTACGGTACAAACAGAAGTTTGCTCATCACCACCCATGCGATAATAACTCTTTGGTCCTTTTTTTCATATTTTCTGCAGCTGTACTTCACCAAGATCAGGCCTGGGCACATTCATCCTGAAAAATTCAGAAGGATTTTTTTCCTCTTCTTCTGACGAGAGAGCCCACAGCGTTACACGGGACATGGCCCGTTTCCTTGAAATGTACGTACCTAAATACCAAATCATACAGTTATCAAACAGTCAAAACGCAATGAACATTTCATGTTACCTTTTTCTTCTGCAGGTTCCAACTGTCCCCTTACACAAGGCATGATGTGCGGAGGGCTGTTTTAAGGATGGCTACTAAAAAACTGCCAGCGCAACAAGAGGCCGTAAAGCGCTACATGAACCCTGCCGTGGCGCGGCCTCAAGATGTGGTGGAAGTGCTGCTGGACTCCATGGCCTGGTTTGCCAGGTATGTCTGTTCATCTAAAAAAAAAAGAAAAAAAAAGGACAAAACACACCACAAACAGTTTGTACATCAGATTAGCAAGTTGTGCTCATTTTTGTCAACCTTGTGTTCCTTCCTCTCTTAACCCTCTGGGGACCAAGGTGTTTTTGGGGCCCTTGGGATGTTTTGACATGCACTGATATTTGTGCTTTTTTCAGTTATTTATAAACATGTTAATGGCAAAGGTGTAAATTCACTCTATATAGCACAAGGCTACCATAATATGTGAGCAACATGTATGTACATGTTTGTATTTTTGAGAGAATATTGTTTATGCATGGTTATTGAAAAAACAAAAAATTAAAGTTTCTGAAATAAGGCCACAAAACACATACTAAATATGTGTCCACAAGACTTTTCACTAATGGAAGTTGTCCTGCCTAATCATTCACATAACACAATAGATTGATTAAAATTGTGAAAATTTTGTTTTGTTTGCCAAGGCAATATGCGAATGGGCGTCAACTGCCCAACCCCCTCGTGAATAATTAGTTGGTTCTCACCTGAGAAGACAAAAGACCTGCATAGTAATGACTGCATAGTAATGAGCCTTTCATTCAGGTGTGAGAAAGAACGCAAGGACCCCAAAGAATGCAAGAACAATATATATATATATATATATATATATATATATATACATATACATATACACATACATACATACACACACACACACACACACACATATATACATATATATATAAAATATAAATATAAATGAAAGTCAAAAGCACATTTTTAGTCATACCTGGAAACAAATCCTGTTCAAATAGGTTATATGGGCCATTCTACAGAATTGGTTCAAAGTTAGAGTTGGAAACATCTTGAAAAGAAAATAGTCTTTTTCCATAAATGTCTTAGTAGGCCAATACATTTTATCATACATATTTCAAAGTTAAGGATTCATTATTTTGATATAGCTTGCATTGGAACAAACACTATAACATCTTAGTTGATTAGTTTATTGACAAAACATACTATATATTTAACATATGAGCAGAAACTCCTAACAAAAGCTTATTTGATGTCTATTTTAGAGTAAAAACTTTATCCAAAACTAGTCAACAAAATGTTGTCTTATTTCGTCTGTAACGTATTTGTGCGTTCATTCATTCATTCACACACACACACACACACACACACACACACACAGAAACATGATTCACATTTAAACAGTAGGCTATTTTTGCGTTTACAGACACTAACGTTATTCTATATCGCGATTAGAACAAAGCACAAGCATAAAAGACTTACACTTCTCAGCTGAATCTGTTGCTCCTCCTCGAAGTGAAAATAAACCAGCTCTTGTTCTGTGGAAAATGTCCCAGGATTATTCCTCATAGCTGCGCAAGACGAATCTTAATCTGACTAAAAAATATAGTGTGTTTTCAGAGTTTATATGGGCGTTAACGCGTCTCAATGTGTTGCTTCACATATACAGGTACATCCTATATAAAACATCCTTTTTTAAAAATAAAACCATGTATTAAGATAAAGACACACAAAAGTAGCGTCTTATTGCATAATAAAAGTGGTGCATGTTTTTCTTTGTCTCATGTTAAATGTTCATGTTACATGAGCCTCGTCCGAAAGGCAAAGGGGGAGGTGTTGCTGTAATTTATAGTAATATTTTCAAAACCACTAAGAAATCTAGTTTTAAATATAATTCTTTTGAAGTGTTGGTGCTTAATGTAAAAATATATAGTGTAAACGATAAATCCCGTTTGAGAATTCTGCTGGCTACTGTATACAGGCCACCAGGGCACCATAAAGATTTTATCAAAGAATTTACTGACTTTCTATCAGAATTAGTATTGGCTGCAGATAAAGTCCTAATTGTTGGTGATTTTAATATACATGTAGATAATGAAAAAGATGCATTGGAATTGGCATTTAAAGACATTGTAAACTCAATTGGAGTTGGACAACACGTGTCAGGACCTACTCATTGTCGTAATCATACTCTAGATCTAATATTATCACATGGAATAGATGTTGATGCTGTTGAAATTCTGCAGCAGAGCGATGACGTCTCAGATCATTATCTAGTCTCATGTAAATTACATTTAGCCAAGGCTGCAAAGCCGACTCCGTGTTATAAATATGTTAGACCTATCACTTCTGCCACTAAAGATTGCTTTATTAATAATCTTCATACTCTGTTTCATCATCTCAGCATCACAGATAGCTTAGAAGAACTTGATATTGCAACAGAAACTTTTAACTTTTTGGGTCACTAGAAAAATATATTGGTAAAATGCATGGTCATTTGAGTATGAGCATGCGCAGTTGCGCCGTAAGCTTCATAAAAAAACATGGAGTAGCGTCTATTGTTGATTCACAACCCATCATCAGGAGCACACAGTCTGTTGGTATGTAGTGAATTTAGAACTTTTTGAAATGTTTACCCTGAGGTATGATCTGCTGTACTTTAACCCTCTGGGGACCAAGGTGTTTTTGGGGTCCTTGAGATGTTTTGACATGCTCTGACATTTGTGCTTTTTTCAGTTGCTTATAAACATATTAATGGCACGGGTGAAATTACACTCTATTTAGCACAAACAGGACCACCATAATGTGTGAGCAACATGTATGTACATGTTTGTATTTTTGAGAGAATATTGTTTATGCGTGGTTATTAAAAAAAACTAAAAAATAAAGTTTTTGAAATAAGGACACATAAAACATACTAAATATGAGTCCACAAGACTTTTGACTAATGTACGTTGTCGCCTAGAGTTTTTGCTTCAAAATGATCTGAAAATCATCCTTCCTAATCATTCACATAAAACAATAGATTGTTTTAAATTGTGAAAAACATTTTTTTGTTTGCCAAGGCAACCCTAACCCTAACCCTAACCCTAACCTAACCCTAACGACTGGATCGAATATAGACAATGAGACTAAGAGGTTGAGGAAATGCAGGTGTGGGTGGGAGAAAAAGACCACGTTCAGAGGATTACGGATCCATCAGGGAAAGATGAAGTGTGGAGAAGAGAGTCTCCAGCAGCGTTGCACTGCAGCAGGTAAGACAAGTGGACCCCAGAGCCAGGTTACACACCACAGTGCTGAGGGATCCACAGCTGAGGAGAGGGAGCAGGAAGTAGAGGGAGGAGATCTAATCGTGGAGAGTAATCCTGTTGAGGGTGGTCTTGTGGAGAGCACATCAATTGGGCCGGACAACCAAGGGCCAGTCCGTAGAGGAGAAAGAAGAGAGCCAGGGCGGAGACAAGCAATCAAGTGGCCAAAAGCCAAGGAAGTGGCAGTGTGGCAACGTCTGGACGCGGATCTCAGTACCATTCTGGAACACTAACTTCGTGGCAACGTTGAGGCCAAGCTCAATTTCATAGGAGACATCTTGTATGAGGAGTGTAGAGGCAGGCTCGGAACAATCTCGGGGAAGAAATGCGCAGGCCCAAGGCTGAAAGGAAGGAGGGAACAACAGATCGAGCAGTTGGTGAAGAGGCGGCGCCAGCTCCGAAAGCAGTGGAGGAAAGCAGGGGAAGAGGAGAAGGAAGGTCTGAAGTCACTGTGGAAGGACGTGAAGGAAAGCCTGGCTGGCTTGCGAAGGGCTGAGCGCATCCGTAAGCGCAGGAAACGAAAGGAGAAAGAGAGGAGTGATTTCTTCAAGAATCCCTTCAAACATGCAAGGCAGCTGCTGGAGGATAGGAGGAGCGGGAAGTTGGAGGCAACAAAGGATGAGCTGGAACGACACTTCAGTCAGCAGTTCAGTGATGCTGGTAGACTGACTCCTCTGGGTTCCCCGGGGTATGTTCCTCGCCCAGCCCCCCCAGCCGTGCCCTTTAATACTGCACCCCCTAAACTCAGCGAGGTCGCAGATATCGTTCGGAAGGCCAGAGGAGCCTCAGCACCAGGCCCCAATGGGATAACTTACAAGCTGTACAAGCATTGTCCCGGCGTCCAGAGGATCCTGTGGAAACTCCTAGGAGCAGCATGGAAAAAAGAAGTTGTCCCTGTAGAGTGGAGGAGAGCCCTGTCTGTCCTCATTCCCAAGGAGCAAGACTCAAAGGATATCAACCAGTTTAGGAACATAGCCCTTCTGAACGTAGAAGGAAAGATACTCTTTTCCATCATGGCCAAGAGGATGACCTCTTACCTTACGCGAAACGGGTTCATAGATACCAGCTGCCAGAAGGCTGGCATACCAGGCTTTCCAGGGTGTGTTGAACATTCCTCAGTGATATGGGAACAGATTCAGAGGGCAAAGAGGGAGAAGGGCGATCTGCATGTCGTCTGGTTGGATCTTGCCAACGCCTATGGGTCTGTCCCCCACCAACTTATTACATTCGCCCTGGACTTCTTCTATATCCCTGATCCCTGTAAAGGATTGATATCCAGATACTTTGAGGACATCCAGATATGCTGCACGCATGAAGATTTCACTACAAAGTGGCAACGACTTGAAGTTGGCATTGCCATGGGGTGTTCAATCTCCCATAATTTTGTTTGTAGCAGCGTTTGAGATCATCCTCATTGGGGCAAGGCAGGTGGTCGGAGGAGTGAAGTTGCCATCAGGCCAAAGGCTACCTCCACTGAGAGGGTACATGGATGACGTTACCAGCATACTCCAGACAGCTCCATGCACTGTGAGACTGCTTAAGAGGTTTGATGAACTTGTGGAGTGGGCAAGAATGAGAATCAAACCCTCAAAGTCACGAAGCTTGTCCCTTCAGAAAGGGGTCAGGAGTGACCGCTCCATCTTTAGCGCTGGCGGTGAGGAAATCCCCCTGTTGTCTAGCACACTGTCCGGAGCCTCGGCCGAATCTACTCTGCAGACCTCACGGATAAACAGATGGGGAGCGTGGTGAAGAAGCAGCTGGCAGGTGGCCTTGCCAGGATCAACCTCAGTCAGCTCCCAGGCAAATACAAGGTGTGGTGTTACCAATTCACGCTGTACCAGAGGATAATGTGGCCACTCAAGATGAGCGAAGTTCCCTCCTTCACAGTGAGCAAGTAGCTTGGCAAACTCGTACATCAGGAAATGGCTCGGGCTACCAAGATGCCTTTCTGATGTAGGTCTCTTTGGCAAGACCAAGCTCCAGCTGCCCCTACGTTCCATCAGCGGGGGATATAAGCAGGAGAAGGCGCGGTTGATCATGGAGCTAAGAGAGTCCACTGACCATCTGGTGAGAGCCGCGGATGCCCAAGTTGTAACCGGGAGAAAATGGAAGGCCAAGGAGGAAGTTGACCTGGCAATAAGTAGGCTGCGACACAGGGAGGTGGTTGGTAGAGTACAGGACGGCCGGGCAGGCCTCGGTTGGGGACAGGTCCCCCTCTTTTGGTCTAATGCATCCAAAGAAGAGAGGAAGGCCATGGTGGCAGCAGAGGTGATGAGAGCTGAAAACGAGAGACTTACCATCAAAGCGGTGTCCCAGGGCCAACAGGGAGGCTGGCTGTCGTGGGAAGGCGTTCTAGACAGGCAGCTGGCTTGGTCTGACGTATGGAAGATTCCACAGGCCAGGCTAAGTTTTCTCGTCAGAGCATATGACAACTTACCTTGCCCCCGCAACCTCCACCGATGGTTTGGCAACGAGGAATCTTGCCACCTGTGTAACACTGCTAATGCGAGCTTCCAACACCTCATGTCTGGCTGCAAGACAGCGTTGGCACAAGGGCGCTACAGGTGGAGGCATGACCTGGTGCTGAAGAAGCTTGCTGAGGTAGTGGAAACATGCAGGCAGGAAGCGAATAGCAGGCCCCCGGCCCTAACCGCACATTCCATCCAGTTTGCAAGGGCTGGGGAGAGAGGTAACACCCACCACCAGAAGGACACAGGAAGACTCCTCACACCAGGGAAGGGGTGGACGCTAGCAGTCGACCTTGGGAAGCAGCTCCATTTTCCCAGGGAGATAGTGGAAACGTCTTTGCGTGCAGATCTGGTGATGTGGTCTGCTGCTTGCAAGGTTGTCCTGATGGTGGAGCTCACAGTCCCATGGGAAGGAGGACTTGAAGCTGCCCATGAGCGGAAGCGGGCCAAATATTCTGATCTGGCTGCAGAGTGCAGGGAGGCTGGTTGGAGGGCAGTCATTTACCCTGTGGAGGTGGGGTGCCGGGGTTTGTGGGCTCCTCAACCTCTCGTCTGCTCCGCGACATGGGTGCAACAGGCATAAGGCACCGGAAAGCCATGCAAGAGCTGGCAGAAGAGGCTGAAAGAGGCAGTTTCTGGCTGTGGCTGAGAAGGAAGGCAAAGAGTTGGGGTCCAGTATCCACCTAGGGCATCAGCAGGGGGTGGCAGGGAGAAATCCCTGCCATCGCTCCGCCACCATGAGATGTACTGGGGTTAAAGGAGCGAAACATCCGTGACTGGTGGTCCCCAGCTGATGACCCATAAATGCCCTCTGTACTGTTCCCCAACATGTACACCTTCGGTACACCTTAATCTCGTAGGCACCGGTGGAGGTGCGACAGGCAGAAATGCCCAGCAGGTTTCACCATCTACCTGTATGTTAAAAAAATACAAACAATCAAATATAAATGAAAGCCAGAAGCACATTTTTAGTCATACCTGGAAACAAATCCTGGTTAAATGCTATATGGGCCAGTCTACAGAATTGGTTCAAAGTTACAGTTGGAAACATCTTGAAAAGAAAATAGTCTTTTCCCATAAATGTCTTATAAAGTATTATTTTTTAAAGTAGACCAATACAATAAAAATAAACCAGTCGTATTTTAAAGTCGCTCGCGAAATGACCGCCAGGTGGCGCAAAGGGACATTTATCAAAACGTAAGTGGGGCTAATGTCAATTTACAGTAAGGATGAAATTCTACAAGTTATGGTAATTTACAAATAAGCCTACAACAAACATTTATTTTTAAACAAATATTTTTAAATATGCAACATGCACGTTTAAACAACAAACAATACAATCTGAACCAGCGCTTCTGCTCCTGTATTGAGACATGCAGCGCGTTTCAGTTACGATCCTGGTTCCAGTGGCCTTAATACATTCACGGCTTTTTAAAATGTCACAAAGCGTTTTGAGATGGTTTTGAATGAAATATTGAAGTTTATAATTAGGGTATTTTGGCACACCACGCCGAGTGGCTATGCATTATTCTAAAATCTGGCTTTATTCTGGCATGTTGAATTAGAGTTTGACAAACGCGGCGGCGCGTTCATTTGGATTTATTTTTCTCATAACAGCTAAAAGAACTTACTGCGTAATTGTTGGTCATACAGATAAGATATCATCTTTTAAAACTGTAAAAGGTCTACTTTTATTCATGTAGGCTAAAGTAGGCCTACACTCACAGGCTAACGACAAAACGTTTTCTCGCTCATGTGAGAAACAAACGTTTGGGCATTTCTCAGTGAGGAAATTAATAGCCGAGCGGTAGAACTGACGGTTCGATCATTAAGATGACACGGGTTCAAATCCCGATCAAACATGGTCTACTGTAAATTTTATATTTATTAATGCAGAGAGATTTGTCTAGCTCTAAAACTCTGTTACACCATACAGTTTTTTGCTTATATTTATAAAATAAAATTACCATGCATTTCCATTTTACACTAAGGAACGAACAATAGTATCCAACAGAACGACGTTGCATCTGTACCAATCGGGTACCAATCGTAATTTCAAAAGCAGTTCTGTAAAAAAAGTAATTTTATATATATAGCCTATATATATATATATTTTTATTATTAGGCCTATTATTATTATTATTTTGATTCCCTACAACCTAGAGTTTTTAAAAACATGGTTTTAAGTAAAGTGTGATTTGCCAGGGGGGACGGGGATTTCCTTCTGGTCTAAACATCCCTGCTTCTGCTGAATTATTTGAATCCCCACACCCCTCCCTCCACAGTAATCAATGCTATAGGCTACTTCACCAATAGACCATATCAAATATAAAATAGAGATATGCAACAGGCACGTTTAAATGACAAACAATAAAATCAAAACCAGCGTTTCAGTTGTTCATTAGTTCCAGTGGCCTTAATGCATGCACGGCTTTTCAAAATTTCACAAAGCGTTTTGAGATTATTTTGAATGAAATATTGAAGTTTATAATTAAGTGTTTTGGCAGACCACGCCGAGTGGCCCTATGCATTTTTCTAAAGTCGGGTTTTATTCGAACTTTTGCTAACGACAAAAGTTTATCTGTCGTCTCTGTCTCCAGGAACTGCGCGTCACAATAATTAACCGAAAGCCACTTCAGCTCAGTCACTATAAGAAATCGGCTCTGTCTAAAGCCTTTAAATGTCTAAATATTCAGGCTAATAAATGTTATCTGATTATGTAATCCATATGAAAACGAGAGGTACAGAGGATCTACTCAAACATGTAGCCTGTAAGCGCTTCCCAATGAGAAAATGACAAGGGTGAAAATCTCGCTCTAATTAAATGTAGCAGGCTAAATCGCCCTGAATTAAAATGTAAAAACAGATCAAATAATGTATTTGTCGAAATGTTGCGATATTGTTTCATTGAAGTTCATAATTATTCTATACATGTTATTTAATTTAGCAGCATTACCAGGAAGCACCGTGTTTCGATATTTATTTGAATAATACAAAAAATAAAAACTTAATTCACAAATTGCATGCCTGGTTGAAAGGATCCAAAGATCCCTGTAGACTTTAATATTGAGTTGAACATTTTGTTCATGACAACAAATTAACATGTGTTTTTTCAGATTATATTTAGTTTTGCTTGGAAAAAGCTGGCCCAAACCAGTTTTATTTCATCAATTATTGAAATAATGAAATATTTAGTAATAAACTTTTATGACAGAAATATCAATAGGCTACATGTAACTTAAATCATTTAATTCCTTCATTATCAACACTGTCTAGAATAGCGATTTAAGTGTGAATTGCGACTTCTCTTAGTGTTAAATCAGCCTCAGACTCCGATAGCCGGTGGGGGGTTGGAGGGACAGTTCAGTGCTGTATCGAGCGTGCAGGACAATAGGCCTAGGTGTTAATGTTCCTCTTTCATATGGAGAGCGAGGGAGACTAAATAAACTTGTTAAAAAGAGATTCAGCGCGAGAGAGGCAAAGAAAAACGCATGTTTTAATTTAATTATGTTGCTTTGGACAATTTTTGTTTTGTAGGCCTACTGTTTTAATTGTTTAATATAGCTGTCATTTCTTTGGCAATACAAATTTAAAATGTCGCAAGAATAAGATTAGCCTAGTGTTTCTTATTTTGCATCGCAAAAGAAATAAACTCTAAACCCGATGCAACCCTGTTTTAAATAATAAAAAAAACTGTCCCGACACTTTATTTAAACCTTGAAATGTTCGAACTTGGTTTCAAACTTAAGTAATTTTAGTGTTCTTTTACATTACACAATAATTTAGCAGACTAAAGACGAGCTTCTTCATTTTCATTTTCTGATGCAATCGGCTGACAATCTTCCTTCATCAGTTTTTGTCGTTTGTGCAGCGGCTGCGGTTCTACAGGAATGTAGCAAATTTATGTTATGATAATTAAACAAAACTCTTGACTTTAAATACGTAAACAGTTATAAACAGTTAGCTATTTAAGCATCAAGAAGGTAAAATATAAACGCTGTTGGCCAACATCGGTTAACAACATGTATGCTACATTGAGATTCGATCTCTGGTCGATTGAAGCTCCTCGAAGCTCGTGTTGTTGCGTTAACCACTGAGCTATCGTCTGTACGTCTGTAAATGTTTTTATTGCAATGTTTTATGTTTTCATTATTTATTCAATTTCATTTCAGTAGCCTAATTTCAGTATTGTGATTATGAATTATTTTAACTACGTTTCACTTGTTGAATTCATCTGCTACCAGCTTTCAATCGCTCTGATGAGCCGCGGTGCGGCGGCAGATTACGCATTAGAAAGAATAAACGAACACTTTTCAGAGTCTATGATTGTAGCGCCTCTTAGCGGTAAAAGGCAGAAAATACACCCCACATTTTACCGCTGCGGTGGAACGGCTGATGTGGGCGTTGTCATGGCTTGCCTCAACATTTGCGTTTGAATAGCGCGCGTCCTCCGTGGGCGTGTCAGATTAACGCGTAATGAAGTGTAATGAGCTGGGGGAAAAAAATCTGACAGCACTCTCTTTTCATACAGATTACATAAACTGAGAATATTTGTTTTTTATATAAATTACTTCATTGAAAAGAAGAGAATTCAAGCTTCATAAAGAAAAATCTCTCGTGCCTGTATGACAAGTATTTGCAGAGTTAGAGTTAATTTTTCGGACGTGTTTCAGAATGGACTTCACTGACAGAGAGAAGGCAAAACTCGCATCATGTTTATTTTTCTTTATTTGACAAAAAGCACAAAACTTTGTTTTTATTGTGAGTATACAGAAAAATAATAGACAATTAACAGGATCGATTGATGTATAACACTTATATGTCAAAATCAACAGAGTATTTTAAGTCTATTTTTCTGCTATGTGAAAAAAACCCGGCAAAACGCGCCGGCGCGTTTCTGGTCCCCAGAGGGTTAATTGGGGAATGTTTAAAGTTTCGTGCGTGTTTAATTGTCAGCATTAGTCGCGCTTAGTCCGTGCTGAGAGACTTAATTTGTAGTTAAGTTATCGCAAACCGAGAGAACTGAACAGTACACGCGCTACGTTCGAACACTGGATAATTAACAAATTACCAAGTAAACTAATGTAGCAGATGGTTGTGTGGTAGGAGACGGAGTTGCATTCATTTAGTAAAACATTGAATTGAAGTGTTATAATGATTAATGCACTTTGCCTGCTTACTTGTGTGATAGCTATACTCTGCGCAGGAGCGATGCTATTGTAACCGGCAGATATAAGGCCATACTAAGGTTGTCCTTCTGTGCTCACCGTACCCTCTTCCCCTCGGCCACGCCCCTAGTTAGCGTGTAAGCGGCTAGCTATTCGCTAGTGTCAAAACACTGTTGCATAAAACTGGCACATCAGGGGAAAAAAACGGAGTGAATCTCCGTCGTGTACGTCTTTTCTAAACTGTTCGCTGTGCTGTTGCCTGTGAGAGGTATGTGTCACCACTCCATTTCAATTGAAAACATGTTGTTTGCACTAGTGGTGTGTAAAATGTAACTGTTTGATAACAGGTACGTGACGGCGTACCAGACGCTTCCGGGTAGCATATTGTTGAGCTACCGAAGGTCTGTGCTGGAAGACGATATATGTACGCGCACTCTGTTTTGCCTTTTGGAACGCCAGTCAAGGTAACATTGGCTGTATGGCTCACAGTAATAACGTTCCTTAGGTAATCTGTTTGTATATGTATGTGTGTGGTAAATCGATTATTTTAATCTGAAATGGGCTATTTTGTATGTAAACAATGCTTGTGTAATTTCTCATGTAGGTTTGCACACGGGGAGATAACTGGAATCCGATTTCCATCTAGGTGGAATGTTGTACCCATAGAGGTAAAAGGAAATGTGTTTTTTTGTATCTGTCACTGCGTGAAAAGAGCTGTAATCGGGCATGTAAAACTCCTGAGTACTCCTGTGTACTCCACAAATAAACGGATGTGTACGGGAGTTTGCTGTCCCGTCACACAATCCCGAATACTCCTGGATATGTACCAAGTTTGGGGCACAGCAGGGAGCCACTAGGGCCATCAGTTACCATGGTGAATAATCCCCCGGTCGGGGTCAATGCCAGGGAATATTAGCATTTCACACCTTTAGGACACAAGGCAGTGGCCTCCTTCAATTGGTCAGAGATCTTACGGTCGGGCCAGCAGGATTGGGTGCTGAATGCTTTCCCCCTCCTCTAAACCCTCTAAACCCCTCCTCTAAAACCCCACACTATTGGTCCAGTTTAAGGCCTTATTTGGGTTTATTGTTACTCATTATTAATATTTATTATCATTGGTGTTCATGGTTATAATGTCAAGACAATCAGATAGACAAAGTTGAGTTTGTTATTTTTATTATTTTAAAATGACACTGGGCACATGACATATATATATATATATATATATATATATATATACACACAATCAAAATTCTATAAATAAAAAATATGTTAGCATAGAATACACTTTACTATTAGTCATACAATATATAACCCCATCTAATAATTAAGGCCTGTGTATAATATTTAGAAAACAATATAATATACAAATACTTTAGAATATATAAATAGTACAATATATAAATAATACAATATATAAATATAGAGATACCAATGTGGAATTGTATAAAATATATAAATGCAGTATATATAGAAAACTAAATAGAATTATATATAATACAATCTATAAATAATACTATATAAAATAAATACTATATAAAAAACAACAACAGAATATTCAAATTATACTATAGAATAATATTTAGATCCGTAATGCTAAAATAATTCACAGGCCAGCTTCTGTGGTCTCCACCGTGACTCGATCTGCACCAACTCGTGGATGATGAGTTCCTAAGTACTTCTGGTCTGCTTCCAGTCTTTTTTGTAGCACCCCACACAGCGCAGACAAAGCTTTACTACGGGTTGGAGGCCAAACAACCCACACCGTCTTTCCATCCAAGATGGCATCCTCCTCTTCAGACATTTGGTCAACTGTTGCAGTCTTCCAGATAGCTGCCTCTTCCTCTGTCTGGAGAACACCAGTCCTGCTGCTCAGCAGCTGCAAAATGGGAGGGAAAAAACAAATTAAACCACTGAAATTATCAAATGGGTTGGGATGCGAGCCTTTTAGTCTTTTACTGAGATTTATATTTATTTATACTTACTCTTCTTTTTCTTTGTCTCGTGCGAGCAATGATCCTGCTGTCCTCCATCTTGTCTTTGTTCTCATCTTGGGCCATCCTGTAACCCCTTCGAACAGTTTCAAAATATGTCTTGCAGGATGCTAGAGAGAGGGAGATAGTGAGGGGGGAGAATGTGTTTATTTATAACTAACTAGTCTATACAGTTAAATAGTTGTAGTCTTGGTATATTCTCTTGTGACTTACCTTTAACAACAGCAGGATCTACGTCCGGTACAGCCATGGAGACGCCATTAAAGAGATAGGTTGTGACCTCGAGGTTGTGGGGGGAGGATAGACTGTGGAGCAGTAATTAAAGAAGGTTGATTAAAAATATAATTTAGAAGAAAGGACTGTTATGAAACAATAGTTTTAAAGATATACCTTGTCTGTGGGTCATATTTGTGTGTGTTGTTTTCCCCATTGTGCAATCTGCGTACAGCTTCCTGTAAAAATCCAACATAGTATGAGAGCTCAATTCAAATACATTAATAAATAAAGCACACAAAGTTAAGCGGACACCGCAAAATGTTTGACTTAAAAAGCTAAAATAAATAAAATAACTTACCGCAACAGATTTATTCCCAGCTCTCTTTAATTTCTTCGAAGCAGGCTCCTCTCTTGCCTCTTTGAGCTCATCGATGTCCGCCTCCATCTTAACCAATCTCTTGTCCATCGTCTCCAGCTTTTCAAATATCCGCTTCAAACTTGCATTCACCATATTCACCAGTCGGTTTTTGTTCGGACTCGGAGTTTGAAAAGCCACGTTGTCCCGGCGTAAAGGAGTAACATCTCTACTCTGCTCTCCGTAAAACTCCAGCGTTCTTTTGCAAGCCATCTTCGCGTTGTAAATAGGATACGGCGTACCTTTACTAACCTGTATATTTTAGATATCTTTTGTTTTATACATACTGGTAACACCCATCCACAAACAAAATGTGCCGCCTCTAAAGTTTTCAGGTAATGCTATTGGTTACTTTCACTGACACAAAACATAAAGTGATTCCGTTGGTTGGAACTGGATGACGTCATTGTATTTCATCCAATTGCACGCTTGGAAAGTAGAAATACGGAAATCAAGCACTGTAGCGAAAAAAACACAGCAACCTCAGTCACTCCTCAGTTTATCAGAAACATCAAACTACCGGATCGATAAAGGGTTTAACAGTGTCTGCTCTGACGGAAATTTAAAAGAAGAAGAAGAACGGACCGGATTGCGAATCCCGATTTATTACAGAAGCGAATCGTAAAAAAAAAATCCGTTTGCTTTCAAGCTATGGAGGGAACAAGGAAACGGAAGAGACAGTTTTGTGGTCATTGTAACGATTTTGTTTCACATACGCTTTTTTATTCGCACAAGAAAACATATTTTTTAAATGGAGTTTGGATAAAAGACGCTACCGATAGGCCTACTCTGCGTGTTTCAGAAAGTTTGTTTATCACGCAACCAGAGGACAACGAACATGAACAACAACCGGAAAATGATGTGGACAACACTCTGCAAGGTATGAATAGGTTGTTTTCAGTAATTATAATTATGCCCAGTTCATTTCTATTTGAAATTTGAAAGCTATACTACCCAGCTGTAGTTTCAGTCATTATTTTACTCTGAACTAAGCCATGTGGAGGCGTAAATGCATATGGTAACCAAGCAACGTTAGCAGACTTGGGACCAGCTGACCACCTACCTCTTAACAAATCATGAATGCATACATGATAAATATATCCAAAGTAAAATTACAAGTAATTATTTTTCACTAAAAATCTACTCAAGTAAAAGTACACATATGTTGCATTCAAACTAAGTTACTTGTGGGATACCGCAAACGTTTGACCAAAGTTACTGGAGAACATTCTTTATTTGGTACATTTTGTGAGAAATATTGTGTAAAATGGCTTGTTTTTCTGTTATAGAGAACTTTGATTATGAAGATCTCAAGCTTCCCCTGGGTGCCAGTGACTCTTCAGATACTGCCAGTGCTCCACTGTTGCCATCAACTGTGTTTTGTATGCAGCAAGGGGACAAACAGACTGATATACAAGACCAAGAACTGTACGAGGACTGCACTTTGCAAGGTAAGATTGTGCACCTGTCAATAGTCTCAAAGCCTGTAACTTATAACCTATCATAATTCTTTGGAGACTGTTACTGTGCTAAAGCACCCAGAGAAGTCTGTGCTACTTCTTTTGTATTTACAATAGTTTGAATGTATGATTACTCCTGTCCTCCTTAGTGATGATTTTGTTTGTGTGGTTTTCAGAGGTGTCAAAAGTATTCACATTCTTTACTCAAAAGTAAAAGTATAGATACTAGGGTTTAGAAAAGACTTCTGTAGAAGTTGAAGTATCAACTCAAGCTTTTTTCTAAGTAAAAGTGTAAAAGTACTGGTTTCAAAAACTACTTAAAGTATAAAAGTAAAATCAATGTAAGGAAAAAAAAATCCATTAAGGACAAAAGCTTAGACCATGCCACAGGGGCATATAGTGCACTACCCCACCTCCTAGAAAAAACATTTTTCTAAAGGCCATAATGACTATAAAGTTATATTAAAATGTTTATGTTTAACATTTGGGACTACCTGTTATATATGCCCATAGAAAATAAATTTCAGTTTTATTTAAATTTTAGTACAATGCAAATACATTAAAGAACGTGTACTGAGCATTACCATGTGTTTCATGAAGCGGAAGATAGAATCACCTATCACAGATAATCAGTTTAGCGATGTGTGTTCAGGAGGCGGGACTCAGATCTATTATCCGTGTGTATTATTGGTCATTTTTTTGGACGATGACTAGCTGGAATGACAAAAAGCCGAAATGAAAAAGAAGTAACAAGGCTATTTTTAAAATGTAAGAGTAGAAAGAACAGATAATTGCGTGAAAATATAAGTAGAAGTAAAAAGTCAGCTGAAAAATAATTACTCCAATAAAGTGTAGATACCCAAAATTTCTACTTAAGTAAGGTAACAAAGTATTTGTACTTAGTTACATGACACTTCTGGTGGTTTTTAAAATGGGTGTTGTGTTTGGGTTACAGATGACAATGATGATGAAGACTTCGAGCTTTTCCTGAGTGCCAGTGACAGTGAGTCTTCAGATGAAGATGGCTACTATGACCAGGCAGACAGTTTAATGGAAGAGGATCAGCTTGAAGAGACTGACATTTTTGGGGAGGAAAATTTGGATGCAGATGGGTTCAGGGTCACAGAAGACAGCCCTGAACATTTGATGTTGAAACTGCTTGCATTTATGCTTTTGACATGGCAAGCTGTTTTCAAAATATCAGACCGTGCAATTTTTGCACTCTTGCAGTGCATAAGACAATTAATTTGGCTCATGGGACATACTCTGTGTGTGAACACACTCTGTGGGCTGGCTGGAAAGATCCCTAAGACTTTATATTCACTCAGGAAATGGACTAACATCTGCAGAGACAGCTTTAGCCAGTTTGTGGTATGCCCAAAGTGTATGGTAACATACACAATTGAGGAATCATACACCACCTCTAGATCCGGTGCAAAAATCATCAACACTTGTTCTTCTAGACCTTTCCACAAACACCCACAAAAGAAATTAAGAAGCAAATGTGGAACTCCTTTGATGAGAAAGCTTATTGGCTCAAGTGGTAAAGAATACCTGTATCCCATCCGGTGAGAAGGTCTAGATTTTTGGAGAAATGTGAGCAATGGAGACACCGCAGCATGCCTGACTCTGTCATGGGGGATGTATTATGGGAAAATCTGGCAGGACTTTCAATATGTAAATGGTCAACCATTTCTATCAGAACCTAATAATTTTGCACTGATGATGAATGTTGACTGGTACCAACCCTATAAGCACTCCCCATATTCAGTTGGTGTTATATATCTTGTGGTTTTGAATTTGCCGAGAGAGGAACGCTTCAAAGATGAAAACATGATTTTAGTTGGAGTGATACCAGGACCCAAAGAACCCAAACTCAACATGAATGCATATCTTGAGCCCTTGGTTGATGACCTCCGAGAATTGTGGGAAGGAGTTGTTCTAATGGACTCTTCACCCTTGGGATGCCAGGTTTACAGAGCAGCATTACTCTGCCTCTCATCTGATATTCCAGCTTCCCGCAAGTGTGGTGGTTTTGTTGGCCATGGAGCACTAAGAGGTAAATTCTGATTTATTATGCTATGTTTCACACTATTGCTCAGATTTTTCCTATTGTGTGCAATACATCCAACATTAAAACAATTTTTATCTTTTCAGGATGTAACAAGTGTCTGAAGAAATTCACGAAAACATCTTTTGGGGGGAAAACGGACTTCTCCGGATTTGACAGATCAACCTGGACTCTGCGCACCTCTGAGGAACACAAAAGATTTGCAAAGATGACAGAGAAGGCTACTACAAAGGCAGCCCAGAAGAAACTGGAAGCGCAGTATGGTGCCAGGTGGTCTGAACTGTTCTTCCTGCCATACTATGATGCCATCCGGTTTGTTGTCATTGATCCCATGCACAATTTACTCCTCGGAACTGCTAGACATGTTTTCAAACTCTGGATTGAGTGTGGGGTATTAAGTATCCAGAAGCTTGAAGAACTCCAAAAAAGAATGGACTCTCTCAAGGTGCCACAGGATGTTGGAAGGATTCCTCTCAGAATTGCATCAGGGTTTAGCGGGTTTACAGCAGACCAGTGGAAAAACTGGACAACCATCTATTCATTGTTTTGTTTAAAAGGCTTGATTGAGGATCCAGATTATGATATGTGGTTTGATTTTGTGCAAGCCTGCATTATTATGTGTTCAAGGGTCATCTCACATGATAGGCTTGAAGTAGCTGACTGTTACTTGCAAACATTTTTGTCGAAGTTTGTTGAACTGTATGGATCTCTTCATTGCACACCTAACATGCACTTACATTTACATTTAAAAGAATGCCTGTTAGATTATGGTCCCGTCTATGCCTTTTGGTGTTTCTCATTTGAGCGGTTAAATGGAATGTTGGGACAGTATCATAACAACAACAGAAATATTGAGGTTCAGGTCATGAGAAATTTCCAACAATGTCAACAGCTCCAGATGCCACTGCAAAGCGCCTATGCAACTAAATTCATCAATATCCTGTCTACAAAAGATGTGGGTTCCTTGTCAATCCATGACACCACTGATGTAATGTACATAAAACAGTATTCATGTATGTCATCTGCAACACTTTTTTTTCCAGATGTGGAGATGGTTAAAGCACTACCCCCATTTAAGAATGTAGTATTAACAGATTCAGAGAGACAAGCTTTGTTGTCAATGTACACACAAGTGTATCCTAACAGCTCCGTCTCAAAGGTTGGTCAATTAGCAAAGACATGCTTTAGAGTAAGAAGCCTTGGGGTGACTTTTTATGTAAGAGGCAGGGCTGAAAGGTCAGCGTGTGTATCTGCAAAGTGGTGTGTTTACAATTCAAGTTTTGAAGAGCCTGTCCTTGATCCTACTGCAGAGGTGCGTCCTGGAATAGTGAAACAATTCTTTGTCATTTCTGTGAAAACACAAACTTCCATTATTCAGCATGTAGTGGCAAAAATAATGTGGCTGCACCCTCACCCAGACAGGCATTTCTTTGGAAAGCCTGTGGAAGTTTGGGGTATCAAGGGAATAGAGTCTAACATTGCCTCATCATTCCTCCCTGTTGAGCGCATTACAAGCAGATGTGTTCTCAGTACCACAACTGTGCAGTTAAGTCACACTAGGGAGAGAGTGTCTGTGGTCATTCCAATGTGTACAGTGGTAGAGATTTTAAAAAGTTGTATCTCTGAAGTGACCATTTGTGTGTGAAACATTTTTGTTGTTTACATTGTTTATTTTGTAGGTTTTGTATTGTTTGAGTGCATTTTACACTAAATAAATTTGCATAATCCTAATGAGTATTTCTCCTTTGTTGTGAAGAGCAGTGGACACCCAGACACAAACTTATTTTCAGGTACTACAGTCTTTGTTGTAGATTGTCACAATGTAAAGCACTTATCAGCCAAATTACCTTTCCTGAATAGTAAGGAGGGGGGCAGGGGAATAGGGGCAATCTTGAGCTGCCAGTCCCAAAACAAATTAGCATTTACAAAGCCAAGCCATCAACTAACAGCAGGGGGTCAGACAAGTTCCTGTTTTCGGGCATTTGCAGGCATTTACAGGTACGCATAACAAAGTTCCAAAGATCCATGCTAAAGAGCACATTTAGCGGGCGTATTCATTGCCCGAATTCTCCCGTATACACCCCTTTTGACGCAGTGTGTATCACTGAGTGAGTGATCCTGGTTTGAGTCACATTTATTATATGTAATAGATTTTAATTGTGGTTGTTTCTCTCTTCAGAAAAATTGTCACTGCTGCTTTGCCTCTTGTACATTTGATTTAAGTGATATCCCTGCCTCATTTTTTTGTTCTCTTTATTTTTGTGTTATTTCGTTTGCCTGTCTGATCTGGGCTAAACACAGGCGTGGCTGGTTTTCATTTGTTTTCCCTTTTTTTTGTGTGTTGTTGTTGTTGCATGTCAGCAGTAAGTGTGGTATTGGCTGGCCCAGTAGCTTGTGGTGGTAATGAATGCTAACCTTTTAGATTTGCTGATTTCTGACCTAATCAGTCAGGCTTTAATAGTAACATCATTTTTTTCTTCTCTTTTGAGAACCAGAGGGTTGAAGCTGTGTCGGATCGGAGTCCTCCTCTTCGCGCACCGCACACCGTATTTGTAGTGGTAACATTCACCTCACCATTTGCAGTGATTATATTTTGTAGTGAGTGAGTGTGTGGGCGTGTGTATGCGTGTGCCTTTGTGTGAATAGGCAATTGAATCAGCAGCACGGGTGGTGTGTCGGTCTCACTCCTCTTCCAGGACAGGTAACTCCTTCTAAACAGCTGATCCATTAAAGCCATTATTCTTCTTGTGCATCTTCAAAGTCCTGGTGGCAGCCACTACCTCCCTCTGACCGGCCTATGGAGCCTACTCAGTGTCATCATTCTGAGAAACAAACCCCAGACTGTTTTTTACTGCATTATTTAATAAACATTGTTATACTTTTATACGGCAATACTACGTCTCTGTCATTACTTTAATATCTGTGTGTGGGAGCCCTCTTGTCTCAAGTAAGGTGTTGGAGGTCTACCTAAATTACATCTTGGTGTGAAAGTCCCCAAGTGGCGTAGTCGAGCACCCTAGAGTCAAAACCTTAATCTTATGACTCCTGTGGTCACACTATGCATGATGGGAAATGTAGTTTCTGCAGTGTTCTGACGCAGCTGTGTAAAACTGTATAGGAGAAATATGATAGTGTATTCTGATTTACAAACAGAAATAGATCTAGTTCTTTTATTGTGACTATTTCATGTTTGTTTATTTTGCAGTATATATTCAATGGATATATTTGTAACACTGGTTTATTTCTTATTTCAGGTTTATGACCTGTGGTCAATTGTATAAATAAACAAAAATACAAGACTAATGACAAACACGAGTCGTGCCAT
Source organism: Rhinichthys osculus (assembly GCA_029959095.1). NCBI lineage: Eukaryota > Metazoa > Chordata > Actinopteri > Cypriniformes > Leuciscidae > Rhinichthys > Rhinichthys osculus. Next base: position 817,572 of record JARWKJ010000002.1, on the reverse strand, counting down.
GTGTGCTGCCTGTCACTAGCCCATTCGGATGGCTAAAAATCTAAAAAGATCCGAACAACTATGTTGACATTAGTGTAATTGCACTAGCATGGTTTAAATCATACTTATCTGACCGTTATCAGTTTGTAGCAGTAAATGAAGAGATGTCTCATCGATCACAAGTTCAGTATGGCATACCACAAGGCTCAGTACTAGGACCGCTGCTGTTCACTCGAAACTTACCAATTCACAAAATTAATGGAATTCATAGCTGATATAAAAAATTGGATGACTAGTAATTTCCTTCTACTTAATTCTGAAAAAACAGAGATTCTAATTATTGGACAAAAAACTTCCACATGTAATAACCTAGAATACTGTCTAACACTTGATGGCTGCTCTGTTAAGTCTTCGTCGTCGGTTAGGAACCTGGATGTGCTCTTTGATACCAATCTTTCATTTGAAAGTCACGTGTCTAGTATCTGTAAAACGTCTCAGTTTCCTACTGTAACCATAGTTCCCTGAGATAGGGAACGAGACGATGCGTCATCGACGCTTTGGGAACGCCCCCAGCGTGAATGCGTCTGAGCATCAATGTCAACTAGTCCGATGGAAAGAATGAGCGTCACGGGCGGGTGACGTCATGACCAGGAAGGGATAAGAGCACATCCGGTGAAACGCGGCATTAGCTTCAAAAAGTCGAAGCAAGCCGATCACAGGGATGCAGGAAGTATGGCAGGGTGACGCATCGTCTCGTTCCCTATCTCAGGGATCTATGGTTACAGTAGTAACCTGAGACGTTCCCTTTCGAGGGAACTAGCGATGCGTCATCGACGCTTTGGGAACGAGAATACCCAAAACGCCAGAATTCCAAGTACCTGAGTGTCAGTCTGTCGTAGCTAAGCACTAAGCACCTGAGAACCTGGGGCAGCATCCAGGTCCAAACTGTAAAACCTGACGAATGTGAGCGGTGAGGACCAGCCTGCCGCATCACAAACGTCTTGGAGAGAAACCCCAAATAACAAGGCTTTAGAGGCCGCCATACTCCTCGTAGAATGAGCTCTGACCGCCAAAGGGCAAGGCTGGTCAGAGTGCTCATATGCAAGTGTAATAGCCTCAACTATCCACTTACTAACCGTCTGTTTAGAAGCAGGAAGACCCTTCTTAGGTGATCCAAAGCAAATAAATAACTGGTCGGACTTCCTCATTGAAGATGTCCGAAGAACATAAGTATCCAGTGCTCGCACTAGACACAAGAGGTTCAGCCTTTCCTGGTCCGCAGATGTAAAAGGAGGAGGACAGAAAGCCTGCAGCACAATAGGCCTCGGAATCAAGGTCGGCACCTTAGGGACGTATCCCTGTTTCGGATATAAGAATGCCTTGACCATCCCCGGTGCAAATTCATGGCAAGTGGGGGAAACCGAGAGGTCCTGAAGGTCCCCAACTCTCTTAAGGGATGAAATAGCTAGCAGAAAGATAGTCTTAAGGGTACGAAATTTCTCTGAAACCGAATCTAAGGGCTCGAATGGAGCCCTAGACAGGCCTTCTAGTACTATTGCCAAATCCCAAGCTGGCACCCTATTGCGAGATGCAGGCCTTAGCCTCAATGTGCCACGAAGGAAACGTGTAATCAGGGGGTCTCGACCCAACGATGTACCCCCCACCAGGGCGTGGTAAGCCGCAATGGCCGCCACGTAAACCTTAAGCGTGGAAGGACATAGACCTGACGTAAAGCGCTCCTGCAAGAACTCGAGTACTGTGTTGACAGAACAGTTAACCGGATCCCACTGATGTCGGTGACACCATACAGTAAAAACTTTCCATTTCAGCGCATATAGTTTCCTAGTAGCTGGAGCTCTAGAGCTTAGAATGGTCTCAACAACCTCAGTTGAGAGACCACTCTCTGAGTTGGGCCCCCTCTCTGAGTTGGGCCCCCTCAGAGGCCAAACCCACAGGTTCCAAATCTCTGGTCGGGAGTGAAATATTATGCCCCCGGCCTGAGAAAGAAGGTCTCTCCTGATCGGGATCTCCAAGGGAGGACCGTCTAAGAGATGGATCAGGTCCGCAAACCAGATCCGACTCGGCCAGCGTGGTGCTACTAGCAGTAGGCTTATTCCGTACTGGCGGACTCGCTCCAGAACTCCTGGGAGCAGAGCAACAGGGGGAAATGCGTACAGACGTAGCCTCGGATACGTCTGCACCATAGCATCCAGCCCCAAGGGGGCTGGTTGAGTGAGGGATAACCAGAGTGGACAGTGCGTCGTATGCTGGGTCTAGCATACGACGTCGATCCACTTTGCCTGGCCGTAAAACTCCCATATTTGCTCCACCGCCTTGGGGTGGAGTCCCCTGGCCTCAGCCCCTGCCTCGACAGGGTGTCTGCTCCAATATTCTGGCCCCCCTGGAATATACACTGCCCTCAGACAGCGTAATTTCCTGAGGGACCAAAATAAGAGGCCACCAACATGTTGTCTGTGGGACAAGAACCAGATTTTCCTCCATATAACCAAGGCGCGGGGATACTGCCGCGTGATCTTGATCGTACGGAGTGGGTTTCCCCTCAGGGAGAACCCTCTGGTCCTGATCCACCACTGTACCAGAGCAACACATGATGGCCTCTCAGGTCTGGGAGGAGATGTCTCAACGCATTGACGTGCCAAGAGAGATGATGACTCCTCCACAGACCCTGAACCGAGCGGCCTTCCATTACCGCTCCCCAGCCGGTGAGGGAAGCATCTGTCGAGATCGCAACTCGATGGCAAAGAGCTCCCAACACCGGACCCTGGGTTAAGAACCAGTGTTTCCTCCATATAACCAAGGCGCGGAGACACCGCCGCGTGATCTTGATTATACGAAGTGGGTTTCCCCTCGGGGAGAACCCTCTGGTCCTGAGCCACCACTGCAAAGGTCTCATGTACAGCAGGCCAAAAGGAATCCCGTTGGACGCCGCTGCCAAAAGACCCAACAGTCTCTTGAACTGTTTTACAGTGCGTGACTGGCCTAGCCTCAGCTCTTTTGTGGCTGTCAGGATAGCAGCTACACGAACGGGCGACAGAGTGGCCCGCATCGTCACTGAATCCCATACCACACCAAGGAAAGTGGTTCTCTGTACTGGAGCCTCAACCCCAACATCTGCATATGAGCGAGAACGACACCTCGGTGCCGAACCGCCAACTCCTCTGATTCCGCAGAATCAGCCAGTCATCTATGCAATTCAGAATGCGTATGCACTGCAGCCTGGCGGGGCCTGAGCTGCATCTACGCGCTTAGCTAGACCGAAAGGAAGTGCCTGATAATGGTGTTCTTTGCCCCAAAGAAAACCTCAGGAACCTCCTGTGCTGAGGGAGGATGGAGATATGGAAGTATGTGTATTTTAGATATATCGTGACAAACCAGTCCTCGGATCTGATTTGAGTAACGATCTGTTGGAGTGTCAGCATCTTGGACTTGAGTTCCAGCACCAAACACTCAAACAGACGAAGATCTAGTATGTGACCCAGCTCTCCATCCTTTTTTGGAACAATGAGATAACGACTGTAAAGATCCGACGCAATGTCGGGTGAGTACACCTGTTCTATAGCTTCCTTCGCTAACAGGGCCTTTACCTCTTGCTCCATTACCAGAGCCTGCTCGGGATGCACTACTGTGAGCAACACCCCGTTGTAGCAAGGAGGACAAGAACCGAACTGGATTCTGTATCCTTTCTCTACAATCTGCAGGACCCAACGAGAAATATTTGGCAGTAACTTCCACGCTGCCAGAAAATCTACTAAGGGAACCAGCCTCTCGAGGCTGGTCTCTGGTGTTAACGAGACAGCCAGTTCCGGAGCCTGAAACATAATGGCAGGAACTACCTGAACTGGCTGCTCTAAAACCCCCCTCAGAGGGCGCGAAACCGATGCAGTGCCGCAGCATAGCATCAGCGACTCGCTGGAGACCGCTGCGCCCCGAAGCACCAAGGATGACGGGGTTGGCAGAACGGTCCCGCGAGGACCCCGAAGTGAAACGGGCACCGTATTCTGAGGTGTACACCGCTCCACTTCGGTCGGGGCTGTCCTCACAGGTCTGACGCCAGTGATGTCAGGACCTCTTCTTTTGAGCCGCAGCCTTCTCAGCGTGAAGAACGGTCCTCGGATCCGGCTTCTGCTTTGAAGGCTTTGGCTGCTGTGTTGTGTATGAGAAACTAGATGGCTGGAGCTGCTCACGCCCAGCAGCCCCAGGGGATTGGACATAGCGAGGGAGAGATTATCTTGTATCTTTCTCCATGATTCCCATCAAATTGAGCCAGAGGTGTCTCTCAGTGACCACAAGGGCTGCCATCCCTGAGAGATAAATCTGTGGCCCGACGAAGTTCTCAAACCCCATCGGGCCAAACTCCCTCACTTCTGTCCAAATACCACAGCAGGTCAGCCTGATATGCTTGTAGCACTGCTATAGTGTGCAAGCAGGCTCCTGCTAGACCCACTGCCGTAAATGCTTTTCCCACTAGATTAAAAATAGTTTTCTTTAATGGTTTAGTGAGAGAAGCCGACGCCTTCAGGGACGATACTGAACCGGGAGACAGATAGCTCGCAAGCGTCTGATCTAACCGGGGTATTGCCCCATAGCCATACTCTCTTAACCCCCTAATATCTGAATATACATGAATGTGGGGGCTAAAAGACAAGAAGAGTAAGGCTTTTTCCATGATCTAGACAGCTCGCTGTGCAGATCGGGAAAAAATGGAAGGCCCCGTGATGGAGGTGAACAAATAGAGGGAAGGAAACTCGTTTAATTTGTTTTATTTTTTAGAACGAGTGCCCCCTTATTTCTGCTGGCCATTAAATATTTAATTTATCTAAAGCCTTAGTAAACACCTCCACCAGCTTATTTTTTATATATATATTTTTTATATATAATATATTATCTATCATATATATATATATATATATATATATATACACTCACCGGCCACTTTATTAGGTACCCCATGCTAGTAACGGGTTGGACCCCCTTTTGCCTTCAGAACTGCCTCAATTCTTTGTGGCATAGATTCAACAAGGTGCTGGAAGCATTCCTCAGGGAGTTTGGTCCATATTGACATGATGGCATCACACAGTTGCCGCAGATTTGTCGGCTGCACATCCATGATGCGAATCTCCCGTTCCACCACATCCCAAAGATGCTCTATTGGGTTGAGATCTGGTGACTGTGGAGGCCATTTTAGTACAGTGAACTCATTGTCATGTTCAAGAAACCAATTTGAAATGATTAGAGCTTTGTGACATGGTGGAAGTAGCCATCAGAGGATGGGTACATGGTGGCCATAAAGGGATGGACATGGTCAGAAACAATGCTCAGGTAGGCCGTGGCATTTAAACGATGCCCAATTGGCACTAAGGGGCCTAAAGTGTGCCAGGAAAACATCCCCCACACCATTACACCACCACCACCATCCTGCACAGTGGTAACAAGGCATGATGGTTCCATGTTCTCATTCTGTTTACGCCAAATTCTGACTCTAACATCTGAATGTCTCAACAGAAATCGAGACTCATCAGACCAGGCAACATTTTTCCAGTCTTCAACTGTTCAATTTTGGTGAGCTCTTGCAAATTGTAGCCTCTTTTTCCTATTTGTAGTGGAGATGAGTGGTACCCGGTGGAGTCTTCTACTGTTGTAGCCCATCCGCCTCAAGGTTGTGCGTGTTGTGGCTTCACAAATGCTTTGCTGCATACCTCGGTTGTAACGAGTGGTTATTTCAGTCGCTGTTGCCCTTCTATCAGCTCGAACCAGTCTGGCCATTCTCCTCTGACCTCTGGCATCAACAAGGCATTTCCGCCCACAGAACTGCCGCTCACTGGATGTTTTTTCTTTTTCGGACCATTTCTGTAAACCCTAGAGATGGTTGTGCGTGAAAATCCCAGTAGATTAGCAGTTTCTGAAATACTCAGACCAGCCCTTCTGGCACCAACAATCATGCCACGTTCAAAGTCACTCAAATCAACTTTCTTCCCCATACTGATGCTCGGTTTGAACTGCAGGAGATTGTCTTGACCATGTCTACATGCCTAAATGCACTGAGTTGCCGCCATGTGATTGGCTGCTTAGAAATTAAGTGTTAACGAGCAGTTGGACAGGTGTACCTAATAAAGTGGCCGGTGAGTGTATATATATAGGCTTATATATTTCTTATACGCTGGGGAAAGAGATGGCAAATCCACTTCCCCCATGATTGTGTCACTTTCAATGCCCAGCACATCTACCTCCTCGGAGGTAGAGCACTGAAGCATTGATTTCTCTCCCCGGGCGGAAGAGACCGCAGCGCGGGCTTCCGAGACCGGCGAGAGAGCACTGGATCCCTCGTGGAAAGGGAGAAGATAAGATCCGCGGACCCGTCTCCAACCCCGTAAAGAGATCCTATTCGCGATCCACAGGAATGCATTCTCCGCGCTGCCTCGGCAGACGCGGGTCCTGTCACCCTGAGAATAGCGAGCCCGGCCACTTTCCTCGAAAAGTGACAGGCGAGAGCGGAGCATGCGAAGCGAAAGCTTCTTACAATGTTGGCAAACAGACCCCTCGGAGGCTGATACCGCATGCTGTGTGTCCCCACCCGTTAAATAACGCGGGCAGGGAGAAGCACAGAGTTTGTAAAGTTGTTTCGCCATAACTCTTCCCAATAATATCGAACAGACAACAGAGACACACAGATCGCTTGCTGAGACACAGAAGCTAATGCCGCGTTTCACCGGATGTGCTCTTATCCCTTCCTGGTCATGACGTCACCCGCCCGTGACGCTCATTCTTTCCATTGGACTAGTTGACATTGATGCTCAGACGCATTCACGGTGGGGGCGTTCCCAAAGCGTCGATGACGCATCGCGAGTTCCCTCGAAAGGGAACCGCATTCTTTCATCTTAAAAATATATCTAAATTACGTCATATGTTCTCATTGACAAATGCGGAACAATTAGTTCATGCCTTCATGACCTCAAGGCTAGATTATTGTAATGCTCTACTGGGTGGTTGCCCTGCACACTTAATAAACAAACTACAGCTGGTTCAAAACGCAGCAGCTCGAGTTCTTACCAGAACCAGGAAATATGACCATATTAGCCCGGTTCTGTCAACACTGCATTGGCTGCCTATTAAACAGCGCATACATTTTAAAATATTACTGTCTACTTACAAAGCACTAAATGGTTTAGCTCCGCAGTACTTGAGCGAGCTCTTAACGCATTATAGTCCTTCACGTCTATTGCGATCTCAAATATCCGGCCAGTTGATAATACCTAGAATATCAAAATCGACTGCTGGCGGTAGATCCTTTTCCTATTTAGCACCAAAACTCTGGAACAGTTGTAGAGACTTTAAGGATGAACCAAACACGAATTAATCTTTCTAATCTCTCATGGGATTCATTCAAATGTGATTCAGCATTTCGGATCTGAATACCACATTCCAAAGTCACAAGACTGGCTCCAAATTGTCTAGAAAACCCCCCAGAGAAGTCTTTTATGGCCCCGCAGGCATCAGAGATAAGCCTAAACAGGAAGAACGTTGTCACTGTTTCATCCTTAAGCAAGACAAAGCTGCTCAGAAATGGTGAGACGAGAAATGCTCCGTGGACTTAATCAAACATCATAATTCTTGTTGTTCCTACAATTCATGTTTGTATTATGTGTAGATCACATATAAATCATGTAGTTGTGATATAACTGTGTGTATGGATGAAAGGGTATCGTGCTTCCAATCAAAAGAATCGTATGCCCTTAATTTAAAAGGTGGCTTGTTTGAAATCTGTGTAAAATGTTTTGTATGATTATAATAATCTATAATGAAACTTGGGTCTCTTGTTTCTCTGCTAAGTGCTGGAACCCAAGCAGATCCCAGATAACGATAAGTAGGAACGATCCACCTCCTAAAATGATGCCATTGTCTCATTGGTCAGAATTCTCTAAAAGAGGTTGGACTAACGTTTAAGTTAAAGACCCGAACAGAGGAGTTAGAGAGTTGTTGAAAAAGAAATTCGGTTCAGAGAGCAGTTCGGGGTTGCCGTTCGGTTTTGAGTTCGGTTCGGTGTTGAACTAAGTTTGCGCCTCTCTCTAGCAACAGCAAGAGAGTGTTCCTGTTCGTGCTTCTCTCTGAAAACACCAAAGAGCGTGTCTGAGCGCTCACTCTGAAAACTCTCTCTCTCTCTCTCTCTCTCTCTCTTCCTCTGCGCCTTGTATGAATGCGTGTGTGTGATTGTGTTTAGACCTTAGTTTTATGTGTTTAGAATAGTTAATAAAGTCGTCAATATATTTGAAAAGATATTTGCCTTGTGTTGTGCTTGCACATTTAATGTCTTGTACTGTCGATCTAAAGTTACCTTGCTAATACATAGTGTTTCACTATAGATTGGATATTTATATCTGTTGCCAAGGTTATAATTACGGCCCGTTCAAATGAACTCTAAACGAGTCATTTGCTCGGTTCCATAGTGATTCGGTCAAGATTCATTGCAAATCGATGAATCATTCCTTTTGAGCTAAATTGGCCTTCCGGCCCCCCTTAAATACATTTTATGTATATTATTATTGTGTGATTCGTTACACAGTCTTCCTAACATTGTCCGGGCAGCAGACACACTCTGTCAGTTCAAAGCTAGACTAAAAACACATCTCTTTAACCTAGCATATACATAATACATTATCGACTTCTATAATTCAATATTAGGCTGGTGTTTCTATTAAATGTTAACAAAGCTAGTAGTCTGAGGAAATCCTATCCTGTTTACAAAAGCCTTTGTTCAACACTCACACGTTCTGTTAGTTTTTTTCCCCCCAGTTGCAATTCATTCACACAAGGCTGTTTTCAAATCTCACTCAATTTTTTTAATTCGCAATTCAGTCATGCAGTAAACACATTCAGCATTCAACAATACTGTATCCTATATTTACTTTGTATTCTCCTAGAATAGTAACCTTAAGTAAACCTTTTACTTAATATTTTGTAGTGAGTCCTGTGTGTTACTCCTCTCTCTTCAGAGAGGTTTATTACGGGTCCCAGACCAAAACTGTGCACAGTAGGTCCCAGACCTATAAGAAATCCACTGTCCAACAGTGATTTCTTGACTATAGTACTTTTAACACAAAGCTTTGGCGATTCACACAGCGGCCCCAGGCCCGACCTGATGACACATCTGTCATGCACCCCCTTTATTGGGTAATCTGGTAACGAGAATCGTTCCTAGGCCTACTTGAATACTCTACTCACCAAAAAAAGAAGTGTTGCCAGCCACCAGGTTCTTTGAGGATCACAGCGTTGAGGGACCTTCAGACACTCAGCCGTCAGGCCCTCAACATCTCACCCGTATTTTGGAGGGGAGTCCCCTCACGCGTGCGACGAGCCGACAACGCCAAATTATGATGGCAATTCGAGTTTTCTAATAAATAGCTCAGGCAAACACTGGTCTTTCTGTGAATTTTATCCAAGTCTTTTGCAGAAGGACTGACAGCATCACACATACACCGTGTACATGTATGCTCGAATGACTGAGGAGAGCTCAGTGAGCCTGTTATTTATCCAGCTGGCCGGCCAGAACGGGGCTACTAACAGTAGACTGACCTGGTCCTGACAGACCCTCTCAAGGATCCCCGGAAGCAGAGCGACTGGGGGAAAGGCGTACAGACGCAGCCTCGGCCACGTCTGTACCATGGCGTCCAGCCCCAGCGAGAGAGAGGGACAGAGAACCATAGCGGACAGTTTGTCGATTCTAGACGCAAATAAGTCTACGTCTATGGGGCCGAACTCTCCGCATAATAACTCCACCAACTCTGGGTGGAGTCTCCATTTCCCAGGCCTCAGCCCCTGTCTCGGCAGCAGGTCTGCTCTCTGATTCTGGGTCCCAGGGATATACATCGCTCTGAGAGACAGCAGTCTCTGCTAGGACCACAGGAGGATCTGGCGCGCCAGTTTGCATAGTGAACTAATAATGCAGAACTAATAATGCAGATCTAATAATTCAAAACTAATAATGCAGATCTAATAATTCAAAACTAATAATGCAGATCTAATAATAATGCAGAACTAATAATGCAAAACTAATAATGCAGATCTAATATTAATGCAGAACTAATAATGCAAAACTAATAATGAAGATCTAATAATAATGCAGAACTAATAATGCAGATCTAATAAAAATGCAGATCTAGTAATGCAGAACTAATAATGCAGATCTAATAATGCAGAACTTTAAGGCGGCTAGCTGCTCTGTCCTCTCTTCTACGCGTTTGACCGAGGGCGGAGCTCAGCTCGTACACAGCGACTAGCAGAGCAGTGTGGAAAGTGAAGCAGGTCAAGTTAAGGGTAAAAGTGGTAAAGCAATGTTTTCACCTGTCCGTTGTTGGACAGCCACCATCCTGCAAGATGAGGCCTTTTTCAGACTGGGTTATAAACTGCTGCATGGGGGAATGGGATCAGATGATCTGGCTGCATGATGTGGATCCCAGTTTGCATAAGTTTCCAATCAAAGCAGTTGCAGAAGATGATGCTGAAGGTGTGGATGCTGTACAAACCTTCTCATGATCCCTTAAGATGTTTTTTGTTCCACAATCAGGAGCTCACATAACATCACTAAAAGGAATCCATGTGGAGTTTTTGTTTCATATGGGGAAAGAACACCAGTCTTCTGGCCCCCGTCCTCCCCAACCACCTCCTTACTCTGACTTTTGGGTTATTTATAGTACGTTCAGCGTTGAACAGATACGCTAAAGGGCCTCCCCAAGTGCGTTGATCTCTGGTGCAGGTGCCATGTGCGTTGGTACCAGACACTGAAGGACGTGACAAAGCTTAGCTATTGACGCTCTGGGAATGAGAACGAGCTGGTCCCTCATCATCTCCACCTTATATATTTAAGTCAGTGTTTTCCCCTTGTTTAATGTCAGGTCATCTTTGTGAGTTTGCAAAGCATCCTAGCTCTTCCTCTGTGTTCTCTTTGTTTGTTGGATTACTAGTTGCCTGACTTTTTAGACTTCTTGGCCTTCGGCTTGGACTACTTGTCATGATCCCGGTATCCTCCTCTTACACTCTACCACCCTCTCCTGGTCACACTCGTTATTACATCCATTTACACACACACATTCCCATTCATTATCTCTGCCGCTCTCAGCTGTCTCTCATCACCTCATCTCTCTCCCTCTTCTCCTCCCCAGCTGGTTCCCACTTTCTCTGATTAGACTCTCTATTTCTAGTCTTCCCTGTCCTTTATTCTTTGTCAGATTATTGCCATATGTTACGTACCTGTGTGCCTGCTGAGACAAGCCCTGTCGTGTCGCGTCCTGTCTGGTGCGTGCCTCAATCTGTCTACTATATTACCTCGTCTCTGCTTTGTTGCTTCATCAGTTAACGTGAGTGGTCAAGGATTGGCGTTCCCGTGCTCTCTACGGACCCAGCCTGTCTCATCCTCCGGGGATTTCCCGTTGCCGGTCCTGACCGTACATTTCTGTTCTATTACTGAAAGACTTTCCGTTCTTTCCTTTGGATGAGACTTTCTTCAGTTGGATTTATTCGCCTTATGTGCCACCTGTGTTATTTTGTCTGAACTATTAAACTTTGTCAAACTGCCCTCTGCTTTTGGGTTCTCTCTCCTACACGTGACAGAATAATCTGACCAGAAATGGACCCAGCAAGGGAGAGTCCTCTTCAATCTGCACTTGAGATCCAGGGAGCCATGCTGGGCCGTCATGAGGATGAACTGGCCGCCGCTCACCATGCCATGGATTCTCTTGCTACTCGCATGACCGATATCTCACAACAGCTTCATCTCCTCCGAGTGGAATCCTCCAACTCTAGAAGTCGTGACACGCCTGAGCCGAGAGTTAACAACCCGCCGTGCTATTCCGGTGAGCCCAAGGAATGTAGGTCCTTTTTAACTCAGTGTGAGGTGGTCTTTTCACTACAGACTTCCACATACGCTGAGGATCGCTCTCGCATCGCCTTCGTCATCTCCTTGCTAGCTGGCCGGGCGCGGGAGTGGGGAACAGCTGTGTGGAGTTCGGAGGCTGACTGTCTCAGCCGTTATTCCCGCTTCAAGGAGGAGATGCTGCGGGTTTTTGACCGTTCTGCATTCGGAGCGGAGGCTTCCCGTCTTTTGTCTACGCTTCGTCAAGGGAGAGGGTCAGCAGCAGATTTTTCAATTGAGTTTCGTACCTTATCTGCTTCATGTGACTGGAACGAGCCTGCCTTAGTAGCCCGTTTCCTCGAAGGGCTCAATGCTGACATTAAGGATGAGATCCTCGCCCGTGAAGCACCCACTCGACTGGATCCTCTTATTGATATGGCCATTCGTGTGGAGAAGCGCTTCGAGATGCGCCGCCGCAGCCGCAGCCTTGAGAGGGCACTTTTCTCCACCCCGGCTCGCTCTTCTACACCCCTGCCTGTCCTAGAGCACGCGCCCGCTGCAGTCAGCGCTGTCCCAGAGCCCGCCTCAGCAAGCGCTGTCCCAGAGCCCGCCTCAGCAAGCGATGCCCCAGAGTCCTCCACTGCGAGAGTTGCGGCTGATCTAGCCGCTAAAGAGGTTCTGGAAGCTGTCTCGGCGTGTCAGGAGATACCCGTCATTATAGCGGCCAAGACCCTGTCGAAATACCTGTCCCGTCTTGTCGCTATTCTTGAACCCCCTGTCTGTCCTGCCTTGTCCTCCGCATCCAAGTCTGTCCCTGTGAGCGTTGCACCCGAGCCGGTCGCCGTGAGCGCCGCACCCAGTCCTGCCCTGTCACCTGCCATGTCCCCCGCCAGGAGTCCTGTTTCCTCATCCTCTGTGTCCTCCGTGTCTGAATCTGTTGCTGCTACCACTGAAGCAGTATCCCAGTCTGTCTTCCCGGTCGCCCCTGTCTCCACCAGCCCCCGGATTGTTTCCCCGTTTGTCCCTGTCTCCACCAGCCCCCGGACTGTTTCCCCATTTGTCCCTGTCTCCACCAGCCTCCAGACTGTTTCCACGTTTGTCCCTGTCGTCACTAGTCCCCGTACTGTTTCCCCTGTCTCCACCCCACCTCGGACTGTTCCTCGTGTGTGCTCGTCCAGTTCTCCCCGGACTCCCCGCCCAAGATCATCACCTTGTCAACCCAAGACCCCTAGTCCACCCATCCACCCTGGACCTCCCCCCAAGGACTCTGTTTTTCCTCCACCTCCTCTGCCATGTTTGTTGTTTTTATTGTTCCATCCCAACCCTGTCGTTGTTTTTTCTTGTCTGCCTTTATTAGTTTTTGTCATGTATTGTTGGTTTTTGTCTTTGTCACAGTCTGTCATGTCCCGTGTTTAATGTCCCCTTGAGGAGCGTCTGGTAGCCGCTCCTTAAGGTGGGGGTTCTGTCATGATTCTGCCTTAATGTCCTTGATTTTCCCTAGTCGTGAGGCAGGATCATGACAGAATCATGTTTTGTGTACAAGCGCATGGCCGATTGTTTAGCCATGTGCTTGTGGTGTCTCGTTACGTTACCCCGCCCCCTTGTTATCCTTGTCTTGTGATTATTGTCTAGTCAGTTTCACCTGTCCTCGTCGTTAGTGTTCCCTTCTTAATCCCCTGGTGTGTGCTGTCTGGTGTCGGTTCATTGTTAAACCTACTGTGTTATGCTCTGTAAAGTCCTGCCTGTGATTGCTCTAGCTTCGTGTTGAGTCTTTGATTAATGTTACCTGTGAGTATCGTGTCTTAGTTACGTGTCCTGTGAAGATCCTGTTTGTTTGCTGTTGGTTAGTTATCCTCTGCCTTGTCTTGTTTTACCCCATCGTGGGCTTTATTTTCCTGTTTTTTTGTATCAATAAATCCTGTGTTCATTGCATCTGCTGTCTGCGCCTGGGTTCACCTGCCTCCACATAACACTACTGGAGTTTTGACTCTGCCTGCCTTATTCATGTGGAAGCCTGTTCACCTTTTGTTCAATCATCATCATGGTGTCCTGTTTTTACTTTGTTTTGTTTTCACAGAATGCACAATTTAGAGAGAGGTGTCTTAAAGTAATATTTATATTCAACACCAACAATAATTATAGGCCAATTGCTTTGGCAAGTGTCCTCTCTAAAATATTTGAACAAATCCTCATGGAAACGATTAAAGAATATTTAACAACTACGGATAATCAATTCGGCTTTAAAAGTAAGCATGGCACTGATCTATGCATATATTCGTTAAAAGAAGTAGCTAGTAAGTTCAATGCTCATAATTCCACAGTTTTTATGTGTTTCTTAGATGCTTCGAAGGCGTTTGATCGAGTTAATCATACTAAGGTATTTACAAAATTGCAAGAAAGAGGGGTCTCCCCTTATTTGATAAGAATTTTGCATTTTTGGTACATACATCAAACTCTAAAAGTGCAATGGGGTGATAATATATCGGAGCCGTTTTATACGACGAATGGGGTTCGGCAGGGGGGGTTATTGTCACCCCTTCTTTTTAATTTATATGTGGATGGTCTTTCGGTGGAATTAAATGAGTGTAAGACTGGATGCCTGATAGGGGATAGTATCATTAATCATTTGATGTATGCTGACGATGTTGTTATTATGTCCCCGTACAGTGCAGGCTTACAACAGTTGCTTCGAATCTGTTCAAGCTATGGTATGAAGCATGACATAAAATTCAATATTAAAAAGAGTGTTATCATGATAGTTATAGCCAAAGAAGACCATAAACTAAATTTTCCCTCTTTTTATTTAGATGACCAAGTTTTAAATGTAGTAAATAAAGTAAAATACCTAGGTCACATCATTAAAAATGATTTAAATGATGATGATGATGTGCAGCGCCAGTGCTGTAAACTGTATGGGCAGGCTAATATGCTTGCTCGTAAATTTTGTATGTGTACAGATGAGGTTAAAATAACTCTATTTAGGGCATACTGTACTTCTTTATATACAGCCCACCTTTGGTGTAAATACTCTAAAGCAAAGATGAGAAAGCTTCAGGTGGCATTCAATGATGCACTTAGAATTTTGCTTAAGCACCCAAGGTGGTCAAGTGCAAGCCAAATGTTTGTGCTTAATAATGTGCCTACGTTGAATGCTGTTTTAAGAAAATGTATGTATAATTTTATATGTAGATTGAGTGTTTCAAAAAATAGTATTATTAGGGTCTTGAATGACATTGCATTGAGTGATACAAGGTATTTTTCTTGTTTTCAGAAGCATTGGAAAGAAAGCTTGTATGTCTTTTAAATTGTGTTTGGTCTTTTGTTGTTTATATATGTTGTATGTTTATATGGACCCATGGGTCTGAAATAAAGAAAATAATAAATAATAATAATAAATTTGAAGGAACAGGTGACGTGAGAGAAAACACCATAAAACATTTATTAACAGTGTATCCACATAATGATAATGACAGAGCATTTTAGCAAAGTAACACAGAAAACATGGCAAGTGTATAGTTCATTATTATCCCCCCAAAAATTACATTTTACATGTCCTTTAATATAGCTGTTACACTTGTAGTTACATTGAATCCCTGAATCAAACATAAATGTGTCCTCCAAACTGTGTCTGAGATTTTATCAGGTCTGTTTCACCCTCTCTGAGCCCCGCCTCTATTCTCTTTATCCAATCAGCAGCTCGCAACTAATCATCCATGTTGGAGGCACATCTCATGTTCATTCCTCTAATATTTCCCACAATCATTTCCTATAAGTACATAATTTCCCTACATTACATCATGGCATACAGCAAAATTAACATTAAAAAGTATGTCTGACAGTAAAAAGTGTTTCCCATTAATGCAGCGGTTCTCAAAGTGTGGGGCGCGCCCCACTGGTGGGGAATAGAGACGTGACAGGTGGGGCGCGCCAAACGGGAGGAAATTTTCCTTTTTATGCCTTTATATCTTTATCCAGACATCCCAAATGTTCCGGAAGTCTCCCGCATATTGATAGCGGCTCCTTGACGCCCGCAAATGAGATCCAATCTCCCGGAATCTGGAGCAAGGCCGCGCACTAGAGTAGAGAGTGACTGAGCGCGCGCGTGTGTGTGTGTGTGTGACTATTAATGCAGCCCGTGTGAGAGCAAACCGTCCTTATAGCTGTGTGTTGCCGCTTATTAGACCGGTTCACCCCCGGGGGCGACAGCAAGTAACAGGAATTCCCCACCCCCAAAATAATGATTGTCGTGACGTGACGTCGGCATATTAATTGTAGCGGAACAAACTTTTGCGCCCATAGATATGTAGCCTATGTTTCGCGCCGATGGCCAGGGGCGCTGGAAGCTGTTTCATGCGTAAGTGGGGGCTGAGGGCTGGGTTGGAAAATATGTGACGTCATTACGTTGTGGCTTACGACAAGACATGAAATTTCTCTGAACATTGAACATGAGAGTGGCAGTATCAAGCCTGCAACCCTGCTTTGAGAAATTGTGCAATGCAAAACAGGCTCATTGCAGTCACTAATGCAGGGATAAATAGACCTGTCTTGCCAAATGGATTTCTCTTCTTTTCTTTTTTTAACAGATTGCAAAGTGGCACTTTTATTTCTTTTCTATTTTTGAGGCACTTTTATTTTCTCTATTTTTGAATTTCATGCAAGTTATGACACAGATGCACTTCATTTTCTGTATTTTTGAACTTGCTGTGATGTAGATAGTTAGTTTGTATTTAGATACAACGTGTTACTATACTGATACTACTTGTTACTTCAATAAATTGGAACATTTTAAGCTTGTTACGTATTTCATTAGCATTGTGTCGGGGCGATGGGGGCAGGTGGGGCTTGAAAATTCCCCCTTGTCCAAAGTGGGGAATGACCGAAAAAGTTTGAGAACCACTGCATTAATGGATGCTGAGCCACGAGGATACAGTCCTGCACACGAAGATATTTCTTATTAAAAAACAATCAAATTAATGAAGCAGTTCAGCATGTATGGCTTTAAAAACCAGTGTATCCAATTGATTTGAAATTGATAATCAAAGCACACATACATTATGCCTGAATGAGTGATGGACAATACAACATCAGGAATAATTTATAATCCAGCATTTGACATTTGAAATATTCTCCTTGTTGATGTTGTCAAAACAGTCTAAACAAGATTTGTTCTGTGTAAAAAACTCCAAAGTCTTTTCATTAAAGAAACATCCTGAATTACAGACCGAGCTTTTCTTACTTTATATTGTTTTACCTATAGTCAGGATTCAGATATTACTGAAGCACCCAAGAAGCTAAAGTCAAATAACAGCACAAACCTGTCTTGAACCCTAAATACATGGTGGGAAGATTATCACGGCCTTTTACAGTAATTAGTACGGATGATGCTCTCCACTGACAACGTTCTAGAGACAAATCATAGTTCATGTTTAAACAGTCTATTGCTGTAACTAATGTCTGATTTCTATTTAAGCTCATGTTTCTATCCTAACCACGTACCATTGCTCCTAGATTTGCAGGTACACCATGGCAAATTGATATTTATAGTCTGCCAATGGCACAGTCGAAGTTTTACTTCCATTATGGAGAGATCGGTGGCACAGAGGAAGCAGGTGACCTGATTGTAAATTTCTGATCAGTGATCATGTTTCTGTGTTTGGTTGACAAACAATTTGATTTGATTTCTGTTCTGGTTTCAAATAAAGGAGACCTCCTCTCTCCTGCTTTCTCCTCTGTCTCTCATCTTCTCTCCTCCTCCTCTCTCCTCTTCTCTCCTCCTCTCTCCTGCTCTCTCCTCCTCTCTCCTGCTTTCTCCTCTGTCTCTCATCTTCTCTCCTCCTCTCTCCTCTGTCTCTCATCTTCTCTCCTCCTCCTCTCTCCTCCTCTCTCCTGCTTTCTCCTCTGTCTCTCATCTTCTCTCCTCCTCCTCTCTCCTCTTCTCTCCTCCTCTCTCCTGCTCTCTCCTCTGTCTCTCATCTTCTCTCCTCCTCCTCTCTCCTCTTCTCTCCTCCTCTCTCCTGCTCTCTCCTCCTCTATCATGCTCTCTCCTCTTCTCTCCTCCTTTCTCTCTCCTCCTCTCAAATCATTTCTTCCTCTTGATCCCTGATTTGCTACTCAAAGCAAACTTTACACTCGTACAAAAAGTGATCAACTGGTCTGTAGTATTCACCTCTGTTGAACACATACACGCGCCGCCCATGAACAGTATCTACATTTAAATCTTGGAAGGATTTGCACGGAGGCAGGACTGTATCACACTTCCAGCATCTCAGGCGGTCGCCCATTTTACTTTCTACTGGTACTGCAGTCAGTTTGTCTTGAGCGCTGATTGGCTTATTAAAGCAGCGTTTACACTCATGCATAAAGAGCTCATATGGTCTGTAGTATTCACCTCCATTGAACACATACATGCGCTCCCCATGAAGAATATTTACATATAAATCAGCAAAGGATTTGCATGGAGGCAGGACTTTATCACACTTCCAGCATGTCAGGCTGTTGCCCATGTTACATTCTGCTGGTACTTTACTCATTGTTGTTGGTTTATTCAGCGGTTCAGTGGTGATTTTCGTGTGCAACCTCTGGTTTCCTTAAACATAAAGAAGACAAATTAGAATGACTTCATGAGATAACAAACCAACTTCTGCTGCTTTGACTCTTGGTGAAAAGCTCGGTCTTATATTTCGTTAGACTACATACAGACATCATTCATTAGAGCTTGTTTATAACAATTCGCAATTAGCTGAGCTAGGGGCCTCTGCTTGTGTGAAACACTGTGGAGTGGATGAGAGATGTTAACCTGTCCATGCTTGTTGAACATTTATTGCTGTATTGGTGAAGTACTGTTTTTTACTTGCAAAGGATTTATTGCACATACGTAACTAGCGTAGCTGTCGTCAAGTAATCTTCACTTCAGAGCAACTCTGCTCTGCTGGCCACTGAGATCGCTTTGTGAAGGAGCTCAGCACCGACACAGAGAACAGGGAGAGGCTACAGCGTGATAACAAACTACCTTCAAATCCAAACGTCAGGATGATGTGAGAGCAGAAAGCCAGTCAGCAGCAGGTGGCAGTGTCACAAATGGTCAGTCAGTCAGTCAGCGCTCTGATGGGAGAGTCCAAAAACTGAAGAAAAAAAAAAAAGAAAAACAGCTTAGTTATTGACTGTGTGAGGGAGAACAGTCTGAAAACCCACCACAACACATGACAAAAACAAACTGCATCAACAGAGAGACAGAGAGGTCGACTGAAGCTAACCAACAGGTATCTGACACACACTTACAGTAGAACTGTCTCTTTCAAATATTTGATCAAATATCTGGCTTGTTGGATGTTGCTCAGACTAAAGAAGCAGTTAGAAAACATGGCTGTGAACTCTGGGAACTACTGATGGGCTGCTCTCTTCACTTTCTTACACTTTACACACTGAACACTTCAAACTAATCAATTCATGGATCAATAGTGCTTTGTTGTTGGATAGCTTGGTTTGTTAGTTTAGTTTTTACAGTGAAGGCGACTCAGAGCACAAAAGGAAACGTGCATTCAAACAGGCTTCTGTCCTGCTCAGCTCCCCTTTAACACAGAAAAGCCAGAATAGAAAACTATGAGAGGACTCGACTACAACCTGCTGATTAATGTGTACAAAATGGTAAAAAGTCTGTCAGCCAAAGCTGTCAAACAGTAAAATACAACATTTATTCTGCAACAAAATATAATCAAATGACAGATTCCTGCTGTCATTTTACAGCCCATGTTTATTAAAGTGTTTCATTATCAGAAAATGTGAAAATTTGCAAGAATGCTAACTTTCTATTTTAAAGGGATAGTTCACTTTGAAATTTTTGATATGTTTTAGCTTTCCTCAAGGGCATCCAAGAGGTGTCTTTGTGTCCACAGTAGTTTCAATTTTGATATTTTTAGGTCAAACCGTTCTTGTCTGTCAGTCCAGACTGATCTCATGAAATGGCGTATGTATGACACGCCAATTCGTATTTCCATTTTTGGCGTGCTATCAACACGCATAATCGCTTTTCAGCGTGTTTATCAACGCCTTTGACTTAACGTTATATTACTGTATTATGTATATATAAATATATGACCTACCCCAACCCCGTCCCTAAACCTACCCGTCACTGGGGTTAATACCATTTATGAGTCTTCTCCTACCATCCTAGAAAAAGAAATATCGCTCCACAGATGTAGATATAGATTTTGCTTCGTTTCGCTCGGACATTTAACGGCGTACACATACACGCGGAATCACTCGGACGTTTAATGGCGTACACATACACGCAAAAGATTTCGGCGTGGACATACACGCGGATATCTCAAAATGCGTATAAATAACACGCCACTTGACTTGAAAGTGGCGTGTATGTTTACGCAAAGTCATGATGTCATGTTGGTCAGTCATATAATGCAGGGCTATGGGGTCCTCCTCAAAGAGCATACACAGAGAAGTCCAAATTAAACATGATTTAATGACTCGTAAATGTAAGTACACATTGATGGCCTAAGACACGAAACGAGCGGTTTGTGTGAGAAAACGAACAGTATTTCTATCGTTTTTACCTCTTGTAAACACAGCCACGTCCAAGTGATCTGAGGGCGCCGGCGCTTCGGTCTTTTCCGAAAAGCGCCGGAAGTAATCTCTCGCGCATGTACGTCACTCATTGTTTACACAGAACAGAGATTGTAGGTAAGACGGCTAATTAAAATGGTACTAATTTGCGCTTATCCGGGATGTTTAAACCGTCGTAAAAGAAAACAATTAAAAAAAATAAAACAATTGTATGAGTTACGTACACGCGCGAGAGATCACTTCCGGTGCTTTCCGGAAAAGACCGAAGCGCCGGCGACCTCAGATCACTTGGACACTGCTGTGTTTACAAGAGGTAAAAACGATATAAATACTGTTCGTTTTCTCACACAAACCGCGCGTTTCGTGTCTTAGGCCATCAATGTGTACTTACATTTACGAGTCATTAAATCATGTTTAATTTGGACTTCTCTGTGTATGCTCTTTGAGGTGGACCCCATAGACCTGCATTATATGACTGACAGACAAGAACGGTTTGACCTAAAAATATCAAAATTGAAACTACTGTGGACACAAAGACACCTCTTGGATGCCCTTGAGGTAAGCTAAAACATATCAAAAATGAATTTCAAAGTGAACTATCCCTTTAATTTCTAATGTCTCTGTCAAAGTGCAGATTTCTGGTCTGAGTGTTGGGCGTTCTGCTGTAAAGTGAAAGAAATTGATCATGAGTGAACCACAGCTCGCATTCGCACCCCACATTCATTTGAAACCATTTCCTTTGTAATGTTTTTGTTGTTAAAATCAAACATTCATCTGACATGAGCGCTTTTCAAATGTTTAAAAAACAAAACATCAGACTCACCCTGTTCCTGTGAATGTTGATCAGGTCAGCAGCTCGCTGGTGTCTCGTCCAAGTCTGTCTGTAAACAGAGAGACCTGCTCCTTTATAGTATGTGTCGTTACCTATACTCTGTTGCAGAGGGTGTGGGTCCCCCGGGCCCACGGTTCTCCAGTTACAAAGACTCCTACATTTGGCCCAATTTGCCTGACTGAACATGCATTTTTGTTATACAGTTGAAAGATTTGCATAAAGTTTGTTTGTGTGTCGTCTTTGTGGCTAAAAAGCTAAAAACAAGCTAATCCTGTTGGACCGAACCCTGGAGCGGTTCATTTCTGGTGTCAACACCATTTGAACCATTGACAGGAAGCTACCATTTTTTGTGTAATTTAAAATAGTACTTATGTAAGTCAGTACCCAGCTCAATCTCTGTAAGGTGGAAGAACTCAGGATACAACCTGAGACATCACAGGCCGCAGAGCATCACTACTCAATTCACATAGCTTTTTCCAAGTCACTGTCAGAATGATTGCAAAGACATTAGGAGATACCACACGCCCCACCTCATTCACACAGTGGACCTTTAACACCTCACTACACTCTCATACCCTACCAACTGGGATTTAGTATTTAACTACAGTTTAACTATAGTGTGTATTTATTCATTTTTGTATAGTGTGTATGAGTAGTCTTTATGAGGGAGCTTCTGTCAAAAATGATTTATGGCCTAAAATATGATTTTTATGACAGGTTATGATTTATGATTATGAATATGATTATGAAATATTTATGACAGGATGTGTAGTAGGGAGGGGGGTTTTATGACCACCAGATGGTATGTGAACTTTTGACCCCGACCATGTGTTTCCGGAGTTTATGGCTGTGTGTTTGTGTGTGTGTTTATGACGGGGCAATTTGCTTGGTGTGACTGAGAGGAATGTTTTTTCAGGTGGCTGTTTGGAATGGAGCAGTCTGTTTGATTGTGACTGAGAGGAATGTTTTCAGGGGAAAGTTTTTATTATATCAGGATAATGTTCACAGAACACCGAAATTATGAACATGAAGAGGTCTGACACGGATTTTCAGCCGGCACTGCATCATCCATATTGCCTGCTGAGGAGAATGAAACAAAATGAGTTTAAAGAAATAGCATTGATGACAAATAAAAGCTTATAAAATAAAACTTCATTATATATTTTAAAGCAAAGTTTTAAAACAACTCTGGAAATTAATGAGGAGGTATTTATGCGTCTATCTGGTTAGTCACAGACTCTTAAACCTTTCTGATCAGATGAAATGTCACAAAAATGAGTTTAAAGAAATAGCATTGTGCTTGAATAAAGCACATAAATAGTGATTAATTTTATTACACATTTAAAGTAAGGTTTAACATGTGCTGCGCTTAATTAGCTATCCTTTATGAGTCTGAATAATGCTGTGGGTTCTTAATTTTTTCTGAGCAGATGAAATGCTGCAAAATAGCTTTTTCAGAAATAAAAAGCATTACATATAAATAATCACATAAATAGTGATTAAATTAAATAATTGGCTATGTTAAATTATCCACAATATACTGTTTTATTACTGTTAAGCTAAATTACTGTTTTAAAATAAAAATATGTAAGATAGTGGATAATAGCCTACGCATTTTTATAAGATTTTAAAAGATTTTTACCCTTTCAAGCGGAGGCGTAGTCCTGCCGGTCTGTAAACTGAAATCCTGAAGTATAATCCAGTCTACCACGAAACGAGTGTGTATGTCACGGGTCAAAGCCCTAGGCGAGATATTCCGTCTGCGATACGCTCTCCAGCGCTGCTGGAATGAACTGCTAGATTGGCTAAAACAGAGTTTCGCAAACAGGCGGAGTCCAACACCAAATGTCTCCCGATCAAAGACAATGCTCTGATCAAAGCGATTTGATAAGGCGGATGTCATGGAGTTTTACAACGACCGCGAATCATAACTTTTCCGGGGTGCGCCATCAGGTCTGAGAGAGGTGTTAGGGTTATTAAAAGATAGTAGATCACCCCTGTTGTTTTCTCCAGACACGATGTCTGAACCGGGGCGATTTGATAAGGCGGATGTCATGGAGTTTTACAACGACCGCGAATCATAACTTTTCCGGGGCTGCGCCACCAGGTCTGAGAGAGGTGTTAGGGTTATTAAAAGATAGTAGATACCCCTGTTGTTTTCTCCAGACACGATGTCTGAACCGGTGTTAGAATTATTTGAAAGAGCAATAACCTTGCAGTTATCTAAGGATCAAAGCGTCGACAATTTGGTATCTGTCTGGCTCAGAATAAACATGTATTTGATCTGTTATGCCCGAAATAAAGCCACAGCCAGTAATATTAAACAAATATCCTTATTCTATCTAAATATTAGTGAATAGTCTGTGTGTTCATCGTTCCCAAATATTAATATTATTTATTTTATGGTATTCTACAATTTAGTATGCTTTTCACTAATGGTAAAATAAATAAATTAACCCACATCGGCTAGTATATAGTATAACAATCAGAGATTTATATTAATTCGATACGGTTATAATTTGTAAATCTATTGTGGGTCATTTTGAATACCCCCGCGGTTCAACAGCCTGAAATATTAATTCTAGGTTTAGTCCGATCATCCAAGACAATATATTTGAAACATTACGCTGACTTATAATATGTATTTGCGTCAATATTTAAAACATTTACAGCTGGCAGTTTTTATAATGGGGGAATACTGATTATTAGATTGTATTTAAGCATGATTTCATTCGGTTTTGTATAGATGCCCAAAATAAAATGCTATAGACCTAATATCAAACTAATATTATGTATTAAGCAGTCACATTTATAGTTTATAGAGGTAAATACGTAATGTAACTAAACCACCGATCTTTTTTTTTTTTTTTTTTTTTAAGGAATTATACCATTAAAATATTTATACTAGCCATATCGTAGGCCTTCTATTATTACGGCTACTACCATGTGCCGAAGTTAGCATGAGGCGCTTTCTAAATAATAAAAACTATTTTATACGTTTGGAAATAAATAAAACAAATACAATCTGACACATTATTTAACTAATTTTGTTTGTTGGAACTTCGTTGTTCGAACTCGCTGCTGAGATAATAAAATAACCACCCGGACTCAGACCCTCCCCTAGAACACCCGCTGTGTGTGAGTATGCTTAAAGACTCCGATTTTTCGGTGGGAGATCACAGTGTTTGTGGATTTTACAGCAGCAGCCGTTCGTGTTTTTACTTATTCCTCAGGATCCAGCCGTCATGTCCGAGTGTCAAGGTAAGAGCCGTATTTATTTATTTTCACGCGATGATGGTGGTAATATTTAATTTGAACCTGGTATGATTTTAAAATCCTCTAATCGGTGTACTGTAATTATGTAGACGTTAGGGGTGTTGAGTTATGTCTTAATTATTATCAATATTATCAATGTCTATGCCAGAATGAATGCCGTGTCTATTCAGCCGATTGATATAATTTAAAAAGATAGTTTCCACAGGTTTTGAGCGCGGCTGTCATGGTAGATGCCTGTCATTGTTTTAACCGTTTACATTTATATATTGTATAGAATTTTATTTTGACGGTTCTACGCGGACATATTTTTAAGCATAACATTTCATATGTAGATATCTTTCCAGACATGTTCTCTGTAAAATAAAAAACTCGTGTATTAATATTTGTTGGTCACCAGAGGGCATCTACATGAAAACATTTGTTTGGTCTTCTTCAGTAATATAAAGGCTGCTTTCGGGTGATCTATCTCTGTAACGGTAGCGCGCGTTTATTGTTATTTCAAAGTAATACTAGTGTGGCGATTTCTCAATGTTTTATATTTAATTTGGTGTCTATTTTAAAAACACTTTAAAACCGTAGTTTGATTGTATTGCAGAGATTTCTGGCTTGGTTGTTTTTACTAGCTATATTTTGCGAAACATTGTGGCGTTATACTTTGGCCCGCCTGGGGGCGCCAACAGGTAGCATTTGTTCTTGTGGCGGTATATATATATATATATAGGCTGCTTTTGGGTGTTCTATCTCTGTAACGGGGGCGTTCGTTTATTGTTATTTCAAAGTAATACTAGTGTGGCGATTTCTCAATGTTTTATATTTAATTTGATGTCTATTTTTAAAACACTTTAAAACCGTAGTTTGATTGTATTGCAGAGATTTCTGGTTTGGTTGTTTTACTAGCCATATTTTGCGAGACATTGTGACGTTATACTTTGACCCACCAGAGGGTGCCAACAGGTAGCATTTGTTCTCGTGGCAGTATATATATATATATATATATATATATATATATATATAGGCTGTTTTTGGGTGATCTATCTCTGTAACGGTAGCGTGCGTTTATTGTTATTTCAAAGTAACACTAGTGTCTATTTTTAAAAACACTGTAGCATTTTTACTTTTTATTTTTATTATAGATATGCTATTTTGAAATGCATATATAAAACTATTTTTGTTTGTTATTTCTTGAGGGTGATTTTAATGTAATATTTGACATGTAAATATATTTATTGTTTAGAAGACTATATCAACATTTGGTTACAAGATGCATCGTGAGTCAGTCTGATTTTATTTTTATTTTATTTTGATATGTTTCATGCCGAACAAATTTTATATAGGCTATGGTAATACTAATATAGCAAGGTTAATATGGCTAACGATATTCTGGGTTAATATATGATATTCGTATATTATAAAAGAGATTTTGCTGATTGAATGTTTCATTTTAACAGGTCTTTTATTTTCTAGAAACAAGCAGTGAGCTGCGTGCTTTTCAATCCATCGACCTCTGTAAGTATATATTTCTAATCTTTATACAATTTTATAAATATTTACAAATGTATAAATGATTTACAAGTCTCCTGTTTCCAGTACCCCATCATTATCATGCAGCCGCTCTATCGGACATAACCACGTCATCCTCGGGTGAGCTACCCTACAGACAGCTAACGCATTTGTATTTGTTTCGACATTTATCAAAATATTCTAACGCTTGTAATCTTTTCACAGATTTGCTACATCTGATTACAAAGCCAGGATTTGGTGGATTATCGCATAATGACTCCAATGACCTTTCCCCAGCTATCAGTCATCCGGCCAGAATCTTTAGCCCCATTTCTGAGGCCTGTTCGGACGAACAATTGTTGCGATGTGGTGATGTGATTGACCTGACGACGCACTCAGACGGTCAGCCAGGTACTAGCGAACCACTCTGAAAACGACAAAGGTTATCAACTTCACCCGAGCCTATGCTAAATATTGGTAAATCTATATTTTATTATTAATATCATTATTATGGTTTATTAATGCTGGTTATTATATTCATACACCGATGAGTTATACGTCTGACAATGTTTTAATCTGAGTTTTTTCCCTATTTCTCATTCCACACAGATGAGGAGATAGATGATTCGGCAGATACTCCATACGTAGCAGATGTGTCAACATCCGGTAAGGCGTCGCATCTCGTGATAGATCACAGATTGTAATTGTTTTGACATATAACAAAATATTCTAATACTTTTTTCATCTTTTCACAGAATTGTTACAGCTGTCAGGAGTTGTGGATTTAACGCAGGACGACCCTGAAGAACAACCCCCAGCAATCAGTTATCCGGCTAGACTCGTTACCCCTTTTTCCGCAGCCTCGACGAGTTCTGACGATCTGTTGGTTAGAGCTGCAGATGTGATTGACCTTACGACGGATACGGACGATCAACCCGGGCCGAGTTTCCGCGAACCCTCCCGAAAGCGCCGAAATTTGTCTGCAACTCCCAGCCCTCGGCAAAATATTGGTAAATCTAAAATTATTATTAATAGTGTTATCATGTTTATTAATTCTGATTATTCTATTCATACGTATGCCAATAGTTAATCTGACATCCTGTTTCTCATTCTAAGCAGATGAACATGTGACCAGTACAGACGATTTGGCTGCATGGTCCGAAACGCAGCAGGAACGATGGGATCAGGTCTCTTGGACAAATGATGATGGTGATTACGATGAGGCTACCGTGAGAGCTAGACAAACACCGTATCCTTTTCACGAACTGGCTGAAACTGAAGAAGAAGAAGAAGAAGAAGAAGGCGAAGAAGCGATTCACTCGACGTCTGCACAGACTGATCAGCTGTGTTGCGATAGGGTTCTGATACACACACTCATTAACAGGCTTATTGCACAGGGTGAAGAGATACGCAATAGAACGGTCACGCTACACGCCGAGTACCACAACCAGCTAGATGCATGCTATACAGCATTATGCCGACGAATAGACGACCATTTCAGGGTGATTAATGAGCGTATGGACGCTCAAGACATTCAGATTCGTGAATTACAGGTTATTTTAAATGACCAGCACCAGCGTCTTGAAAATTCTATTCACAGGTTGGAAGCCTCGGGGGTTGCCAATAACGATCGAGTGATTCTCATATTAAACGATCAACTTAGAGAACGCCGATTAATTGTCAATCTTCTTGGTGTCATGAGCTACGATGTACGTCGAAGATAGGCTATATACATGTATGTTACTGCATATTAGTGATGTTTTTCAACTTCTCTATTCTCAACGGGAATTTTGAATTTGTGTGATTGATTTTGAAATTGTGAATTCTCAGGGTTTTTGCTATTGTATAATTTGTGGGTATAGTAAGATTGCTTCTAAATAAAAATTAAAAATGGATCAAGATGAAAAAAATAAAAATAAAATTACCACAGCCGATGCACATTGCGGTCGACCAGACCAAAATCTCTCAGACCAGGTACAACAAATGTATGAAATGCATATGGCCAGTGCCCGTAGTATGTGTGATGATTTACAACTAATGATAAATGCGTATCCAGAATTAAACTCTTTTAATGCAGAGTTAATGCCACAGCCTTCTAATTTAGAGGATTTAGAAATAGATAGTCAACAATCTCAAGATATTAATCTTTCTGAGCAGTTGAATGAGATATTAAACGAATGTTATTTCCAAATTGTACAAGATGGGGGTGTCTTAAAAAATGAAAATGAATCGGTATCTAGCAATGCTTTTTTCCCCGCAGGTAATGCCGAAATTGAATCCCCATTGATTACCAATGCCCCCCCCTACAGGTGACGGTAGCACTGAGCCTCCGCCTGATGCAGGTAATGTTGGTAGTGATATGTCTTCGTCTTGTAGCACAGTCCGACGTCCAGATAACCCAGGTAGACCGTCGATTAGTGACAATTCGACCCCTTCTGCCACTTCAATATTAAATCAGACCGACATCGATTCGCTGATTCGTGAGGGTGGGGATGTAAACGGGTATCGTATTTTACCGCGACCACATTTCAATAGTATTGAATTGCGACGTAGTATGAATCTGAGGGTTATTAACTCTCCAGATTTGGCTGATTATAACATATACCTGCACGATGCTCTTAGCGAGATTGTAGCGTTTGCTAGAGAGATTGGTGGGGAATCTAGCGTTATCAATATGACTATGTCGGCAACCGCACTGAAATACCCCGTTAACGTTGTTTTAACGGATCGAGATAATTACGATGTTAATACGCTTCTTGATCAAATTGTAAAAATTTTGCAGAGCGACGATCAGTTATTGTCGGATGAAGCGGTCGAAATCGAGGCTAATGTGGCAATGAACAGGCGCGGAGGCGGTCGTCCTCGTAAACTTGTGGATTTGGCACTTGACCAGGTGATTAAAAAAAAAAAGATGAATTTATTCTGCCCCGCTAATATTTCAAATAAATTATGCCTATCTATTTGTCTGGCACATTTTCTTGATCCTGAATTACCCGAGAACATGTTAGAAAGACAGGCAGCCCTCAGTATCAATGCAGGGTTCTCAATCGATCGGGAGATAGGGCTCGGTGACCTAGAAGTGTTTGAAAAACTACTCGGTATTAAAATCGTTGTTTTTTACAGGACGAACGCCGGTAAGTTAGAAACGTACAAAAATCACAACGAACCGCATCCAAAAACGATATGTCTTTATCTGTACGATTCTCATTACTATATGATCACCAACCTTACAGCATTCATAGGAACCGACTACGTGTGTGAATTCTGCTATGTTGGATACAGTAATCAAAGACACCACCAGTGTGCACACGTATGTAATGTATGTCACGATGATGAATGCCACAAGGCTCCTAAAAACCCGGTACGTTGTCCCGATTGCCTGCGGTTCTGTAAATCGAGCTACTGCTACGACAAGCATAAAATACAAAAAAAATACCCCATAGGTCCGGACAGGTCTACGTGTGATATAGTCAAATATTGCAGACTATGTAACAGACGATACGACGTCATAGGGTCAGGTAAAAGAGAACAACATAAATGCGCACCATCACGCTGCGTTCATTGCGGCGAAGATCTACCGGAAATGGGGATTCACAAATGCTTTATACTACCTCTACCTCCCAAGGAGCTAGTAGAGAAATATATCTTCTACGATTTTGAAACCCGATACGAAAATGACCGACACGTCGCTAATTTTGTATGCGCGATCACTTTTGACGGTGAGAAATTTATCGCGGAGGGGACCGAATGCATAGCGATGCTAATCAACCATTTCAGACAACCTTGATACAAAGGTTACTGCTTCATAGGCCATTACGCATCAAAATTTGACTCATTTCTCATTCTGGAGTATTTTTGCAAAGCAGGGCTTAAGGTCGACCTCATAATGAATGGGTGTAAATTAATTTTCATGTACGACGACGTTTTTGCACAACGCTATATAGATAGTCATTCTTTTATCCCTATGGCATTGTCCAAGATGCCTGCAGCGTTAAGCTTGAACACTGCTGAAAAAGGGTACTTTCCACATCTTTTCAACAGGGTGGAAAATGTAAACTATATCGGTCCCTACCCTGATAAAAAGTACTACAATCGCAACAACATGTCCGATAAGGAGCAAGGCCTGTTTGATGCTTGGTACAGTATGACTGCAGGTAAAGAGTTTAACTTCAGGAAAGAGTTGCGTGAGTACGGGGTAAACGACGTTGTCTTATTACGAGAAGCGTGTATGAAATACCGCGCCGCGTTCATAAAATGTACCGAACTCGACCCTTTTGGGTTCACGACGCTGGCTGCTTGCTGCATGGGGGTGTTCAAAACACATTATTTGGATCGAGCTACATTGGCTCTGACTCATAATAATGCATATGTGCAGCAGAGTAAGACCTACTCAAATGCTTCGATCGAATGGCTCGAATATGTGAAAAAGACGCGAAACGTAGACATTCACCATGCCGTCAATCATGGTGAGGTATCGGTAGGTCGCTACTTTTTAGATGGGTACTACGAACAGGATGGGGGGCGACATGGGTTAGAATTTAACGGATGCATGCATCATGGTCACGAATGTCAGTTTGAACCGTATCGGACACATCCCTTGTCAATGGTGCCTTATGGAGTTCTCAGACGACAGTTTGACGATAAGGTAGACATTCTACAGAATGCATATGGCTTGCGAATTGAGGTACTTTGGGAATGCGAGTGGTCTAGAATGAAAAAGACAGACCCCTCTGTGATAGAATTTATGAGTACTTATTCGAAACCCGAGAGACTGAAACCACGAGAAGCGTTGTTTGGGGGGCGCACGAATGCTTATAAGCTCTATCACAAAACAACAGATGGCGAGAAAATAAGTTACGTAGATTTTACCAGCTTGTATCCATTCTGTCAGGCGAGGAAGAGCTATCCGATCGAACACCCGCAAATCATTTTCAAAGATTTCGAACCGATAGAAAATTATTATGGGCTCATCAAGGCTACAGTATACCCGCCGCGTAAATTACTACATCCGGTTCTTCCTTACAGATGTGGAGGTAAACTCATGTTCCCGTTATGCCGAACCTGTGCACATGAGCAAAACCAGCTGACAACATGTAGCCATACAGATGCTGAGAGGGCATTGTCAGGGTGCTGGGTCTCTATCGAGCTTTTAAAAGCCATCGAGAAGGGGTATGTGGTGGCCAGGATAGACGAAGTGTGGCACTTCCCGCAACAGTCTGATACGCTGTTTCGTGAGTATGTAAAGACGTTTTTACGTTTAAAACAGCAGGCGTCAGGGTATCCGTCGTACGTCGTTACGGAATCTGACAAAGAGGCATACATTCATGAGTATTTTGAAAAAGAGGGGGTACGTCTCGACCCCGACAAGATTGAGTACAACCCTGCTCAGAGGGCCATCAACAAATTATTGCTGAATAGTCTCTGGGGCCGCTTCTCGTTGCGCGAGGATCTGCCGATTACCATTATGGTGAAAGATCCTGAAGAATTCACCAGAATCGTTTTTGGTAAAACCGACACATTGTCATGCTTTACATTCGTCTCAGACGATGTGGCTCTTGTTCAGTATCGTGACCCCAAAGGTAGTGTTCGTAGTACTAAAGATGTTAACGTGTTTGTAGGTGCGTTTACAACAGCTCATGCTCGGTTGGAGTTGTACGACCTGATGGATAAACTCGGCGACAGACTGCTTTATTCCGACACCGATAGCGTCATTTTCGTGTCTAGGGAGGGGGACTGGGACCCTCCGCTCGGGGATCATTTGGGGGAACTGACGAATGAAATAGACGCTGGGGACCATATCACAGAGTTTTGCTCTAGCGGACCTAAATCGTACGGCTATCGCACAGCTAAAGGCAAAGTATGCATGAAGGCTAAAGGTATAACGTTGAATGCTAGAAATTCACAATCTATATGCTTAGACAGTCTGATTGGTCTGGTCGACAGGTATGTGACATCGAATGATGGCACACAATGCCTCCTGGCACACACCGAAAACATTGTGAGGAATAAAAAGACTCTCACATTGCACAACAAATCAGTCGTTAAAAGGTTTAAGGTGGTGTATAATAAGCGTAGACTTTTGTCCGATTTCACCACTCTCCCTTATGGCTACTGATCCGATGATGCATAGAGGGTCCCGGGATGCCTCTGATTTTGATTTCAGGCTTCAGCATCCATTTAGTTGTGTATTAAGCGGACCCTCCAATTCTGGAAAGTCTTATTTTGTAAAACTTCTGCTGGAAAATGGTTTGAGTTTGATTTCTAAAAAAATTGAAAACATTGTTTTTCTGTATGATTGCTGGCAACCTCTGTACGATGCTTTGCTTAAAATGTATGATATTAAATTTGTGGAAGGAATACCCGAGAGTCTGAATGATGATGATTTACTACCCGTCAACAAAACCAACCTACTGATTGTTGACGATATGATGCGTCAAGCCAGTGGGAGTGTTGAGATTGAACGGGCCTTTACTCAGTATGTACATCATCGCAACCTCAGTGTTATATATATAGTGCAGAATTTATTTGTTCAGGGTAAATCCAGCCGAACCATCAGCTTAAACACAAATTACTTGATTCTGTTTAAAAATCCTCGGGATGTCAATCAAGTGGCTGTGTTAGGTCGACAAATGTACCCCGGGAACGGAAAGTACTTTATGGAGTGTTATCATGATGCGACCAGTCAGCCTTTTGGCTATTTAATGATAGACTATAAAGCGAAAACTCCAGAGCAATACCGACTCAGAACAGGATTGCTTTCCGATCGTCAAGTGGTTTATCTCCAGAAAAAAAGAAGAAGAACGTGATAAATCGTCATGTCTGCAAGACTTTATAAGCATCTGCCGCTGTTAAAACGACTACATAAAGCGCCGCCTAAACGCAGACGTCTTATTCTACAAACGGCGTCCAACGAATTCATTCTAACACTCTGTGAAGTGGCATTTAACATCCTCTATGGTACGATTCCGGTCACCCCCCGTCAGTACCAAAAGCTGAAAAAGAGAAAAGCTGACATTAAATTTGTTGCCAATAAAAAATTTGGTATATTGGCCAAGAAGCGTATCTTTAACCAAAGAGGAGGGTTTCTACTTCCACTCCTAAGCGTCGCCGTCCCCTTCATCTCAAGTTTAATAGCGGCTAGACAGGGCTGATGATGGAGTATGCAGAGAAAATGTATTTAGTACCACAGCATCAGCTGGAGAAGTTGAAATCTGGAAATGGTCGTGAGAATATTCAACAGGTCGTAGAGAATGATCTGGATGCATCCATAAGAGATATTTTACTCAGAGCCGATTTGGATCAACATGAAAAAGCCAAGCGTTACACAAATATCCTAACCAAGTTTTTAACCATTGTTAAACAAGGCGATCATGAGAACAGTGTGATAACATTGGCATTACCCCATCCCGATCGGGGTGATAAAAACGAACTCGGAGCCTCTAATGTCGACGACGACGACACAACTGGTGAAGCTATTGTGGGTGAAGTTCTGAAGAATGTGCCGTCGAGAAGTGTGAAAAACAGCAGATACATATTAGACAAAATGTCTAAAGCTAAAGGAATAAGCTCTTGGACCGATATGGGGGAGTTTGTGTTCAGGGGTAAAGCCATACAAGGGTCCCACATGGTTGATTTGCTAAAAAATGCTACGGCTCCACATAACGTTCGGAATGATCGAAGACCTATAGGTTGGTCGGAGTTTCTACAGGCGTTTGCTGAATTAAACATTCCTTTTTCTACGGTGCCGAATCATCATGTTAGACGTCTGATTAATTCGTTAAAGAGTAAACCTGCTGCGTCTACACCCATCCATATTCAGCCTTCTAAAAAGACTCGAAGATATTCAAGCTCTTCAGCTCCGCACTCAGAAGTCACCATGTTTAAATCACCGACTATCGAACGTCGGCAATGGTTAGAATTTTAAGACGACTATATTTCAGGTGTATGTAATATCTGAAGCATGAATCGATGTGTATGTATGCCATATGAATGAACCGAAATAAAAGATTGCAATTTATCAAATTTAAAGAATTTTTTATTGTGCTGATACAAATATATTGATTACTCAATCATGATTCATCGAAGTATTACAGGTTTGCACACAATGAATACACGAAAGCATTTTATCATTACAACCATACGGGGTTAATCTGTGTACAAAGACCGATACCATTTTATCATTTTTAGTATAATCATGACTATACAGTTTCATCACATCGCGATAGTCACGACTGTAAGGTATCTGGGGTAAATCATTGACTCTGTCCTGAACGCAAATAAAGCACATTCTTCCTAAAACCCAAAGTTTTTAGGATTAATGAAAATTACTGGACTTTGGTGCCAACAAGTCTGCCCCTAACACTTTTACGACCCTGGAACACTCGCCAGAGACTAACGCTGCATTCTCCCACTCACTAGTCCAAGCTTCAAAGGAATTCCAGAGAACCCCCCCCCTGTTGGGTGCTCAATGCATGCAGATACAAACACACACACATATATGAACTTTTACTACTCTCCTCATTTAAAGACATTTACTGAGGTATATTTGATATGTTGTTATGTTTGTCGATTGCCCAGGTCCTATGAAGGGATCCATGAGTGTGTGTTAGTTTAAAACAAACTAAAAGGGCAGTTAATTATGCTTGTAATGTAACTTTGCAATATAACTCTCCTTAAATGTCTTTCTTCCTATGTCCAAAATCCTAATGAGCTGACAAGGTCATTTATGTAATTGAACAAGCCATAAAATGTATTTTACTATGTTTTACCATCTTTTAAATGATTCTGAACAAATTCTGACTGATCGTAAAACCTGTGAATGCGGCCATAATTTAGCTTTGACAAGACAAAGAGAATTTTGCCGCCAAGAGTTTCGTTGAATGTCATTGGCCAGTTCGCACCTCAGAGGTGTGGACTCCAGTTCCTTTAAAGAGAACTGGACTCGCTCTTCCTCTCTCTCTCTCTTCCCTCTCTGGCCGGTACCCCTGTCTTCCCTCTCTGGCTGGTACCCTGGACTGCTCTTCCTCCAACATGATGTGACGCGCGCTTGACTCTCTCGCTCGCTCATACTCTGGACTCTCCCTTCCTCCATCATGTGACTCCTTGGTCCATCGGGACCTCGTGTTCATGCGATGACCCATCTTTCCTTTGTTTGTCTAGTTCAGTTTTATTTTCCTTTTTGTATTCTCCTTTGTTCATTCTCACCGGCGAGTGAAACGAACTTAGTTTGAATCATTTCTTTGGCAACACCTTCAACGGACGATTTGAACATCCCGCCACACGGGCGCGCCGGAAAGGACCTCTGACCGGGTTCGGAACACACGTAACGTTACACGAGAGAACATGATCAGCAAGTATTCGTTTCCTACCGAGATCTAAATACTGCTAAGATTGCCTGCCCTAATTAGGGTACGATTTGACTAGTTGTCTCTCTTAACGGTTCTGTGTCTGATGAATTTTGCCAAACTCACCAGCTCTCTCTATCTCTCTCTCTTTCTATATGCATTCTCCTTCCTCGATGTTTTATTGTGTTTGTAAATACATTTATTCCTTGTAACGTTTATTAACAATATACGTAATCACCTTTATTAAATACATATATTCATTGATTGATTCTGCCTGTGCTCATACTTCAAATCACTTAAATGTTTCGATCAGCTATAAGCTTTGAAATGGTATAATACTTTAAATAGTATTGTGACGAAACAGGAGAGCTATCTTTTACGGCCGTAAAGATCGTCTCTTCCTGCGAGTCTCTTAAAGGTAATTTCTCTGTGGAAATTGATGAAGATCCATGACCAGTTTGCTGGACAAACAGATTATTCGATAATAATTAATTCCATTGAGGAGTATCCTGAGAATCTATATATTCCAGACGATTTGTATATGAATATTGAATTATAATTCGTTATGATTTGATTATTGATAAATACAATTGATCTATCTTGCCGATCTGTATGAATAATTGATTATACATCCATTATATTCGGTCGTTCATAACAGATTGGCAACGTAACCCCTTTGCCGGGTGATTTTTAACATGTATTGTTATCTGGGTCAAACCCGTATCAATAGTTATTAATTTGTAATTACTAAATATTGAATACATATTCCCCAATGGCCCAAATACTTTACAGAGTTTTGGTGGAGAATGATGCGGGAACATTTTAAATTTGTTTATGAGCAATTCAGTTTCAATCTATGTGTATATTGTTATTTAGTATTGTATGCGCGTTTCGAATCGTGAGCCAAAGCGCGCAGCGCGAACTCACTGACTAAACTGAGTAAAGGCACAAAGCCGAATTCAGGTAAGCACATTAACAGCTGCTAAATATGTCTTAACATTTTAGTCACTGTTAATTGCTAAATTAAACTGCAGTTATATTAATAATATTAAAATTTCCTCTGTAAAGACGCGCTACATTTTAATATTAAAAGCTCCCCTGCCCGAACGAGATTATTCTAACAGGGTGAAGACAAGATTTAGTGAAACGATGCTCTTTCACTATTCTTAAAAAGGCCTTATAATCGTTAGATTAACGATAAACTCCTGGTTAAACATTGACGTAGCTACTCAATTGTAAAAACCTAAAGCATATTTAATCATAGGTGCTATTTGATATATGTTATGGGAGTCGAAAAACAGATGAATAATTCCTGTTTTCTCTCGCACAACGCAGCGACGAATCCTGCTAGATGTGCTTGTAAAACATAGCACCGAAAAAATCCAACACTGAAAACATTTTTCATCATAAATGCTATTTGATAAATGTTATTTGGATCCGAAAAACAGATGCCTAATTCCTGTTGTCCACAATTTACGTGTAGTGCAGCGAAGAAATCCTGCCACACACTTTTGTGAAATATAGCACCAAAAATCCGCCGAGATTTAAATTTTATGTTTGTGATCTATGCAGTAACGGGGCGTGCCCTTAGATTTGAATCACATTTGAAGCAGGCTGGTTGTTATTCCGCTGACAAACACAAGAGGGCAACCTTTAAGTGTGTGACAGTCTCAAAGTACTACCACGCCCTTACTTCACCCCGCATGAACGAAAATTGCGCCATCGTGTGGGCATTCGCAAACAGGTCACTCTGTTCTAAAAATTCTCTCGTTCTTTTTCATTTTCCCTGTGATTAGGAACTTTGCAGTCTAACTTTCAATACATATTCGCATTGGAAAGCTTTGCTTGTGTTAATATTGTTGAACGTTAGATAGTTATCCTGCCTCTGACTGTTTGTACTTAGCTTGAGTTTGATTCAAACAGGATTTGGATTAAAATTTAGAGTGAAGTCTCAGCTCAGACTCAGCCGCTGTTTGACCCACTTGGAGGGAATTAAGCCATCTAATGGCCGTCTCCTGCTAAGTCGGTTCGCAGCTGTCGAGTCTCTTCACTCTCTCTCTTTTCAATTCTGTTTTGAATCACTTATTGCTACTTCCCTCTTTGGATTATTTCATAATTATTAATGATACCTTGCAGTAATCTTGATTATTATCAGAGATAATCCTGATCTTTAACTTTCGGTACACGCTTATTTAAATTGAGTTTAACAAGTTTAAATCTTAATTTAAATTAAGTTTGTCTATTCAGCCCTCTGATTTACTATCAGATATAATTCTGATCTTGAACTTTCTGTACACGCTTATTTAAATTGAGTTTAACAAGTTTAAATTTTAATTTAAATTAAGTTTGTCTATTCAGCCATCTGATCTATTATCAGATATAATTCTGATCTTGAACTTCCTTTACACGCTTATTTGAATTTGGTTCAAACAACTTTGAATTTAAATTTAAATTAAGGTGGCTGATTCAACCAGGTTAACGACAGAGAGGAAGTGCGTCCCCTTGTGGCGAAAACCCACTACTACGGTACACCTCCTCCTGCGTTCAGCCTGCTCTTTAGTTCTACCTTTCTCTCTTGATTATTTCATAATTATTAATGATACTTCATTGCTATCATTGGTGATTATCGGATATTATTCTGATTTTCCTTTTAATTCTTCTTACATGCTTATTTAAATTTGATTTAACCTTCGTTGAATTTGATTTGAATTAAGTTTGTCCATTCAAGTCAGGTGGGCCACCACTGAGGAAGTACGTACCCTTGTGGCACAAACACGCTACGACAGCCTGCTTCCTCCGTGTTTCATCTGGCTTTCCTTATTCTCTATTTTCTCTTTTGGGTTAGGTCATTTTGATAATTACCAACATTATCGTAATTTCCTTTTGTTTATTATTATTTAGTAAAGACTTTGCCTTTATTTCTACACACATAATTACTCAATTTGGATAAACAAGAAAGCCTTAATTCACTTTAGGTTTCACTTGCTAAATCCTGTTCTGTATTTGTACGTAGAATTCCCTAGGGCACTGTGGTGATTTGACAGGCATCTCTGGTTGGTTTCCGGCAAGCTGGTTTGTCTGACCGGCGTTACCGACGCGGACCGTGAGTGAGTCCCGGACTTTTCTGTCTCTTTCCATTTGGTGCGACACATGAACTGTGTCATCAGCAATCTGGCACTCCAAAGTCGCAGATTGTTTGAGAGGAACGCACCTTGGTACAGATGAACAGAGAGGCCCGGGGACACGGCGGTTGAGTGTGGGGACGACGGAAGGATTAACCACGACGCTGGCTCCAACCAGAGTGACCGCAAGTCACCCAGGCAAACTAAATAAGGTAAAACCCATCTGGAGAGCAGGCTCAGGCCTCGTTATCCCCTGCAACACTCTCTGTGTTAGTATATCTCCCATTTCATTACAGACCTATTAATTTGTTTTGTTTCATTTTACTGCAATCTTTTCTATCTCACTATTTTTCCGTTCTGTTGTGATTTGTTTTGTTTTGAGACAGAACCTATGAGAGACACTGGAGGACAGCTAAATAACAGATCGACCACTGAGCAGCTAGCGTCACCACGTGACTCCCTAGGCTGCCGCCCTGTCAAAATCTTTATTTAGGCCCTGCGCTGACCTACGCAAATTGTCCCAATCTAACTGTCTGCATCAGTTAGCCAAAATTCTCATAGACGGCATAGCCCGTATTAGCATAATTCGTTAACGGTAGAACGAACTTGCCTTGGTCTCTTTGTGTGTGTGCTGTGTTTCTCTCGCCCACAGTGAGCCAGTATGTCCCGTGCCTCCAGTCCCGCAGCCCACTGGGACAACCTCGACACATGGCTGACAGCCATGACGGCTACCTTCCTGCCCGAGGAAGCTGGTGACTCAGAGCCCCCGAGCCAAGAGCAGCTGGACGCCGACTTGGACAAGCTGATGGAACACGATCCAACCCAGAGCTACCAATACAAAGACTGGGCCAAAATCGTTGGACATCTCGCTCACACACTTGTCAACCAGGCACGGCTCAGCGAAAGACACGGCATCAACCTGGAGCAGGAAGCCGCAACGCTAAAGCTTCAAGTGGAGGAGGCCCGGAGGAACCAAACCCACGCTCAGTCTCGTCTGGACCAGCTACTCCTTGAGACCCACGACCAGCGCGGGAAAAAGGATGCAACAGACCCAGAGCTACAAGAAAAAGTGGAAAAACTCCAAAAAGCCCTGTCTGATCTTCGTCTGGACACAGACCAAAGAGAGCAGTCGGAGAAAGAAAGCAGAGAGGAACTCGACAAGAAACTCCGACATGGTGAAGCTCTCCTTGCAAGAGCAGAGACTGAATTAAAAGAAAGAGACACTAAAGCCAAGGCCTGCAAAAAACACTTGCTAGCGGCCCAAGCTAAAATCCACGAGCTTGTTCAGCAGAGACACGATCTCGAATACGAACTTGACATTGTCCGCACAGAGCTGAAACACTCGTATAGACTGCAGAGTGACCGGGAAGGGGAAACACACACCACACAGTTTCCCCTGACCAGCCGGTCCGCATCTTTCAGCCAAGAGCTAAGAGCTGAAAAGGGGGGCGAAAGTCCACCGTTCAAGACACCACTAGCCAGCGCACAAGAACCCCCGCCAGCAGCAAGGAGGGGGGCCTTCAAGAGAAACCCTGCCCCTAACCACGGCACGGCCCCCAAAGAACTTGACAAGCTGGCCAGACACATCCCTACGTTCACTCCGAACCCTGCAGGAGGCCACGACGTGCATGCCTACCTGCAAGACATTGACTTTCACTTACAAACTGTCACCAACGCGACCGCTTGGGACAGATTGTACCTGCTAAGAATTACGTCCAGTCGTGATGTGCGCAGCTTCCTTGACCGTCAAACAGAGACCATCAAAACGGACTACCAGCAGCTGCAACAAGCTTTGATCCGTGAATTCTCTGATCCAGAATCAGACCAAGGGTTGTTCACCGCCATGGACCTCCAGCAGGCCCGACTTGAAACCCCACAGACCTACTACAGCCGACTCCGACAAGCCTACTTCGGAGCACGGAACCAGCCTTATATGGAAGAGGATGTCAATTTCAGAACTTTGTTCCTTCGAAATCTGCATCCCACAGTGAGTCATCACTTAGGCATCCTGGCCTGTCCCCGTAGCATGTCTACCCAACAGCTACGAGACTTGGCCCACAAAGCTCACATTAAGCAAAAGATTGTGTCCGAAAAGACTTTGAAAGACCACACAATCCACTCTGTCTCTGAGCACTACTCAGAGCTGGCTCTAGAGGGCGCCCCACAACACCACAGCCCTTTTCACAGACAGTCAGAACCGTTCCAGGCCAACAGAGGGCAGCACAACTGTGATGGTGCGCGTCCTAGACACCAGAGCGAGCGCTCTGAAAGATTCTGGGAAACCAGCCGGCGACCCAGAAATAGCCGACCCCCATCACCAAGAACCCCAAGCCCAGAAAACAGGCCATGGAGCCCCTCTCGACATGCCACCGACGAGCCCTGGTCTGAGCCCACATCAGATAGAAATCGTATGGCCCCGTCAGAGACGGCGGAGATCCTGAAGGTGCTGAAAGAGCTTCTTCACAGGAAACTTCACAAGGGACACAGGAAGGATGAGCCCGACGTCTTGTGTCTAAGCGTAAGACCAAGCACCCTGAACACTGCTCGTCGGCCACAGGCCACAGAGCCAGCTGTCACATCACAAAGTGACAGCATCATCCAGCCACCTCAGCTGACAGCTGCACTTCCTGAGCATGACAGCACAGTTTCCCACAACTGGGTCCAACACCACAAAGGACCAGGAAAGGCTGTTTTGGTTAACTGCCTCCGCAGCGAACCACCCGAGACCAGCCCTAACTACCCATCGATCACCACACCAGCCCCGACGCCAAGATTTCTGGGGAACCTAATCCAAAAGGGGGTGGCCCGGAAACTCTACCTGGCTGTCACGCTGGAAAATGAGGTGAGGCTTGAAGCCCTGGTCGACACGGGCTCAGACCTCACTTTGATATCAGCTGAACTTTTTGAAAGACTCAGATTCAAAGCTAAGAAACAAGATCGAACTCTCACATCTCAAACGTGTGAGCTGACTGTGCAGTCATACAGCCAGAACGACATTCGGCTCGAACAGGTAGCTCCAGTTCACCTTACACTTGGCTCTATGGGTCTGATCCACCCAGTGTACATCTCACAAATGAACACTCACCCACTTCTAATTGGCAAAGACCTGTTAGATCGCTTTGAGCCTTTACTGGACTTCAAACAGTTGAAAGTTTGGGCTCAAGTTCAGGAACCTCTCCCCCTCCCGTCAGACAGGTCACCTGTGCCAGACTGTCAGGTCACAGAGGTCACGAGAACTCCCGCAGAGCCAGACTTCAAGGTCACGGGAACTCCCGCAGCCAGCCATGAAGACACAGCCTCAGCACCACATGAAGGTTTGAATTCGCTACCCTGCACCTTCCAGCTCACCAAGGACAATTCAATGCCCACTATGAGAAACCACCCCTCATACCCCTCCAACCACCCACGCAAGGTATCTGAACAAACAGACAACCGGTGCCCCAGACCACTGCAGTTCACCAAGCACATGCTGCGTGCACGGGACAACTTTACGTGTTCTGCACCTGGTGACATCACTGCGCCACAGCTTGTGATGCCACAGTGCAAAAGGGGGGGTCATGCCAGTGTATGCCCACGATGCACCATGTGCTGCCAACCGCAGCACTGAGATCTGTCCTCCCTTTCTCTCTCCCTCTCCCCTTTGTCTTTTGCAGGACGCTGTTGTGGTTCTTCATCCGGTGCCTCCAGCCAACCAGAGGACAGCCGCAATCGGACATCTCACCAGGTCCGGCAGCAGGCATCGTCCGGAAAGAACAACCGGGAATCCTGATCACCAAGCACAGGACCCACACCCAGAAAGTGTGTGTTCGACGCGACCCACGCAACAT
This sequence comes from Rhinichthys osculus, assembly GCA_029959095.1. Classification (NCBI taxonomy): domain Eukaryota; kingdom Metazoa; phylum Chordata; class Actinopteri; order Cypriniformes; family Leuciscidae; genus Rhinichthys; species Rhinichthys osculus. The sequence goes on along the minus strand of JARWKJ010000002.1, from coordinate 775,252 downwards.
CTACAGAGCACCTCACCCCAGCACGACACTGTCACCCGTGTCACCTTGCTCAACCAGAGCATGTGGAGTCGAGTACTGAAAGGTGCCATCCCAGCTAATTGACATTGCTCCTATCGATACAGCCCTCCAAGCTTTGTCTCGACTACCCATTCTGACTACCTCACCTGTTGTCCAAGCCTGGACCGCAGCCGACACTGCACTGTGTACCTCTATGGTAGTCAGACACACCCTGACACTGGGCTTGGCCTTCATCCTATACAGGAGACTGAACGAGATGCAAACATCTTCAGCCAAGCTCACGAAAGGTTTCGGACGAAACCCGCAAAAGGGGGGGTGCCAAGTCAGAGACCAGGCCAGAGGCAGCTTCGAACCTCATAGAGCTGAATCCTCAGCCCTAATAACCACCTGCTGCATGAGTCATGATTCACCTGCCATCCGCCCATTGTGATGTGTCGTCCGATGATGTCCACAAAGGGACGTCATCGGACGAAAAGGGGGACTGTAAGGTATCTGGGGTAAATCATTGACTCTGTCCTGAACGCAAATAAAGCACATTCTTCCTAAAACCCAAAGTTTTTAGGATTAATGAAAATTACTGGACTTTGGTGCCAACAAGTCTGCCCCTAACACTTTTACGACCCTGGAACACTCGCCAGAGACTAACGCTGCATTCTCCCACTCACTAGTCCAAGCTTCAAAGGAATTCCAGAGAACCCCCCCCCTGTTGGGTGCTCAATGCATGCAGATACAAACACACACACATATATGAACTTTTACTACTCTCCTCATTTAAAGACATTTACTGAGGTATATTTGATATGTTGTTATGTTTGTCGATTGCCCAGGTCCTATGAAGGGATCCATGAGTGTGTGTTAGTTTAAAACAAACTAAAAGGGCAGTTAATTATGCTTGTAATGTAACTTTGCAATATAACTCTCCTTAAATGTCTTTCTTCCTATGTCCAAAATCCTAATGAGCTGACAAGGTCATTTATGTAATTGAACAAGCCATAAAATGTATTTTACTATGTTTTACCATCTTTTAAATGATTCTGAACAAATTCTGACTGATCGTAAAACCTGTGAATGCGGCCATAATTTAGCTTTGACAAGACAAAGAGAATTTTGCCGCCAAGAGTTTCGTTGAATGTCATTGGCCAGTTCGCACCTCAGAGGTGTGGACTCCAGTTCCTTTAAAGAGAACTGGACTCGCTCTTCCTCTCTCTCTCTCTTCCCTCTCTGGCCGGTACCCCTGTCTTCCCTCTCTGGCTGGTACCCTGGACTGCTCTTCCTCCAACATGATGTGACGCGCGCTTGACTCTCTCGCTCGCTCATACTCTGGACTCTCCCTTCCTCCATCATGTGACTCCTTGGTCCATCGGGACCTCGTGTTCATGCGATGACCCATCTTTCCTTTGTTTGTCTAGTTCAGTTTTATTTTCCTTTTTGTATTCTCCTTTGTTCATTCTCACCGGCGAGTGAAACGAACTTAGTTTGAATCATTTCTTTGGCAACACCTTCAACGGACGATTTGAACATCCCGCCACACGGGCGCGCCGGAAAGGACCTCTGACCGGGTTCGGAACACACGTAACGTTACACGAGAGAACATGATCAGCAAGTATTCGTTTCCTACCGAGATCTAAATACTGCTAAGATTGCCTGCCCTAATTAGGGTACGATTTGACTAGTTGTCTCTCTTAACGGTTCTGTGTCTGATGAATTTTGCCAAACTCACCAGCTCTCTCTATCTCTCTCTCTTTCTATATGCATTCTCCTTCCTCGATGTTTTATTGTGTTTGTAAATACATTTATTCCTTGTAACGTTTATTAACAATATACGTAATCACCTTTATTAAATACATATATTCATTGATTGATTCTGCCTGTGCTCATACTTCAAATCACTTAAATGTTTCGATCAGCTATAAGCTTTGAAATGGTATAATACTTTAAATAGTATTGTGACGAAACAGGAGAGCTATCTTTTACGGCCGTAAAGATCGTCTCTTCCTGCGAGTCTCTTAAAGGTAATTTCTCTGTGGAAATTGATGAAGATCCATGACCAGTTTGCTGGACAAACAGATTATTCGATAATAATTAATTCCATTGAGGAGTATCCTGAGAATCTATATATTCCAGACGATTTGTATATGAATATTGAATTATAATTCGTTATGATTTGATTATTGATAAATACAATTGATCTATCTTGCCGATCTGTATGAATAATTGATTATACATCCATTATATTCGGTCGTTCATAACAGATTGGCAACGTAACCCCTTTGCCGGGTGATTTTTAACATGTATTGTTATCTGGGTCAAACCCGTATCAATAGTTATTAATTTGTAATTACTAAATATTGAATACATATTCCCCAATGGCCCAAATACTTTACACGACCCTTGACTAGATGATATAGGAAAAACACACAGTGCTGTCCACAAATATCTGATGAAAAGTCCTGAACACGTCTGTCTGAATATAACACATCGACATCGTTGGCTCCTAAGAAGTTGTTGATGGCAGGTGGAAACCGGTCGCTGGTGGGAGGGTTACCAAAACTGTCGAAAAAACAAGCTGTACCATCTTGAGTCAAATAAATAGCAAGCCAGTGTTCACCCGGTAGGTGGGAAGGGTGTGTATTAATTATACACATCGATGGAAAGATCCTTAACGCTTTTTTAGGGAGTTGATCGCTCGGGAGAACTCCTAGAAAATGAGTGTTGCATGTGATTTTATCCATGATTCCTACGAGCTGTACCGTATTCATTTCAGTAGTAATCGACCAGGACCTGTCTATGGTTAGACACTTCAACGATACTGTCAAACACTGCGTAAATGATCAGGTTAATAGTGTGTGGCAGCGGTTGTCTGAACCGGGCTTCGAGTCTGATATTTCCGGACTTGACGAGGGATATATGCTGACCGCAGTCTTCATCAGGCGTGAGGTTGAAGGCGTAAAGTGTGTACCCATTGAGGAAATCATTCCTGTCGATAGACAGGGCCTGATTCTTAAGATGTCTTCCGGTCGTCATTGCAAGCTGATAAAATTCACGAACTGCCAATCCGGCTTCAAAATTCGGTTGTAGAGGCTTGGCCGGGAATTGTTGTCCATCAACGTAGACCACTAGGAACTCCAAATCGTAATGTTTGAACGCAAAGGGGTTTTTATCGTAGGACCCTGTGAATGCGTCGTTATCGACCATAGCTAGGACGATAGATTTTGGTAGCGTTCCTAAAAATAGATTTTCTTGATTTGATACACGAGCCCCGGCAGGTATGGAGAAATTTTTTAGGCATACCCGGTCTATGGGGTACTTGGCAGTAGTCGATAACAACGCCTGGGCATCACAGGAGGTGATACAGAGACTTTCTTGACGTATAGGGAGGCCGTCACAATATTTAATTTGTACGCCACGTCATCACACCTCATCAGACAGAATTCGTCTTTACCTCGGGTCATGCGTATTTTGATGTCAACCCCGTTTAACATTAATTTTTCTTGAAAGAAGATATCACTATGAATAGGGGCCAACAACTCCACCACCTTACTACCACTCGTGTAGAGCGATCGCTTCGTCAAACCCCCGTTACGACCCACGGGGTCATTCACATCCATATGACCAGCGGTGTCTTTGAAAAACAGACCGGCTGAGAATAGCGATTCCAGCGCATCTTTACTGTAGTTGATCAGGCTCTCTATAATGCACCGGTAAGGGTACGTGCTCGAGCTCTGGGATATCAGTCGATCGCCGAGGCTCACATCAACTTGTGAGAATATAGTGGCTCCGGGGTAGTTTATCAGAGCAACCCTCGCAGGGTCTGCAATGTCTGCTCCGTTAGGTCTCGTGATTTTAAGTTTGAGATATAATAATGTATTATTTAGATCCACAAAATCTTCGCCGTTCCCCGCTATGAAAAACTCCAAAGGGGCCGAGTCCGATATAGCCGATAAAGGCAGTACTTCTAAATAGCCGTTTTTCTCAATAACCGTTTGTGTTAGTGGAACCGTAAATAAGTCTAACTCAGACTTAATGCATTCACCCGACATGCGGTGCAGTAACGCCATGTTAGAATATGGATTTTATGGCTCTCTTAACAGAGGCTTTCCGACTCACAGACTTCTTACGCTTTCGTCGTATGACTGAGCGTCTCTTAGGACCCCGCTTTGTTTTCTTCTTTAGCTGACGACCACGCCTCCTCACACCCGGTGGTTTAGACATTCTCTTGCGAGCCATGACCATCAGACCGGAGCCGTCTTGAGTTCTAGTATTATCGACATACGATCTCGACAACGCATTTGAGACAACGTCGGATACTATATTTTTAGCAGCAGATTTTAGGTGGGGTTTCGCGATACTAAATCCTCTTTTTAGTAGTGGTATGGCCATCCTAAACAGCCCCCTGAAAAGACCTCCCAGCCCCGCCCCATACATAACTCCCCCACCTGAATATCCGGGTAGACCTCCACCCGCCTGATTTTGGTAGTAGTCAACATATTCAGCAGCATTCGTCTCACGGGGGTTATAATAATAGCTCATTTTTAAAGAATTGTATGATTCGTCGGCTTAAAGTGTAATTTTACGATGACTTTGCCGTAAGAAAATGGTATTTCACGATTTTGATCGTCCTTTAGCTCTATGGCGATGTCGGTGATGTGGTCCTTATTGATTGACGCGTAATGGGGGCTGTCATATCTAACACTGACTGTTTCATTGTCTTCACCCGATATATGTACGCATCTCAAAAGGGGTACATACGAATCCCCGACTGACTGATATTGAATAATGTCGGTGTAGACGTAGAACGTATAGAACCCCGCGTTGATATCGGCTTGATGAGGAGCGTACATCATAACGGTTTTCGTCAAATCTGCTTCTTTATCGTCGTTTGATTGCCCGAGATAGCCCCCCCTCGATACTCCTAAAATAATGCCGAGTCTCCCTCGGAAGTATAGTGAAACGTTGGGATGTGCTCGCAGAAACACTTTGTTTTTTATTTCATCGTGAGTCAATACCCCATGATTTAGGATAAGTTGATTTATAAGGCGGATGATGGCGTGAATATTTGGGTAGTACCCTCCGGCTATGTTTAATTTTATCGCTTTGTTTTTTTTAATCGTATCACCATCCGGCTCAATGTTTAGGGTGAAATATCCTTCTTTGTCATTAAAGGAGTACCAGCTTCTAGGATATTCGATTTCAGCGAGTCCGACTTCCCATTGTCCTTTCAAGTTTATAGTTTTTGCTAGCCTGGTTGTATAGCTGGATATACGATTTTCAGGATACACCGCCAAAGAGGCGTTGCATGGTAGTGTAACATAGAAGCCGTGATCCTCCATGGTAATCCTTCACACGTATGATCTCATCCGACACACGTTCACATGTTTTTAAGGTCTTTGTAAGTCCACCAGAGCTTTTTTATCAATGTAGCTATTGAATTTCGCAGGCCATCCTAACCATTTCACTAATACTAGTGTAGATCGACCCTGTTTTTTCTGACCTAAAATCTTTTCCACCTTAAAAGATTTGTTTTTACTTACAATTATTTTTTGTAACTCCTTTTCATAAAAAACACCGCCGATAGTTTCGCCGTCATAATCCGATAGTCTGTAGACGGGGGGTTGACGCGGAATACATGCTGATATGGTGAAAAATTCCTCTGTATAGTTCTGTTCATAGCCTTTGGTGAACGGACCTCGCACTTTGGAGATCCTCACAACATCACCTACTTTGAACTTAAATTCACATTTCTTGTTCTTCTTTATTTCGCCGTACAAATTTTGATAAACCTGTGCCTCGTTTATTTTATCAACGTCCACCGGTCTCATTCTAATACTCCTGTGATAACTGGAGTTGTATCCCTGCAGGATATCTTGTAAAACATCAATGTATCGTCGGGAATTTGTAGCCGTTAAAAATCGCCACATACGACTTTGTAATGTTCTGTTAAAACGCTCCACAACGCTTGCTTTCAAATCGGTAGCGGTAGCGAAATGATTGATTTTATGCTTTTTCATAACATCTTGAAAATGTTTGTTAAAAAACTCCTTGCCCTGATCCGTCTGCAATTTCTGTGGAACACGACCCTCTTCAAGTATAGACACAAACGCTTTAGTTACTTCAATACCAGTCTTATTCTTCAGTGCACGGACCCATGCGTACTTGCTAAATACATCGATGCACGTCAGCAAATATTTATTATTATCATTTTCCTTGGAATAGGCTGTCATGTCCACAAGATCGGCTTGGAATTGAGCATCTATCGCATACACCACAACTCTATTGCGTTTGTATTTTATAGGAGCTGTTCTGTGTAATGTATAGGCGTCCTCTCCAGACAACCAATCGGAAACCTCTTGATCACTTAGTCTAAGTCCACTATCCTTTAAGATGGCGTCTTTTAAACGCTTTTTACCCCCTAAAGACCCTGGATTGGATGGTGTATAATAAGCATTTTTCATAAGCTCTGACATGTTGACGTGTCAAACTCTGTAAAAGAATAACTCATACAGACTATATGTTTCAATCTTTTATTAAAAAAAAAAAAAAAAAAACAACACAAAGAACAAACAAACAATACAAAACCACAAAATTAATATTGCATACCCCAAACTGGATACATAATGGGTTGCATGCTCAAAGTAGAAAATTAATAAATGGCAGGCTGTTAGTCCATACAGCGACAATGATCACACATTTTATATGATGGTATTTGGCGATAGTAAAAAAGTATTAATAACATAACTATTAGCTTACCCAGAAGAGAAAATTTCTACATGCCATCATATTACGGTTTAGGATGTAATTGACAAACATTTCAATAATTTGGGTAGTGTCATCCTCGTCATTGTCTTTTCGTTTTGAAATCAATAGCAGGCATACATCTGTTACATATGTACACATACATAACAAATCGGGGGTTGCAAACTCATCGCTACATTCAAGCATCACATCCAAAGCATCTTTTATCAGTACCCATGGGGCTGTCATACCATTGATGCATATATTTGTTAAATTTTCCCATGAACTAGGTACACCTCTTAAAATTCTCATTTGTGTCTTGAGTTTTCTTACGCGGCTGGTGTCGAGATCATCATCATCATCATCATCATCGCTATCATCGGCGTCCGATTGTCTGTCGTACTCAATGACTTTTTGCAGCAATGAAATTAGTTGTTTTCTGTAATGCTCTTTAAACATGTATTCGATGAAACTCTTACGGCTAAATGCCTCAGCCATGGTCAGCCAGGGGACTTGGTCACTGTCCATTCACGACTGAGAATCCGGTCCACAGATCGACAACGTCGTAGACGAAATCCTTGCAGGTTTTGTCCAGAAGTTTGTCCCTGATTTCTTGTAGTTTAGTACCGATGAATGGCTCGTCTCTTAATTCATATAGAATAGACCCGACTATTCCTCGAATCGCCTGAGGATGTGATTTTAATCCAGACCTGTTTAGGACAAATGCTATGATGAGTTGTAGGTTAGGTTTAAGCAACTGGTTGGACAGTTCATCAAAGTGGGTTTCGAAGAAGTATGTGGGGGGTTCATACAGGCAGGAATGTTGTCGCTGGCTTGGATGATCCGTTGCGCAGCCCTCGCACTCCTCCTTCAGCTTCTCGTCGATGATATGTTGTAGCAGCAGTACGATTGTCGCTTTTACGATTTTGAATCCAATAGCACTGAAGCATCCATCAGTAGCGTCGAAATCGGGTTTAGTAGAGCTACCACCAGCCACGTCAGTCAGGAATGTCAGGTTGCGGCATCCGAGGTCCTTGCAGAATTTATCCAGCCAGTCTTTCTGAGAGTCGGATGCGTCTGGGGCGTCTGTTAGAACGTTATCAGTGGCATTGTCATCAGGATCAGCAAGATCGGGGTATAAAGAGAAACCACAATCACAGGCATATTCGGAATCAGCGTCTTGAGACATGGCTTATATAGAGGAACTGTAAGGAGGGACCAGACTTACCTTGGTTTATAATGGCTGTAGTAAATGGGCGGGGACGGGAGAGTGTATGTTGAGCTGCGCGCGCATCTCTCAGGATGGAACAGCTGTACTTTAATTTTATTGTATCCGCTGTACATGTCGCACCACTTGAACATCTTGTTTATCGATGAAAAAAGGAGACCCAGCAGGCACGTGTCACTCCATTTGAACAAAAATTGCATAGCGTATAGATCTTGATGCTCATTTTGTGGAACCGCTCCTGAACGATCGCAAAGCTTTGTCTTATCTCTACAGCTGAATATGTAGACACATTCGTCCTCTTTCTTGGTAGTATGATCCCCAACCACCCGGTACCGGAGATTCGTACCTTCCCCGTCCCACTCACCAATGTACAATGGCTCGCTTCCGCCATCATTCAAATCGGTCCAGATGCGGGTGTAAAATAATGTCCAGTCTTTTTCAGGAAATACCAGGCATGGGTCTTCTCCCGGTATAAAAACATCAGGGTTTTCGGTCGTGTAGAGCGTAACAGTGCGAAAGTGTTTATGAAAAATGTAACCGAATACCCGATTACTATTCATCAAAAATTCTCCTCTCACAATGGTCGAATTATCATGGAGAAACTTTGTCAAACTGATATGACCCTGACATTTTCTTGGGGCCATCATCAGGTCTGCCACTATCTCTTCATCCATCTTACGCTCGGGGGTTTTAGTGGTGTTTAAACAATCCATATCGATGTGCTTCACCACACGCGTCTGGTTCACAGAAATATGCACAGCTATTTATACAGGGCTGCGACACAATCAAACAGACTGCTCCATTCCAAACAGCCACCTGAAAAAACATTCCTCTCAGTCACACCAAGCAAATTGCCCCGTCATAAACACACACACAAACACACAGCCATAAACTCCGGAAACACATGGTCGGGGTCAAAAGTTCACATACCATCTGGTGGTCATAAAACCCCCCTCCCTACTACACATCCTGTCATAAATATTTCATAATCATATTCATAATCATAAATCATAACCTGTCATAAAAATCATATTTTAGGCCATAAATCATTTTTGACAGAAGCTCCCTCATAAAGACTACTTGTATGTATTTGTGGTATGTATTTACTATTTAACTTTTATTCTGCATTTTAAATTGCCTTTCTTTTTTTGTGTTGTTAATTAAAAGCCTACTCAATGAGAAGCGAGCTTGTGACCGGGAGGTCGCCGGTTCAATCCCCGGACTGGCAGGAGAAAATCTGGGTGTGGAAAGTAAACCAAGCAGTGCTTGCCCTCCCTCATTTACCACCACTGAGGTGCCCTTGAGCAAGTCCCATAACCCCAACAGCTCCAGTGAAGCTGCTTAGTGGCCAGCAGACCAGGCTGCGGTTGTACTGGGCAGCTTCCAGGTGTGAATGTGTAACAGTGTGAATGTGAACAGGGCCTTCCTGCAAAAGAGAGGCTTCCTCTCAGTGAAGTTCCCCTGAATAAATAAAAAAGGTTAAAAAAATGAGGTACGCACAAGAAATCCAAGACACCTGTACTGTGTTGTACCACAACACGACGCCCCCCACGAGGACACCGTACCTTCCTGCTTCAAAACAACAACTATCATTCCCCTAACCAAAAAGAACCCACCCACCTGCCTGAATGATTACAGGCCAGTAGCTCTCACTCCAATCATATTGAAGTGCTTTGAGAGAGTGGTGCTGGCCCACATTCAGAGCACAATACCAGACACCCTGGACCCCATGCAGTACGCCTACCAGCCCAGCAGGTCAACCTCAGACGCAAATGTCATCCACTCTTTTAGCAAAAGAAGATTGTGGTCGAGTCCCTGGCCAGCGTAGTGGCAATGTTACACTTTGACCAAGCTTTAAGTAAGGAACAGGTTCTCTACCCTCATTCAGCCTTGTGAAGTTAAAATATCCCGTAATCTATCTAGAGCGAGCGTGCATGCAAGACAGATATTGTGCTCCAAACCGTGCGCGCGCATGGCAGAGAGGTCTGTTCCCTACAACCTAGAGTTTTTAAAAACATGGTTTTAAGTAAAGTGTGATTTGCCCGGGGGGACTGGGATTTCCTTCTGGTCTAAACATCCCTACTTCTGCTGAATTATTTTAATCTCCACACCCCTCCCTCCACAGCTAATCAATGCTATAGGCTACTTCACCAATATCAAATATATAAAATATGCAACAGGCACGTTTAAACGACAAACAATAAAATCAAAGCCAGCGTTTCAGTTGTTCATTAGTTCCAGTGGCCTGAATGCATGCACGGCTTTTCAAAATTTACAAAGCGTGTTGAGATTATTTTGAATGAAATATTGAAGTTTATAATTAAGTGTTTTGGCACACCACGCCGAGTGGCCCTATGCATTTTTCTAAAGTCGGGTTTTATTCTGGCATCGTGAGTTAGTGTTCGACAAACGCGGCGGCGCGTTCATTTAGATTAATTTATTTATCTCATTATTACAGCTAAAATAACTTAAAAGGCGACTCCGTAATTTTTTGGTCATACAGATAAGAGTAGAGTAGCTTACATCGTTCAAAACTGTAAACTTGTATTCATATTAGGCTAACGACAAAAACAGTATATCTGTCGTCTCTGTCCCACGGGAACTGCACGTCACAAAAATGAACCGAAAGCCACTTCAGCTCAGTCACGATAAGAAATCGGCTATGTCTAAAGAATTTAAATGTCTAAATATTTAGGCTAATAAATGTTATCTGATTATGTAGGCTAATCCATATGAAAACGAGAGGTACAGAGGATCTACTCAAACATGCGCTTCCCAATGAGAAAATGACAAGACAAGGGTGAAAATCTCGCTCTAATTAAATGTAGGCTAAATCGCCCTAAATTAAAATGTAAAAACATAATAATGTATTTGTCGAAATGTTGCGATATTGTTTCATTTAAGTTCATATTTATTCTATAAATGTTATTTAATTTAGCAGCATTACCACGAGGCACCGTGTTTCGATATTTATTTGAATACAAAATAAAATAAAAACTTAATTCACAAATTGCATGCCTGGTTGTAAGGATCCAAAGATCCCTGTAGACTTTAATATTAAGTTGAACATTTTGTTCATGACAACAAATTAACAAGCGTTTTTTCAGATTATATTTAGTTTTGCTTGGAAAAAGCTGCCCCAAACCAGTTTTATTTCATTAATTATTGAAATAATGAAATATTTAGTAATAAACTTTTATGACAGAAATATCACTAGGCTACATGTAACTTAAATCATTTAATTCCTTCATTATCAACACTGTCTAGAATAGCGATTTAAGTGTGAATTGCGACTTCTCTTTGTGTTAAGTCAGCCTCAGACTCCGATAGCCTGTGGGGGGTTGGAGGGACAGTTGCTGGACAAAGGTGTTAATGTTCCTCTTTCATATGGAGAGTGTCGGATAGCCAGCCTGATGAGCAGGCAAAATTATTGTAAGGATAAATCTGTGTCCAAATGTAGGCCCCATATCTTATTAAATTATAAATATTGTAGTTTATTTATTGTAGCCTATTTTAAATTTTTTTTAGTTTAGTTTTTTTTTTTTTTTTTTTACACAAAATTTCAATTGAAGTTATTGTAAGGTGAATTCAACAAGGCATGCTGTGTCTTTGAAGCAACAATTAAAGGCTAAATAATTATCATGCATTGATCATATCATGCATGCGCAGCGAGGGAGACTAAATAAATTTGTTAAAAAGAGTTCCAGCGCGAGAGAGGCAAAGAAAAACGCATGTTTTTAATTTAATTATGTTTCTTTGGACAATTTTCGTTTTGTACTGTTTTAATTGTTTAATTTAGCTGTAATTTCTTTGGCAATACAAATTTAAAATGTCGCAATAATAAGATTAGCCTAGTGTTTCTTATTTTGCATCGCAAAAAAAAAAAAACTCTAAACCCGATGCAACCCTGTTTTAAATTAAAAAAAACTGTCCCGACACTTTATTTAAACCTTGAAATGTTCGAACTTGGTTTCAAACTTAAGTAATTTTAGTGTTCTTTTACATTACACAATAATTTAGCAGACTAAAGACGAGCTTCTTCATTTTCATTTTCTGATGCAATCGGCTGACAATCTTCCTTCATCAGTTTATGTCGTTTGTGCAGCGGCTGCGGTTCTACAGGAATGTAGCAAATTTATGTTGTAATGATAATTAAACAAAACTCTTGACTTTAAATAAGTAAACAGTTATAAACAGTTAGCTATTTAAGCATCAAGGTGGTAAAATATAAACGCTGTAGGGCAACATTGATTAACAACATGTATGCTACATTGAGATTCGATCTCGGGTCTATTGAAGCTCCTCGAAACTCGTGTTGTTGCGTTAACCACTGAGCTATCGTCTGTACGCTGATTAACTTGTAAAGCCTCATTGATATAGCCTAAATGTTTTTATTGCAATGTTTTATGTTGAAATGTTTTCATTATTTATTCAATTACATTTCAGTAGCCTAATTTCAGTATTGTGATTATGAATTATTTTAACCACGTTTCACTTGTTGAATTCATCTGCTACCAGCTTTCAATCGCTCTGAATCAGGCGCGGTGCGGCAGCAGATTACGCATTAGAGAGAATAAACCGGAATAAACGAACACTTTTCATAGGCTATGATTGTAGCGCCTCTTAGCGGTAAAAGGCAGCAAATACACCACACATTTTACCGCCGCGGTGGAACGGCTGATGTGTGCATTGTCATGGCTTGCCGACATTTGCGTTTGAATAGCGCGCGTCCTCCGTGGGCGTGTCAGATTAACGCGTAATGAAGTGTAATGAGCTGGGGAAAAAAATACTGACAGCACTCTCTTTTCATACAGATTGCATAAACTGAGAATATTTGTTTTTTATATAAATTACTTCATTTAAAAGAAGAGAATTCAAGCTTCATAATGAAAAATCTCTCGTGCCTGTATGACAAGTAATCGCGGAGTTACAGTTAATCTTAGGACGCGTTTCAGAATGGACTTCACTGACAGAGAGAACGCAGAACTCGCATCATGTTTGTTTTTCTTTATTTGGTGAAAAGCAAAACACTTTGTTTTTTATTGTGAGTATCCACAAAAAAAATAGAAACTTAACAGGATCGATTGATGTATAACATTTGCGTGTATGACAAAAATCGACTGAGTTATTTGAGTCTCTTTTGCACTGATAAGAAAAAAAGCGAGCAGATCACGCCGGCGTGATTGCAGACCCCAGAGGGTTAATAAAACACGCCGGCCGTGGCGCTTGGCTCGCCAAAGTCGACATTACTTCGGCTTTCAAAGTGATGCCCATCCACCCAGATTGGTGGCATTTATTCGGCGTCCGATGGCACGAAAAATACTACTTCGCCGTCCGCCTAACTTTCGGCTGCAAAAGCAGCCCCAAGATTTTTGACATGGTATCGGAAGCAATTTGCTGGATTCTTTCCAACAACTACGCAATTCCCTACCTCATTCACCTGCTCGACGATTTCTTAATCATATCGCCTCCCGATGCCATCCCAGCAGCGCATCTCACCACAGTTCAAAAAGTTTTTTCCGAGCTTGGTGTCCCAATCGCCCAGGAGAAAACCAGCGGCCCAGACACGTCCATTGAATTCCTGGGCATCGACCTGGACACCGTTAAATTACAGGCTTCTTTACCCAAAAAGAAAATTGACAGAATAATTCTGGTCTCATCCACGTTATTAGTCAGCCCAAAGTGCTCTAAGCTCGAACTCCTTTCTCTGCTCGGCCACCTAGATTTCGCAATGCGCATAATCCCGCAAGGCCGCCCTTTTATCTCACACCTTCTCTCCCTTGCATCCTCCGTTGCCGCGTTAGGAGACCAAATATCTCTAACCGATCCATGCCGTGAGGAGCTACATTTATGGATAACCTTCTTTAAACAGTGGAATGGATTATCTTTCTTTTACAATACTTTAGTGTCCCTCCCAACTGATATCCAACTCTACACCGACGCAGCCCCCTCCATTGGCTTCGGGGGTTTTTACCATGGCCGTTGGTTCGCATCCACCTGGCCACCACAGCTTCTAGACATGACCCATTTCTCAGCCTCATCAGCATTGTTTGAACTTTATCCTCTCGTCGCCGCAGCTTTTTTATGGGGAAAAGAATGGTCCACAAACAACATTATTGTTTACTGCGACAATGAAGCAACCGTGCATTGCATTAATAAAACCCGCTCTCATGCACCCGCTATGATGCCACTATTAAGACGCCTCATTTGGATCGCAGCCTGCGACCAATTTATTATAACTGCTAAACATGTACCAGGATAAAAAAATCAAATTGCTGACTCTCTCTCACGCTTTGCTTTCCAGAAATTCAGACAGCTGGCTCCAGAAGCAGACCCCAACGCCAGTACCTCACTATTCAGAATTTATCTTTCCGTAAACCACTCCTTGAGACCACTGCTCGACGCCTCTCTTGATTCTATTTTCCAAGCCTTTTCCCCCAGAACTCTTCAATCATATTTAACAGCTTGGAGATGTTTTAAAATCTTTCATTTAATTTTTGACCTACCATTCCCGGATTTCTCTCTGCTCACAATTACATCGTTTGTCTCCTACCTCAACACAGCAAAAAAAACTTTGGTATATAAAAAAAAAGTTGGTTCCATTTAAAGGCTATTTAAGTGGAATCCAATTTTTTCACAAATTAATTTTCGGCTCACCCTCTCCTGCTTTAACAAACTCACAGACATCACTGCTTATTAAAGGCATCCAAAAGACTCATCCTACCCGCCCAGATGCCAGACAACCCCTAACGCTGGACCTACTCACCAAATGCATCCGTACCCTCCGTCTAGGCTACCATTCTTTTAACACAGCTCGCACACTGGACGCAATGTTCATTTTGGCTTTTTTTGGGTTTCTCAGATGCTCCGAACTTGCTATTACCTCTAATTTTAACCCAAAAATTCATCCCACCATTTCAGACTTATCCTTAGTCGATGACGAAACTATCTCCTACTTTATCAAACAGAGCAAGACAGACCAGTCCAAAAAAGGCCATTTCATTTATATTTTCAACCTTCATTCACCCATCCAACCTTACCAAACCCTCCAATCTTACCTCCATTTCAGAAATTCTACAAGTAAAGACCCTTCAGACCCACTTTTTATAAATGATTCAAACCAACCAGTCACGCGCTTTTGGTTTCAAAAACATCTCAAATTAGTCCTAGCACAATCTGGCATCCCAGCCGAACACCTTTCAGGCCACTCTTTTCGCATAGGCGCCGCAACCACAGCTGCCCAAAAAGGTCTCTCACAGCAACAAATTCAAGCTCTTGGTCGTTGGTCATCCGAAGCTTTCAAAAACTACATTAGATCTAACCGCTTCCACATCAAAAAAGCCCACCAAAACCTTATCAGCTAAATCAACTCTAACTCGTTCGATTGCCGGTGGGGCTTACCCATTCGATCGCTGAGAGTATTGAACTCCCGTCGGATGGTGCGAGAGCCCTCCCAATCGGTAATAGCTAAACATCTTCATGTTGACATCAGGGGGGGCTTACCTGTCTGATCGCAGTGAGTATTGAACTCCCGTCGGACGCCGCAAAAGCCCTCCCTATATAAATAGTACACCTCATTGCCAGCGGAGGCTTACTAGTCCGATCGCAGTGAGTATTGAACTCCCGTCGGATGCAGCAAAAGCCCTCCCAATATAAATTGTCCACCTCATCGCCAGCGGAGGCTTACTCGTCCGATCGCAGTGAGTATTGAACTCCCATCGGACACCGCAAAAGCCCTCCCAATATAAATTGTCCACCTCATCGCCAGCGGAGGCTTACCCGTCCGATCGCAGTGAGTATTGAACTCCCGTCTGACGCCGCAAAAGCCCTCCCAATATAAATTGTCCACCTCATCGCCAGCGGAGGCTTACCCGTCCGATCGCAGTGAGTATTGAACTCCCATCGGACACCGCAAAAGCCCTCCCAATATAAATTGTCCACCTCATCGCCAGCGGAGGCTTACCCGTCCGATCGCAGTGAGTATTGAACTCCCGTCTGACGCCGCAAAAGCCCTCCCAATATAAATTGTCCACCTCATCGCCAGCGGAGGCTTACTCGTCCGATCGCAGTGAGTATTGAACTTCCGTCTGACGCCACAAAAGCCCTCCCAATATAAATTGTCCACCTCATCGCCAGCGGAGGCTTACCAGTCCGATCGCAATGAGTATTGAACTCCCATCGGACACCGCAAACATCAGCCTTTTATTTCTATTTTTGGGGGTACAGTTCCTGGCTGCTGTCCGAATAAACTAATTTTACATTTTTGGGGGAATACCCTGCGTTCGGGCCAATTACCAAGATCAGAGCCCTCTCCCCGGACAGCACGCCAAATACGTTTACCAATTTAATCTATCCGACTGATTTGTAAGTGTGAACTCGTGAAACATTGATCTCTCTCATCAAACACACCTGATTCAACCCATACGCTTGTTGGTAGAGACTGCAAGGCTATGCCCACATTAACATTTTCTAAAAAGGTTAACAGTCAGCAACAGCATTTTTGATCATATTCACAAAATTGGCCCCCAGACTATCTCATTGAGTGAATCTTTAAACAGTCAATTGATAAAAAGCCAATTTCTCCTGACAAATCCAAATATGCAACCAATACACATGCTTTCGGGTTCACCGATCAGACACATTGCACGCAAATTTCTTCCCAGGTCTCTCAAATCAGCATCATCTCTTGATCTTCCAGTCAGTTATTACTGTCAGTTTGGGAGGATTCTGGAGAAATGCTGGTCTCTACAAAGATGGCAACAGTTGTGGGGCTTTTGTGCTAGAAAGCTGCATGGCCACATCTTGTTTCTTTATGTAACTGTTACGATTCTATTCTTAGATCGCAAGAAAGTAAGGGAGACGCCACAGAACCGCTGCATAAACAATAAGATTTATTTAAACTAAAGTAAGATACATGAAATGTCAAGTAATCAGTGTAATTGTTAGTCAGCGTGTAAGCATGTAAATGTAAGTAGCAAGTTCATGTGACATCAGTCCAACCAAACATAAACAACGAAAGGTCCAAATCAAAACATCCGCTAACAGATGGTCAGTTTAACCAGAAGCCTGTATGCTTCCTGGCCTAAGCCCCAGATCTCATCACTCCTTCGAACAGGAAGAGGGCCATAGCAAATTACAGTGCCTGACATCGTACTTGCGAGTTCAAACACCTCTTTAATATTAATTTTGGTGATCTCCGACTGGCGAAGTCGAACATCATTAGTGCCGATGTGAATAACAATCTTAGAGAATTTACGATTAGCATTAGCCAGCACTTTTAAATTTGCTTTGATGTCAGGGGCTCTGGCTCCCGGCAAACATGTGACTATGGTGGCTGGTGTCTCTATTTTCACGTTCCGTGTGATCGAATCACCAATTACCAGGGCACAATCAACAGAATTCTCAGTGGATGTTTCACTGAGTGGGGCAAATCGATTTGTTATGGGAATCGGAACGGAAGAGTGTTTTTTTTGATCCGCGACTAGAGCGATCTCTCACAGTCACCCATCTGCCTGGCTGCACAGGCAATAACTCAGCCGGAAACGAATAAGTGATTCTCAGACTATTTTTGTCAAGTTTTTTGTTTGTTTGTTTATTTTATTTTATTTTAAAAACAAAACAAAAAAACAATTCTATTATTTTCGCATAGACATGAAAATCACTATCCAAACTTAAATGGTTGTAAGTCAAGAATGCTTTGGAATATAGACCTATGGTTGGTCTTGTTTTAAAGAAGATATTGGCCAGATTATTGTATAAGTGAAATAAATTATGAAAGTGAAACATGTAAAAATTTAATTATTTATATTTTATATAAAATATATATATTACAAAATATATTTTACTCTAAAACTGCAAGAAAATGAAAGCCAAAAATCTTAAGAAGTTGTGTTCCAAATTTTAGGTTGATATCTTAAAAAAAATTTCTTTCATTCAAGATTTTATTTTAGCGCATACCAAACTTTTTCACTAGATGGAAAGCCAAGCTTCCTTACTGACCATATAAGGGCGCCTCCATTTTCATATATGTTTTGAGTGATCTGAACCATGTATTTCCATAATTTTCATACAATTTATGAAGTAGACATCTTATTCAGAAGTAGTATGGGTGGTTTGACAGTATTTGATTTGAATTCAACCTCGAATAAACGCATAAAAAGAGCACATATGTGCTGCAATAGGCCTGGAGGTTACTAAGGAAGAATTCCATCGTTTGATCTTACACTCTGTGTGTGTGTGTGTGTGTGTGTGTGTGTGTGTGTGTGTGTGTGTGTGTGTGTGTGTGTGTGTGTGTGTGTGTGTGTGTGTGTGCGTGTGTTCAAGAGAGAGAGACATAGTGTGTGACCTTTGCATTTTGGACCCAATTTCTCCCCTTTATTTGATTCATTGATTTTATTTCACATATTCTCACATTTCTCTGTTACAGTCACCAGTCTCATATTTCCCTATGTGTGTGTGTGTGCGTGTTTTGCAACCTTGATTGTTTACAGTCTCATGCGTTCATTGCTGTGCGCTTTATTTCTTACATTGATGAATAATTGCTTTTATTTCACACGTTTCCCAAAATTAGCTTTTCCAAGACACGCGTTCATTTGTGTACATGCGTGTGTTTTTGTGTGTATAAGTGTGTGTGTGTGTGTGTGTGTGTGTGAGTGTATTTGTCTGTTTTGCACTCTTGATGTTTAGAGATTCCCCCCTTCACTGTTGTGTGCTTTTTTCCTGCATCGTGGCTGATTTGTAGATTGTACGCACAAATAAACTCTGTATTTTCATATTTTTGTCAATTTCCCATTCATTTCCTATGGCCGGTCATTTTTGACCGAAGGTCCTGAGTGTGACTATTTTTTTTATGACCACTTAGACTTTTCAAATCCTGTCCCCAATTTTTTTGTGTGTTCGTATACCAAGTACCATAAAAGTCACCAAGTTTCGTACCATTCCGACGAAGCTACGATTTTTAACATTTTTTTATTTTAAAAAATCCGGTCAGAAATGACCGAAGTACCCCAGAGGGTACAAAATAAGACAACACTAAATAATAAAATGAAACCAATTAAAGAAAATAACTGTGTCTCTGTATCCATCAGCAACATCAGTGTGTAAAGCAAGGTGCATGGTTGAAAGTGTAATACAATGTTGAAATGTAAAAGCAGAAGGTAACAAAATATAACGCAAGCAAAGTCCAAAACCGAAGTCCTCCCTCTGGCTCAGTTGTGATGTCCTTTCAGAAGCGTCTGAGGCACAGTCACAGGTGTTTCCAATTAACTGCCAATTGAGATCATTTGTGGGCAAAGGTACCGAACAGCAATTCCCAAAACCAACAGCAGAGGTCGTCACACCCCTCCCCATAAAGGCGGGCATACACTGTGCGATGTCTGTGCGATTTCAGCAAGGTTACCTACTCACACTGAACGAGTAGATCGCATGCGATGTAAAGCCAAAGCTCGCGTTTTAATTGCTCACACTATATGCTCTGATCATCGAGCTGCGGCTCGACTGCAGCCTCACACTATAGCCTACGTGCCGGGTTGCGCCAATAGACCATAATATGATATCGTGTATCCAGAGATATTGACCAAACAAGCATCAGCTATCAATATCAAGAGGATTTAGCATTTCCAATGTATTAAATTATCAGTAGTAATTTTGTATTATTAAGGCCTACTTTTATTATTAAATTTATAGGCTATTATAATTCATTTGCAAGGCAATAATTCCAGCATAATCGACATGCTGCGAAGATTAGATAGAAGCTTACTCCTCCTCATTGAAAATTGTGTAAAAACATTTAGGTCGATTACATTGAATTATAGGCTATAATTTAAATTTTTAACAGTCATGGGCGGCGCTATAGGGAGGGGCTAGCAGTGCTTCAGCACCCCAAGAAAGACCAAAGCACCCCGATAGCACCACCAAAAATACTTTCTGGAAGCAATTATATTCCGGCTGTATTCTATGGAAGCCCTGAACCGCCAGCCTACCCGTTTTTCAGGTTTTTCAGGAAACCGTTTTTTTCCCACCAGATATTAAGTCGTTATTTCAACACATCTTGTTATTTCGACATATCTCGTTATTTCGACATAATAACTTGCTATTTTGACATAATAAGGCAAGGCAAGGCAAGGCAAGGCAAGTTTATTTATATAGCACATTTCATACACAATGGTAATTCAAGGTGCTTTACATAGAAAAATCAAAAGAAATAGGAATAATTAAAACAGTTATGAATAAAAAGATTAAAATAATCAAAAGAAATAAGAATAATTAAAACAGTTTAGAATAAAAAATTCAATAAAATACAGTACAAACAGTCGGACACAGTGGCACAGTGCTCATTCAGTAAATGCATAGCTAAACAGATGTGTTTTGAGTCTGGATTTGAATGTGACTACTGTAGGAGCACATCTGATCTCCTCTGGAAGCTGGTTCCAGCTGCGGCTGGCATAGTAGCTAAAAGCAGACTCTCCTTGCTTAGAGTGAACCCTTGGTATTTCTAGCTGATGTGATCCTAATGATCTGAGTGATCTGTTGGGTTTATATTCAGTGAGCATATCTGCAATGTATTTAGGTCCTAGGCCATTAAAAGATTTATATACCAGTAATAATACTTTAAAATCAATCCTAAATGTAACTGGGAGCCAGTGTAGAGACCTGAGGACTGGTGTGATGTGTTCATATTTTCTGGTTCTGCTCAGAAGCCTGGCAGCAGCGTTCTGTATGAGCTGCAACTGTCTTATGGTCTTTTTAGGAAGGCCAGTGAGGAGTCCATTACAGTAATCCACCCTGCTGGTGATGAAAGCATGCACAAGTTTCTCTAAGTCTTGACTGGAAACAAAGCATCTAATTCTTGCAATATTTTTCAGATGATAGTATGCTGATTTAGTTATTGATTTGACATGACTACTGAAACTAAGGTCTGACTCTAGAGACACACCAAGATTCCTGACTTGATTTTTAGTTGTTAGACCCCTAGCGTCAAGGTATGCATTCACCTTGAGAACTTCATCTTTGTTTCCAAACGCAATGACTTTTGTTTTGTCTTTGTTTAACTGAAGAAAGTTTTGG
The DNA here is from genome assembly GCA_029959095.1 of Rhinichthys osculus. Taxonomy (NCBI): domain Eukaryota; kingdom Metazoa; phylum Chordata; class Actinopteri; order Cypriniformes; family Leuciscidae; genus Rhinichthys; species Rhinichthys osculus. Next base: position 754,209 of record JARWKJ010000002.1, on the reverse strand, counting down.
CACATCCAACTGTTTACTTCATCAATGCATTGGCACAGGGAGTCAATGGGGCTGTAATCGTTAGGCGATAGGGATAAGTAGAGCTGTGTGTCGTCTGCATAGCTGTGGTAAGAGATTTTGTTCTTTCTCATTATTTGGCTCATTGGGAGCATATACAGGTTGAATAGGAGTGGTGCAAGAATTGAGCCTTGAGGGACTCCACATGTCATGGATGTCCACTCAGACTTATGGTCTCCTATACTCACATAATAACCTCTCCCTTCTAAGTATGACCTGAACCATTTTAGGACTATCCCAGAAAGCCCCACCCAGTTTTCCAGCCTGTCAAGAAGTATGTTATGATCGACAGTGTCAAATGCAGCACTGAGGTCGAGTAGTACCAGCACTGATAATTTCCCTGTATCAGTATTTAAGCGAATATCATTTATTATGTTTATGAGCGCTGTCTCTGTGCTGTGATGCGATCGGAAACCAGATTGAAAATTGTCAAAGTATCCATTCAAGCTTAAGAATTTGTTCAGCTGATTGAAGACAAATTTTTCAATGATCTTGCCTATGAAAGGAAGATTTGAGATCGGTCTATAGTTGCTTAATATGGTCTTATCCAGATTGCTCTTTTTCAGGAGGGGCTTGACAACTGCAGTTTTCAGGGAGTTTGGAAAATTCCCAGAGAGAAGTGAGGCATTTACCACTTCTAGGAGATCTGCTTCTAAACAGTTTAACACACTTTTGAAGAAAGATGTGGGAAGTGCGTCAAGGGCGCAGGTTGATGTTTTAAGGTGCTGTACGGTTTCTTCTAAAATAAGGGGACATTCTAATCTGCATTAAGCCACATTATGCGTTTTATAATGGTTTACTTTATTATGATTTTAGTATCATAATGATTAATACATGCACGCACAATTATCTGTGAACTTGATAAATGTTGCAGATATGTTTTACTATGCACAAACGCCTTTAAACTTGTGTGCAAAATTCAGAATTAAATGAATGTGCAATATAGAGTCTGTAGGTCTAATATAATTCAATTCAATTCAAATTTATTTGTATAGCGCTTTTTCACAATACATATTGTGTCGAAGCAGCTTCACATAAAGTGCATTTCAGAAATGTACATGGAAAAAAATACAGTTAGTTAATCATGTATTCATTTAGGGCATAACATATTGCCGGCGTTGAGTCGTCTCTTCGCAGCCGTCGAGTCGTCTCTTCGCAGGCGTCGAGTCGTCTCTTCGCAGGCGTCGAGTCGTCTCTTCGCAGGCGTCGAGTCGTCTCTTCGCAGGCGTCGAGTCGTCTCTTCGCAGGCGTCGAGTCGTCTCTTCGCAGGCGTCGAGTCGTCTCTTCGCAGGCGTCGAGTCGTCTCTTCGCAGGCGTCGAGTCGTCTCTTCGCAGGCGTCGAGTCGTCTCTTCGCAGGTGTTGGGGCATCTGAAGTCTCCGTGAGAGGCTGGATACAGACTGGAGCTGACGAACGTTATTTACCTCGACTAGCGTCCCGAGATAACAGCAGAAAAGCAGATGGGAAATAATTAGCGTAGCTGCTGTTCATAATATTAATGCATTCTGTCTGATTCAACAGTGGTATAAAAGGTAAGCATTATGTGAATGCTTGGCTGAAGAGATGCGTCTTTAATCTAGTTTTGAACTGGGAGAGCGAGTCTGAGCAACGAACAGTATCAGGAAGGCTATTCCAGAGTTTAGGAGCTAAATGTGAGAACGCCCTCCCTCCTTTAGTGGACTTAGATATCCTAGGAATGACCAGAAGCCTCGAATTTAGGGATCTTAAAGAACGCGATGGATTGTAGGGCGATAGAAGGTCCATTAAATACACAGGAGCTAAACCATTTAGGGCTTTATAGGTCAGTAGAAGTACTTTGTAATTGATACGGAACTTAATAGGTAACCAGTGCAGAGATGATAAAATCGGTGTTATATGATCATATTTTCTTGACCTAGTAAGAACTCTAGCGGCTGCATTTTGCACTAACTGTAGCTTGTTTATTGAAGATGCAGGACAACCAGCTAATAAAGCATTACAGTAATCTAGTCTCGAGGTCATGAATGCATGAACTAACTTTTCTGCATCAGAAACAGATAGCATGTTACATAATTTAGCAATGTTTCTAAGGTGGAAAAAGGCAGTTCTTGTAACATATGAAATATGATTTTCGAAAGACAAGTTGCGGTCTAGTATAACACCCAGGTCTTTTACCGTAGAGGATAAAGTAACAGGACATCCTTCTAAATTAAAGTTGTATTGTAAGAGATTTTGTGGGTAGTCTTTTGGACCAATAAGTAATACCTCCGTTTTATCTAGATTTAATAGCAGGAAATTACACGTCATCCAGCATTTTATATCTTTAAGACATTCTGTCAATTTAGATAAGTTAGTGTTTTCATCTGGTCGTGATGAAATATATAATTGAGTGTCATCAGCATAGCAGTGGAAATTAATTCCGTGTTTTCTTATAATATTACCAAGTGGCAGCATATATATTGAGAATAGCAGAGGGCCTAACACCGATCCCTGCGGCACTCCATAGTCTACTGACGTTATCTTCGATTTTTCCCCATTTAAACAGACAAAATGGTAACGGTCTGATAAGTACGATCTGAACCAGCTTAATGCCTGTCCCTGAACACCAGTGTAGTTTTGTAGTCGATCAAGAGTATTTTGTGATCTATAGTGTCGAACGCAGCGCTAAGATCGAGTAGAACTAGTATTGAGATACAGCCTTGGTCAGAAGCTAAAAGTAAATCATTTGTAATTTTAACTAGCGCAGTTTCTGTGCTATGATGCGGTCTGAATCCTGACTGAAATTTTTCATATCTCATTTTCTTGCAAGAAAGAGCACAATTCAGCGGACACAATTTTTTCTAGTATTTTAGACATAAATGAAAGATTTGAAATGGGTCTGTAATTTGCTAAGTTATTTGGATCTAATTGCGTTTCTTAATAAGAGGATTTATTACTGCCAGCTTGAATATTTTTGGAACATGACCTAAGAATAAAGACGAGTTAATAATATTGAGAAGAGGCTCTTCCACTACAGGTAACACTTCTTTCAGTAGTTTAGTGGGTATTGGATCTAATAAACATGTTGTTGGTTTAGATGCAATGATAAGTTTATTTAGCTCTTCCTGTCCTACAGTTGTAAAGCGGTGTAGTTGTTCTTGAGGGGCGATAATTAAGGCTGAATCACAAGACACCATAGAGGATTGTACATTTACAATTGTATTTCGGATGCTTTCTATTTTCTCATTGAAGTAGTTCATAAAATCATTACTACTATACTGTAACGGAATATTTTGCTCTGGCGATGTCTGTTTATTTGTTAGTCTAGCCACGGTGTTAAATAAAAACCTTGGATTATTTTTGTTATTTTTCTATTAGTTTGCAGAGATGCTCAGCCCTGGCTGCTTTTAGAGCCTTTTTATAACGTGACATACTGTCTTTCCACGCGATTCTAAAGACCTCTAAATTAGTTTGTTTCCATTTACGCTGTAAGTTACGAGTTTCTCTCTTGATAGCATGCGTAGCACTGTTGTACCATGGTGCTTTAGTTTTCTCTCTAACCTTTTTTAATCTAATTGGTGCAACAATATCTAATGTACTAGAGAAAATGGTGCTCAAACTGCTGGTCATTTCCTCTAGTTCATCTGTTTGTTTGGGTTCACTGAGCAGCTGAGATAGATCAGGTAAGCTATTTGAGAATCTATCTATAGTGATTGGAAGGATTGTTCTGCCTGGTCGATAACGCGGCGCAACATGACAAATTTCAGCAGTACGTATTATGCACGTTACCATGCAATGATCAGTGAGATCGTCACTTTGCGGTATAATATCTATATCGGTTGGATTGGTTCCGTATGATATAATTAAATCTAGTGTATGATTTAGACGATGAGTGGGACCACTGACGTTTTGCTTGACCCCAAAGGAGTTTAATAAATCTGTAAACGCAGTCCCTAACGCATCATTTGTGTTATCTACGTGTATGTTAAAATCTCCAACAATTATTGCTTTATCGGCATTGACCAATAGATCTGAGAGAAAGTCTGCAAACTCTTTTAGGAAATCAGTGTAGGGCCCTGGAGGTCTATATACAGTAGCCAAGGCTAGAGATAATAGGGATTTCTTTCTTACATCTAAGAGCGTAACATTTAGCACAAGTACTTCAAACGAATTAAACCTGTGACCTGTTTTCTGAGTAAGGATATCTTTGTAGATTGTTGCAACTCCGCCGCCACGACCGATCAGACGGGGCTCATGCTTATAACAGTATCCTGGCGGAGTAGACTCATTTAGACCGAAATACTCATTTGGTTTAAGCCAGGTTTCAGTAAGGCAAAGTACATCGAAGCTAGTATCTGTGACCATTTCATTTACAATAACCGCCTTAGGTGTGAGCGATCTAATGTTTAGAAGACCTAGTTTTAGAAATTGTTTTTGTTCACTGATATTTAGATTTTCTGGTTTAATTACAATAAGATTTTTCCTAGATCCTACACTAGATTTATTGTTTGGCCTCACTAGACGAGGAACAGACACAGTTTCTATATAATGTTCTACACTACTTATATCAATTAAGTTGGCACAGCAAAGACTGTGAATTGGACTTTGACTTACTAGTCAGATGGTGTGCAACGTCTTGGAGATGTTGTCCGACAGAACAGCCGCTCCGATTCTGCTGGGGTGCAGGCCATCAGCACGGTAGAGCCTAGGTCGCTCCCAGAACAGATTCTAATTATTTACAAAGAGCAGTTTCTGTTCATTACACCATGACATTAACCATTCATTTAGAGCAAATAGTCTACTGAACCTTTCTTGTCCTAGTCGGTACGTGGGAAGCGGTCCAGACACAATGATCGTTGCCTCAGGCGCTGTGCTGCATACCGTCTCGATCAGGCTCCTGTAGTCCTTCTTCAGAACCTCCGTCTGCCGCAGCCTGATGTCGTTCGTTCCCGCGTGGAGGACAACGGCTCCGACGCGCTCGTCACCGTTCAGAATCTCGGGAACCTGTGCGGCGACATCAAGAACACGAGCACCAGGAAAGCAGTGAGTGCGCACCTTACCCTTACCTGAGGTAGCGCGGACATGACGGACCATGGAAGTGCCGATGATCACGGCGTCGTCACGTTCTGACTCGCGAAGGGGGGAGAAGCGGTTCCGGGTGGAGATCTCGAAGACCGGGAGGGGCGGAGAGGTTCTTGCTCTGGTCCTGGCTCGTGTCTTCCGCTGTGGGATCACCCAGGGTCCATGGTGCTGTGTCGGTGCCGGAGTGAATGAAGCCAGAGATGATCGCGTTCTCCTGGGCAGAGAAACGCACGGAGTAGACGAAGTCGGAGTCAAAAAGTTACTAACCACTGACTTGTGAGCATCGGCGCGTGACGTTTCAAGCGCTGATCGCCGATCCCGCAGCTCGGCTTGCCTCTCCAGCAGACCACGGATCTGTTTCTCCACCGATTCCAGTTCCAATCGCACCGACATCAGCTCGAATGTGTCCTCACCTGCACTCAGAGGTAACGTTTGACACACATCCGATATGTTCGCCATTATAACAGATGAACAGTAAATTAGCAGTGATACTACCAATATCACTACTAATTTAGTACTGGAATGCTGGATATAACCTGTATCCTTTCAGTGAAACGGGTGTAAAATCAGACGCTCGATAGGCGCGAGCCCACGCGTGAAATGCTAGCGGGCTAAAGGCTAGTAGCCGAGTTTCGCAAAGTTGGATCTAAGTAGCGATATCAAAGCAATCCGATTGTTTTTTATAGGGAATAGTATCGAGGATAGGTTCACACGATATAAAAATAGAAAGTGCTTGTTAATAAATGAGTGGTAAAGAAGAAAATCAAGGATTAATGAATCAATTCGACGGAGCTCGAAACACAAACAAACACCGCACGCGCAGTTTAACCTGTCTGTCTCTTTCCGTCTGTACTTAAAGGAACACTCCGACTTTTTGGGACTTTAGCCTATTCACCTTATCCCCCAGAGTTAGATAAGTCCATACATACCTTTTTCATCTCTGTGCGTGCTATAAGTCTGTTTGACGCACCCACCGCTAGCCTAGCTTAGCACAAAGACTGGATGTAAATGGTTGCAGCTAGCATACTAATCCAAATAAGTGACAAAATAGCGCAAACATTTTCCTATTTACATGTTGTGATTTGTATAGTCACAGAGTGTACAAAAAACTACGTCACATGAGACAGACATATTTTAACAGTATAAATACTGGGAACTGTATTCTCTGAAGGCGAAGCATTGCTACTTGGGCGGAGTGATGACCGCAGCACCTGAGACGCGCCGTGGTGAGGAGCGGAGAGTTCGTTCAGAGTTTGGGTACGGTGCGTCTCAGGTGCTGCGGTTATCACTCCGCCCAAGTAGCAGTGCTTCGCCTTCAGAGAATATAGTTCCCAGTATTTATACTGTTAAAATATGTCTGTGTCTCATGTGACGTAGTTTTTTGTACACTCTGTGACTATACAAATCACAACATGTAAATAGGAAAATGTTTGCGTTATTTTGTCACTTATTTGGATTAGTATGCTAGCTGCAACCATTTACATCCAGTCTTTGTGCTAAGCTAGGCTAGCGGTGGGTGCGTCAAACAGACGTATAGCACGCACGGAGATGAAAAAGGTGTGTATGGACTTATCTAACTCTGGGGGATAAGGTGAATAGGCTAAAGTCCCAAAAAGTCGGAGTGTTCCTTTAATAGATGACTCTATTGTGTAGTGATAGGCATGCAAATTTTGCCATTATCCAGCTCAACAAGGATCAGTTTGTAAGTGTAAATTTGCATAAGTGTGACTAACTAATCTTACTTTAAGTTTGCGGTCAGTAAGATCTTTACTGTTTTTAAAAGAAGTATCTTCTGCTCACCAAGGATGCATTTATTTGATTACAAATATAAACAAAAACAGTACTATAGTGTTAATTATTCCAATTTAAAACAGCTTTTTTTCTATGTGAATGATCACAGGAACAAATTACACTTTACTGTACAAAGCTGCATTTTAAGAGTCTTCAGTGTCAAATGATCCTTCAGAAATCATTCTAATATGATGTTTTTATCTTCATGAAGCATTTATGGTTATTATCAATGTTTAAAACAGTTATTTACATTTTTATTTCATGATACTTTGATGAATAGAAAGTGCAAAAGAACAGCATTTATCTGAAACCGAAAGCATTTGTAACATTAAAAACTACCATTCAAAAGTTTGTTGTCGGTAAGTGTAATAAATAATTAAAAATAAAAATGTTTGGACTAGGGTAATAAATTTGGTCATACATTTGTGAAACTGCATATAAATTTATGGGACAAATTCATCTTTCTTTTTCAAAACTAGACTGAGACCTTTCTGAAGTTAACTTCCATGGCATCTCAAATATATATGAAAAGGCATTTTTAGCAAATTGAATACACTAGCATTGTAAAATGTTCTCTTTCCATCTTCAATAAATATTTCACAATTAATGTTTTAGTGTCAATGTAATTTCTCTCAATAAGGATAATTTGAAATGGAGGGTCACAAGGTGTCTTCAGACGAACAGGTGGTGGTAGTTTCGGACGACGAGGTGATTTATGTGGCGGACGACGACGTGATTTCTGTTCCGGACGAGGAGGTGATTTATGTGGCGGACGACGACGTGATTTCTGTTCCGGACGACGACGTGATTCCACTAGACATCAACATATCTGAGGTGAGGTATTCCAAATGTTTTTCACTTTTAACATGTTACATTCATGTTATTGTCTGACTATTATTTTATATAGAATATTATTAAACTCTTCTTTCTTTGTAAGATTCCAAATGAAATCCTCAGACGTGTCCTGCTTGAGGTCGTGAAAGAAGACGGAGATGTCACTAAGATGGCGGCAGGAGCAGTAGGCGTTGTCACAGCTCTCTTAGCTTACAACTTGCTTTTTAACTTTTTAAGTCCTATTAATTCTAGTTTTTTTGGTGATCATTCTAATAACCATTCATTATTTAACGGATATGAGAAAATATTTGTTAAAAAAGCTGACTGGTTAATTAAACAAACATACAGTGCCTTGGGAAATTTCGGACATGGGAAGCACATTTTAGCGGTAACCTTTATTTATCCATCTTTATACACACGAGTGAAGAAACATTCAAAATCAGTAACTCGACGTCATCAAAGTGAAGCTTTAGGTCTAATCATCATGATTTGTTTACTATTATCGGGAGATATTCATCCTTGTCCTGGTCCACACCACGCCAAACCAGTGAATTTATTGGATTTTACGTCGGACTCGGCTGTCTCTCAGGTACGCACTCTGGGTCGCGGGACGTTGCTGTCTGGTTATGTACAACAAATTAACCTCCCTTGCTCTGGTTCGCCGGGTTCTGGTGGCGGCGTCTTGCCCGCGTGGAGTGCTGTGACGAGCGGGGAGGTGGTGGATGCCCAGCGGCTGGGCACTGCCATCATGGACCGGCGTCACACTGGCCCAGTGGAGTCCATGTCGGATGTAGCTATCCTTCAGGTACGCACTTTTGGTGGCAGTAAGTCACTGTCTGGCTATGCTCAACACACTAACCTCTCTCGCTCTATCTTGATGGATGCTGGTGGCGGTGTTGGTGCGGGGAGCTTCGCGGCAGAGGAAGCCGAGTTGCCGGGTGTTACCTCGGCCGCAGTTGGCGTTCCGCGGCATGTCCATGCGGGATTGTTGGCGTTTGATGCAGGCCTGGGTTCCCGTGCGGCGAGCGGGAGTGACACGGACTTTCAGAAGAGATCGTTTATTTTAAGACCTGGGAATGAAAGGAATTCTGCTCCGTTGGAGTCACCAAACAATTCCATTTCTGCTAACTCTGGTTCAGGTACTTTACAAGTGTCTGCAAAGTCTATGCAAAATGTAAAAAGTAAAGCTGTAAATCAAGGTATTTTAAAAAATAAGAAATGGGGATTCTTTCAGACAGTAAATCAATCTAGAACAATTTGGGATCCTAAAGTCAAGCCAAAGGGTCTCTTAGGTGGGCATCTTAATATACGAAGTATTATATCAAAGAGTGATCAAATCCATCATCTTTTACTAGACTCTAACTTAGATTTTCTTTGTTTATCTGAGACATGGCTTCATGAAAATTCTCCGTTTGCTGCATTAGAGGTACCTGGCTTTAAATTGTATAGGAGAGATAGGGTTGGTTCTAAGGGAGGTGGTGTTATGATTTATGTGAAAACTACCATCCAGTGTAATGAAATTGCCTGGGCAAATTGTACGGACTTGGAATGTATTGGTTTGAACCTAATATTATCACCACAAATGTCTTTTGTATTAATTGTAATTTACCGCCCACCATCTTCTAATATTATTTTTTATGAAAATCTGAAACAATTACTAAAGCAGTGTGATTTTAACAAAGAAGTTATTATAATGGGAGACTTTAATATCAATTGGGAAGACAAAACCGTAAGAAAGAATCTCAAACAGATAACTGATCACTTTGATCTGAAGCAAATGATTAATGGGCCTACAAGAATAACTAACTCAACAAGTTCTCAAATTGATTTAATTTTTAGTAACCGAGCAGAGAGAATTTTAAAAACTTTTAATATGTTAACAGGCCTTTCTGATCACAATTTGATTCTAGTGGCCAGAAAATTATCTAGCAAGAGATTCATTTCATTTAGAAGGAAATATGACTCTTACGGCATTCCAAAACGTAAACTAGATGATTTCAGAAAGGCAGTTCATCAGATCGAATGGGAGGATTTATTAATCGGAAAAGATCAGGACGAAGACAGTCAAATATTTTCCAAAAAATTAGAGAGTACTATTAATGATTTCAGTTGTAAACTTAATCCTAAAAACAAAAAATATACTGTCCCTTGGATTAATTCAGATATCTTAAAATTAATGAAAAAACGGGATCTTGCCTTAAAAACAGCAAACAGATCAAAGTTTAGTCATGATAGACAACATTTCGCTATGTTACGGAACAAGGTGGTAAAGTCGTTGAGAAAAGCAAAGGCTGATTTTTTTCTGAGAATAATTAATGAGGCTAGAGGTAATTCAAAAACAATATGGAATAAGTTGAGCTACTTAAAAGGTGACAAAAGAAAGGATAGGTCTTCACTTGAATTGATGGTTAACGGGAAGCTGACTAACAATCCAGCTGATGTAGCCGAAGCACTAAATTATTATTTTGTTGACTCGGTAGTCACAATTACTCAATGTTTTTCCCCTAAGTATACTGAAACTCATACAGTTAATACAGGTGAACAAGCCCTTACTCTAAGGGCAGTCTCTGAATTAGACATCATAAGAACAATTACATCTCTTAAACCATCCAGAGCAAAGGATATATTTGGTATGGACGTGGTAATGCTTAAAGAGCTTAGTGAGTCGTTAGTTAATCCTATCACTAAAATTATCAATCTTTCCATTTCTCAGGGGATGTTCCCTTGTGCTTGGAAGTCATCTGTTATTGTGCCTATATTCAAAAGCGGTGTTCCTCACTCTGCTAGTAACTACAGACCTATAAGTATTCTACCTATAGTCTCAAAGGTTGCAGAGAAATTGATGGCTGCGCAAATCACTAATTATTTGAATAACAGTTCTTTTGTTTTACATCCAATGCAATTTGGCTTCAGAGCAAACTATTCAACTGAGATGGCAAATTGCTATTTCACTGAGAAAGTTAAGTCTCTATTAGATAAAGGAGGGGTTGTCGGGGCTGTGTTTCTTGATTTCAAAAAGGCCTTTGACACCGTAAATCACAGAATTCTGTTGTCTAAATTATTAAGTTTTAATTTCTCTCCACATACGTTGAGATGGATCGAATCATACTTGTCAGGTCGCACACAGTTTGTTAGTATACAAAATTATAAGTCAGCTCCTCTAAGTATATCCACTGGTGTTCCACAAGGATCTATTTTGGGTCCTTTACTTTTTACGTTGTACATCAATGATCTTCCATCTGTCTGTCCTAATGCTAACATTCAAATGTATGCAGATGACACTGTTATTTATATACACGGAAGTAGTGCGTCACAAGTTGCAAATGAACTTACAGAATCCCTGGTTCATCTTGCGGCGTGGCTAGAACAATGCTGCTTACAGTTAAACATCTCTAAAACAGTGTGTATGTTTATCACCAAAACTAAGAATTTAAGTATAGTGCCAGATGTATTTGTATCAGGGGAAAGATTACAAGTTGTATCTGAATACAAGTACCTTGGTATTCTGATTGATTCCAAACTTTCATTTAAGGCGCAGGTTAAAAAGGTCTGTAACCGGGTCAGATTTAGTTTATCAAACTTTAGATTTATTCGAGATTATATGTCGTCTGAAGCCGCTTTGATGTATATGCATTCCATGATTATTTCTCATATTACCTACTGTTTAACTACTTGGTCGCAAGCTAGTATTACTACTCTGAAACCACTAGAGTCTTTGTATAAACAATCACTAAAAACTCTCGATAAGAAATCAGTTCGGTTTCATCACTGCTCAATATTAAAAAAATACAATTTACTAAGCTGGGATAACTTGATAAAATATGTACATATCTGTTTGCTGTTTAAGACTATACATAGCCTGTCTTCACCATTAAAACAGTTTGTGAACATTAGAACAACTGCTCACCGATCTACAAGGGGTGGGGAAAGAGGGGACTGTATTATCCCTCTCAAAAGAAGTACCTTTAGCCAGTCTGTGTTTTCGGTCAAAGCTGCAAGGGAATGGAACTCCGTCCCATCAACAATTAGACGATTACATGCTTTTGGTTCTTTTCGGTCTCATCTTAAAAGATGGTTACTGACAATTCAGCACTGTCAACATTAGTATTGTATTCTTGACAATAGACTTAGACTATTTTGACTAATTGTTCTTGGCTTTGTTGCTCTCTTGTGTTGCCATCTTTCTCTTTCTCTCTCTCTTTCCTTTCTCTCATGTTTACTTTGTTTTAGATAATATACGTTTATTATTATTATTTATTTATTTTTATTGTATTTTTATTATGATGTGTATATGTGTGATGCTCTGTCTCTGTTTTTAGGGTGACTATTTAACATTCTGTCAAGGGTCTACGGATGAAAAGTAGCCTTTTGGGCTAATTCTGGCACGTTTACACTTGTTTATTAATGTGCATTGACCCTGTAAATAAATAAATAAATAAATAAATAAATAAAAATGTATCTTTTAACAGGCTGTCTTTGACGTGCCGCAAATTCAGAGATGTGGTTTCTAACGAATATTTTCGCAATGAGGCACAGTTTGCTTTGATGGACAGTTGGTTATCTCTTTTTATTTTTTTTTCTACTCTTCTTAAAACCCTCATGTGGTGTTCGGGTCAATTTGACCCGGAGAAGATTTTCTTTTTCCCGAAAATACTAGTTAATGTTATCGCTTTGGACTGAAACTTAGTGACTTTGTTCCCAAACGGTTTAACTAAATCTCAGTTTTTTTTTGAAAATGTTCTTATTTTTTTGTGGGAGTTTTGTTACCTTGTTACACTTGTGGTGTTCCCGGTCAAAAATGACCGGCCTATAAAAAATAGCTTGTAAATCACTCATTATACCATATTTTCACCCAATCTTGGATTCAATCTTTTTGACAACTTGTTCTCTTTCAATTAGGACTGGTTTTATATTTCTGTTTGCATCTGATTAATCGTGGGCCTCATTTATCTGAGAGTAGGCATGGTCAAAAATGGTCACAATGGCCGACCATTGAAAGTGAATGGGAGAGACTGAAAATAACAGAACAATTTAGTTTTCAGGAGCATGTTCATTATTTTCATGTACACATATGAGCATGTGTGCTTGCAAACATTGAGCCCTTGGACCTGTGCATGTATCGATACATTTATACACACGCTACCCAGACACACACACGTTAAAACACACAAACTTTTTTGAGTATTACACACATTCTTTTCCACAGAGAGAAATTTGATTCTACCCTAACCTGCATCTAATATACATTTATCCATCTGACATTACCACACGTTAAGTTGACTAGTGTGATCAACAATACCAATTTTCTTCAGATTTTATTTAATATTTCCAAAATTATTCAATTTTTTTTTTTAATTCCTCAAAAAATGAAATGCCTACTCTCAAATAAATGAGGCCTATGATTATTCAGATGCAAATCAAAATATAAAACCAGTCCTAATTGAAAGAGAACATGTTGACAAAAAGATTGAATCCAAGATTGGGTGAAAATATGGTATAATGAGTGATTTATAAGGTTTTTTTTTTATGGCCGGTCATTTTGGACCGGGAACACCACAGGTGTTATAGGGTTTTGAACACCACATGAGGGTTAACAGTAGACTTTTGTAAACTGCAAAAGCATTTGATAAAGGTCCATGACAGTTTGAACTGTTCAACTTTTTTATTTCCTAGAAGCCATTGATACTCAATTAAGGTTTAAGCTATACATCTTTCTAACTATTAGTTTATCTGTCTATCTATCTGTATGTCTGTCTATCTATCTATCTATCTATCTAAAACTTTAAAGCTTCAAGGTTTTAAAACTCTTATCTTTTTCTCAAAATAGGCGTAGTGGACTGGAGCCAACACTCGACTGAGTACGAGGCAAAGTACAGAGTAGAATATGTGTTGAAAAATTGCTCGTTTTGTGGTGACTTATATAAAGAAATGCCAGCAGGGTATTTCGGTGATGGGAAGAGAGGAGTCCTTGGTGGGTTTTATAGCACCAAAGATTTTACAGGCTACTGCTCACACCATTGTTTCATTTTGAACGACAATAGCTACAGTCCTAGGGATTCATCAGAATAAATAACGCTCATTAAGAATATTCACTCCCTGATCTGATCTGACTCATGTGTTTTTTTTTTGTTTTTTTTATACCTGCTCCCTGAGCGGCTCACTCATATTATACAGAATAGTTACTCATCTTTTGTCTTGTACAAGTGCAAAGGCATGAAAATTACATCAGAAAGTTGTTTGAGTGAGTGTGACATGTAGTATGGACAAATTCTATTGATTTATTTTGTCAGTGCTTTTGCCTAAAAAAAGAGACCAAAGCCCCCCCAAAAAACAAGAAAAAAAACAAACATAGTCAGCTGTTCATTAATTTTGTGTTTAGATACAGCTCTATTGTTAGAACTGTTTGTCGTCACACAATATATAGCCTAGATTCAGGCCTTTCACTGTATTTTTGTTTTGCAATAAAATCAAACATCATATTAAAGGTGAGTATGTATCAAATATTAATTTTTATTAAAAAGAAAATCAGTCTTCCTCCTCTTCGTCGTCTGCAAAGTACTGGAGATAAATAAAAATCAAACGAATAATTAACACCAGAATTGCAACTAGAGACTTTGGACAGCCTACATCGAATATATCCATTACCTCCAAATCGTCATCATTTGCCTCTTGATGGAGGAGAATGGGGCTGTTTGGTGGAGGTGGTGGATGAGGAAGAGGAGGAGGAATATTACCTCCTCCTACGATCTCCTCCGATGACGTCGTGTGCTCGCTGTCCTGTAAACAATCCTGTAACAATCCTGTAACATATGTCCAATTGCACATCATACGATAATCTCCGTCTAAAACCGATTCACTGTTTAATGTTTAAAGTGTACTCTCTCTCTTGTTCGTCCATCAAAAGTTGATGATGACCATGGCACGTTTGTCATTTTGTTGGGTTTTGATGAGTGCGCAGATGGCTAAAGAGGCCAATCCGAGCCCGGAATTCCCTGTGGCACACTGGACAGGTCAGGAAGGATTTAGAACTCTGAGGTGCAGCCACTTGTTCTTTCTTGGTAACTTTGCGCTGCTGCCTCTTCAAGATAGCACAGGAGCTTCTCCTGCTCTCACAGAGGATTGCACCGTTCTGGACTTTTCTACTCCAGGCAGATCGGTCCTGTGCTAGGGATTCCCACCTTTTAGGTCGAGTCCAAAACTCTTCAAGGAAACTTTAAGAGTGTCCTTGTAGCGCTTTTTGGGGCCACCTTGTGCTCGCTTGCCTTTTTTCAGCTCGCTAAACAAGACTTATTTTGGAAGTCTCACGTTAGACATTCTAGTCACATGACCAGTCCATCTAAGCTGTTCCTTCGCAAGCATGGTGTAGATGCTGGGGATATTTGCCTTGCTGAGGACTTCCGTGTCAGGAATTCTGTCTTGCCACTTGATCCTCAGCAGTTTCCTCAGACAGCTCAAGTGGATATGATTCAGTTTTTTGGCATGGCGCTGGTAGACTGTCCAAGCTTCGCACCCATAAAGAAGAGTTGGCAAAACAACAGCCCGGTAGACCTTCAATTTTGTCTCCTGCTTGATGCCAGTCCTTTCCCATACTGAGTCACGTAGACGTCCAAAGGCTGCACTGGCCTTGACAATCCTGATGTTAACTTCATCATCTATGTGCACAGCACGAGACAGTGTACTACCAAGGTAAGTAAACTTGTCAACGGCTGAAAGCTTTTGCCCATTCACAAAGATGGTTGGCTCAGTATAGGGTTTCCCAGGAGCAGGTTGGTATAAGACTTCAGTCTTCTTTGTGCTAATTGTTAGGCCGAAGTTGTTGCAAGCTGAGGAGAGGTGGTCCATACTGTCCTGTAGATCTTTATTTGAGCCAGCAGCCAGAGCACAGTCATCAGCAAACAAGAGTTCTCGAACAGTGACTTCCTCCACTCTAGTTTTGGCTTGCATCCTCCGCAGATTGAATAGCCCGCCATCAAAACTGTAGATGGTGTTAATCCCAGTGTTGTGATTCTGGAATGAGTCTTGCAGCATGGCAGAAAACACCATGCTGAAGAGCGTTGGCGCTAAAACGCAGCCTTGCTTCACCCCGCTTGTGATTGGGAACGGATCAGAGAGTTCTTGCTGATCTCTGACGCTGGCCATCATGCCATCATGGATATTGCGCACAATGCCAATGAACTTGTCTGGACACCCATACTTGGACATGATTTTCCATAGGCCCTCCCGGCTGACTGTGTCGAATGCTTTTGTTAGATCAACGAAAGCCATATATAGATCAACATTTTGTTCTTGGCATTTCTCCTGTAACTGCCGAGCAGTAAATACCATGTCAGTGGTTCCGCGGTCTTTTCTGAAGCCACACTGACTCTCAGGTAGCAGACCCTGGTCTAGGTGGACAATTAGGCGGTTCAGAAGGATTCTTGCCAAGATTTTGCCAGCGACTGATAGTATGGAAATGCCTCTATGGTTGTCACAGTCCTGCCGATTGCCTTTCCTTTTATATAGATTGATTATAGTAGTATGAACTCCTTAGGAACAGCTTCTAATTTCCACATGGCCTGGAAGAGATCGGTCAGTTTCTCGACTAAGCGAGGCCCTCCAGCCTTGTAGATTTCTGCTGGAATGGCATCGGACCCTAGAGCTTTGCCTGATGAAAGAAGTGTTATGGCTCTGCTGGTTTCCTCAGTGGATGGTAGAACAGCCAAGGACTGGTTTATTTCAACTTGAGGCAATCTCGCAATTGCCTCATTTATGCATGATGGCCGATTGAGGACCGCGCTGTAGTGTTCGACCCACCTTTCAAGTATTTTGTCCTTCTCCGTAAGGAGTGTTGTTCCATCTAAGTTCAGGAGAGATGAAATTCCTGAGTGTTGCGGACCATAGACCTGCTTGAGTGCATAATAGAGGCACTTGGTGTTGTTACTGTCAGCGTAAGATTGAATCTCCTCAGCTTTTGCGCACAGCCAGGCATCTTGCATGACTCTGAGTCTCTGCTGAACAATCCTGCGAATGTTGAGGAAGGCAGTTTTCTTTAAACTTGAGCTGCTGTCATTCAGATATGCTTTATGCAGGCGATTGTTTTTCGTCAAGGAGTGCTCGGATTTCTGCATCGTTCTCATCAAACCAGTCTTGATGTGTACGTAATGGAACACCAAGTGATTCAAGGGCTGTAGAATGCAGTACGGTCTTGAGAGCAGTCCAATCTGCCTCAGCGTCTGTATGCTCAAAGCTTAGAGACTCCAGGTGATGGTCTAAAGCAGGAGTCACCAACCCGTCGATCACGATCGACAAGTCGATCTTGGAAGCATTTTAAGTCGATCGCGAAGAGTTTTCAAAATCAGAGAAAAAACACCAATATTTGTATTCATTATTATTTATTAATTAAAAATGCACCATGTGTGAGCCTACTGTGTGTAGTAAATGGTGTCTAGGGGATGCGGAGGCGCGCGCATCGTTACAATGACGTCATTTTTGGCTCATGCGGACGCGTCGAGTATAAACAAGGCTTTACGATTTAACCAGCTCAGCCACTTCACACTACGCTCACATCAAGCTCTTCAAGCTAACGATACGCAAGCTAACGAAACGATGGCACAACGGTGAGGGAGTAGGCTATTGCTAGTTTGAAATCTGCAGGGGTTTTCCTGCATAGACAATTATGAGGCGGCCGCCTCCGTCAAATGTATATTTAAGAAACAATATAACGTTATAGACGACCAGAGTGCTGTTTTCCTGAATGCAAGCACGATTGAAACCAAGATATTGATTTCATAACAGTTCAATAAACAAATAGTTAAAATTAAGTTACTTACATTTTTAGACGTAATTACTGTTTTTGTTCTGTTTCAGCAGCGAAAATAGTTCCAAACAACAGAACCAGCGCATCTCACAGCAACACTCATCCATTATTCATTACTGAATGATTCAGCGTTTTGACCTAATCGCTCGAGTCAAAGATTCAACTAACGTTACCCATTATTAAACCGCCTCATTCTGAATCAATCAGCCGTTTGAACGAATCGTTTGAATGAATGACTCAATGACTCGCTCATTAAGACGGCCGCCTGCCGCTTCTACTGGCAGTTTAGTTTCAAAGTATCATTCTTTTCAACATTCCTTATTTGTATATTCAAAAAATATTCAAAACAATCTCATAATCTCATTTAACAGAGTTATAATTTTTCAATGTAAATTATTAAATTTGATTGGTAACAGCCTTGTCTTATTATTTTAATTGAATGTATTGATAAAATGTAAGAATTTGAAATTAAATTTAGAGCATACCAGTACATTAAATAAAATTAGGGGGAAAATGCCCTTTATACAAAAAATTATTCCGATAAGAGTGTTTTCAAAAATGAAACATTGACTATTTAAGTTTAAAGGGAGTAGGCTAAAGCCTCTGTTTAGGCTATAAAGGAAATGTAATTTTGCCAAAAGAAGAACTTTTAATTTAAATAAATGTTAATTTTAAATCAGCCTACTTCAGTGTGATATGTTACCATATTATCATGCTTAATTGAATAATTGTAATGTGATGATCAGATGCAGATATCTAAATCAAAGAATATGGTGGTTGGCGGGTGGATTATTTTTTATTTTTAACAACAGATTCGAGTGACTCAAAGCGCGCCAGATTAATGAATTTATCTTTAAAATGTACACATTTTTCTCCTGGGGGGGCATGCCCCCGGACCCCCCTAGTGTTACGATTTTACCACCTCCGCCTCATTTTGAGCCAGGAAAAACCCTGTATTGGCTATTGTTAAAAGGAGATCTGTGTTTTATGTTGTTGGAAAAGAGAAAGAGAATCAGTGCTGTACATGACTGTTTTAGGCCTGTAATTGATTGATTATTGAGGTAATGAATAGTAGAAGGTCTGTAATTTGTGTGAAAATATTTTTGAAGAATTGAAGGATGACTGTTGTCATAATATTTTGTATGCTAGTTGCACTTACCATTTTGATTTGAAATAGCCTATGTTTTAAAAGGGAAAATGAAACAGTACATTATTGGCTTAGGCCTGTAATTGACTGATTATTGTGTTTATATATGAGTAATAAGCCTGTGGATATATACTTAACAATGTTATATTACTGTTGAAAATGTTGAATTATAGTTGACAGTTTGTATAGTTATATACTATTTGTATAGTTAAATAAATATTTTCCTAGTGACTAACAGGCAACAAAGAATGTCAAAGTAGAACTACATTGTGGCCTTGTTTTTTCATAATTTTCTGCAAGTGGTAGATCTTGGTTTACATTTGGACTTGGGATGTGATCTTAGGCTTGAAAAGGTTGGTGACCACTGGTCTAAAGCCTCCACAAAGGCCAGTCTGGTATGTTCCTGTTGTAGGCGAGTAATGTTAAGACGCTTAACATGTCTTTGTCCTTGTGGGCGTCTGCTAGGCTTAATACGGATGTTTAATTTGGAGATAATGAGACGATGGTCAGTCCAACATTCAGCACCACACATTGCCTTGGTCACCCTGACATCGTGCCGATCGCTTCTCCTCAAGATGACATAGTCAATCAAGTGCCAGTGGTGTGAACGAGGATGCATCCATGAAGTTTTCTTGCGCTTTGGTAGTTGAAATATTGTGTTGGTGATGAGCAGGTCAAATTCAGAGCATGTTTGCAGCAGTAGAAGACCGTTGCTGTTACATTTTCCAATACCATGTGCACCAATGACTCCATTCCATGATTGATGGTCACTTCCAACTCTGGCGTTGAAATCACCCAGTATCAGGAGTTTATCCGAGCTGGCTGTAGCAGCAATAATGACTTCCAGGTCATTATAGAACTTGGTTTTGATCTCGTCAGAGTTGGTCATGGTAGGGGCATAGGCACTGATGATGGTGGCCGCCTTTTTACCAAATAGGTGGAGCTGTAAAGTCATTAAACGGTCGTTTATCCCCTTGGGTTGGCTTGCCAGTTGGTTGACCAGGTGATTTTTTTACTGCAAAACCAACACCAGCATCACGTCTCTCCTCCTGGCCTCGTCCGCTCCAAAAGAATGTATAACCTGCACCCACTTCAGTCACTTGTCCAGTATCGGCCAGTCGGGTCTCACTAAGGGCAGCAACATCCACATTATATCTGGCTAGCTCTCTGCCCACGAGGGCGGTGCGTCTCTCAGGTCTTTTTGATCCAAATGTATCCATCAGTGTGCGCACATTCCAGGCGCCAACAATGAGTGGTATCACTTTGGTCTTTTTCATTTTAATTGTTTTTCGACCGCAAGTATGGGATCCCGCCAGCTGCGGTAGGCTGGCCAGGATGTTTTGAAGCAGACAATGTTTAGGGTACCTTTTCTAACCCTTTCCTCACAACAGAGGTGAGCAGTGCGATCCTGAATAGGGCTGCTCAGTCACACAGGGTGCTGCCGGACTTCACTGCTGCTTCGGTCCAGTGCGAGAACGACCAATATCCTGAGCCGCCTGCGTGCAGGTTTGCGGCTACAGCTTCCAGCATATCCGTGCCTGCTGCTTCGTCGCTCACCCATCGCCACAGGACTTAGATAATGACGATGGTAAGAAAAAGTGCCATGACTTGCGCAGAGAACTTGGATTTAAGTGAGGGTGATTTGCGCAGCATTCAACCTCACTCTCTCGACCAGCCTCATCTGTACCCAGTGGCAAGACGTATTCAAGACGACTGGAGATGATTCTGGTTGCAGTGGAAGGTCAAAAGATCCATTTTGGTGGAATTTCCTCCACCAGGGGCTCCACAGGCCCACAGTCTCACAATTCTACTGATAATCACAGTGGTTGCCTTGGGGAAGAAGAAAAATAGATTTAAAACATTAAACGAAATGTGAATTATTAGTTTTAATTTGTTGAAAATCAACTTAATACATTTTAATATTTGGCCAAATGAAAAAAAAAACATTTTCTATCAATATTATTTGTACCAAACTCCCACTTCCACAGGAAGTGTATGCCCCACTGTCACTGGTCACTCTGTTTCCCATCTTAGTCTTCTGAGTAGACAGTCGTTGTGAGCATTTCTTAGAAATAAAATCTTTATGAATACATTAATAAATGCTGTTCTTTTTATTTTGCATTCATGCGACATTTGTGTTTAATTATATAAAGAAAATGTTGGACAAAGATTTATTCTATTATATTCAAAATAAAAATAATAATTTCAAACAATCTTAATCTTTATTGTCACTTTATAAATCCATTTCAAATTTACTTTCTTAGTAGTATTAAAGTAATAGGGTGAAATACGAATTTGAGCCCCCAGACAATTGAGACAATTTTGTTTCTACAGGCACAAACTGCCCCACTTTACTAGCCGGGATGTGTGCAAGGCCGTTATGATTGCTGCACAAAAGCTTAACGGTGCCCCATTGGAACTCTGCATTTGTATATGACAGCGCTGCCACCTTATGTGCAGGAGACATCTTTCCAGGATTTACAGTGCTTCTGCTGCCTTGAAGAGGGTGGGCCAGTGAGAAACAACTTCACAGCCAACCTAGCAATGCTGCTCTGGAAATGGTGCTCTTTTTAAAAAAAAATAAAGTCCCCCGTAGTATCCCCTTTCCCTCATTCCAAGTTCTTAATCATTTTATAAGTCTGTTATGTGTAGTTCATTATTTTATAGTTCTGCTAGACAGTTCTTTATTTTATATGTCTGTTGTATATAGTTATCTTTATAGTTATTTAATGTTTGCATTGTTTATTTTTAAGATGTTATTTTGTAAAATGTTTGTCACTTTATTTTTCAAATAAAACTGTTAAACATCTCTAAAGTCCTCTGATTGTTCTCTATAAAACATTTTTTATTTGAGATGTAATGCATTAGTAATAATAAATAAATGCTCAAATAAATAAATAAATAAATAAATAAAAAATAAATAGTACAATGGTTCCCAAAATCTGTCCTGTTACACAACCGACACTGCAGTTTTTTTTTTTTTTGTCTCCCTAATCAAACCCACCTGATTTGACTCATTAGCTCATCATCACATGCGTTAATAAGTCGAACCAGGTGTGTTTGATTAGGGAACCACTGCATTAGTATATAAAACCAAATTACCTTAGTTTATACTGTTTGACAAAGTGCTGTTGTGGCTCGGACTAACTTGGGAAGGCCCTGCGCTGGTGCTGTCACTGTCCCCATCACTGAAAGGTAGTGATGGGCAGATCGAGGCTTCGTGAAGCAATGAAACAGTTGAACCAAATGGTCCATATTGTTTCGAGGCTTCGAATCAATCCGACACCCGTCTCCACTGTGACACCTAGTGGTCACTTGCAGGTGTTGATCTGAAACAACCTTGACGAGCCATTAAAAAATGTTTTTTATTATTGTACTTTTCTAATATGTGAATCTTGCAACCTATAGACCTGGTAAGTCCCGCCCATCCGTAAAACTCCAAGTGGACCTCTAGGTTGAAAAAGCGTCAATGCAAGTGAATGAAAGAAAATAATTATTTTCTAATCCCGTTTGAATTGTGCCATGAATGTGAACATATGTTGTCTGTGAATTTTTTATATAATTTCTCATGTAACGAGTTTGACAGTATATTGTATGATTCTTTGGCTAGCAGTTGTGGAATAGACATACGAAAGACTACACGTCGCATATGTGACGTCGCCGCATAACACATTTTCCCTCCACAAATCACGGTGCGATAATCTAAGGAATTAGATCGAGATGCCTGTGTGTTTTGTACCCAAATGTCACCATTCAAACAAAGGCATGTTTAGCGGGATCCGTGTGCTAGTGGTGGTGACGTATATCAAACGTGTCGAAAGCAGCGAAGAGTTGTAGTCCACAAAGTGCTCTCACACAAAGTCTAACCGTATGAAAATTCTACCCGCTAAATTGTAGCACTCTTTACACGAAATAATATATAAAAAATTCACAGACAACATATGTTCACATTCATTGCAAAATTCAAACGGGATTAGAAAATAATTATTTTCTCTCATTCACTTGCATTGACGATTTTTCAACCTAGAGGTCCAGCGGGGTAAGCGGAAGGGGCGGGACTTACCAGCTCTATAGCCTCCTCACTGTGCATAATGTTATTTTGGTCCTACAAAATGAATATTAATAAAATAAATCAAGCTACAATGTCTCACTTTTTTACATATTTGTATTCAAAAATATTAATTTCTCTGCTGTCGAAGGACTTAGCCTACTTTTTTTACAGATAATTTCTCCAGCCTTTGAAAAAATCCTCTCACAAGGGACACTTGTTGCTGGCATGCAAAGATATTTTTTAGCTAATACATACAAATGAGGAAAGATTACTGCTCTCTCTTTCCAGTAAGTTAGTGGATCATGAGTTCTGGGCAAATACGCATCGTTGATGTATTTTTTCACTCTCACTGTGGCATCAGCTGTAGCATTGTGTATCATCTGGGTTTGATGGATACGAGTATCAAAAAGTTCCCATAAACTGTCCTGTGTTTCAACTGGATGATGTATTGTTGCAGTAGGCGAGCTGCCGATCACAATACACACATCTCACTTTATTTGGGGTTTCTAAATGGAAATGCTCCCACACCACAGATGTACGGCATCTCTTCTGGGGAGCCTCCATTTTATCTATCTATCCAAATCTATCTAGATATTTATCTCTAATCTATCTATGTATTTAGATATGTATATATTATATGTATCTATAATCTATGTATTTAGATGGAGGAGGAGCTGGTCGTTAACTTTGGGAGGACCAGATCAAGTCCGCGACCAGTCCTGTTGGAGGGAATTGAGGTGGAGGCAGTCAAATCATACAAATACCTCGGACTGTGGCTGGATAACAAACTGAACTGGACAACACACACAAGCCACCTGTACAAAAAGACACAGAGCAGGCTGTACTTCCTGAGGAGACTGCGTTCTTTTAACATCTGCATCAAACTGCTGTTCATGTTTTACCAGTCTGTGGTCACCAGTGTCCTCTTCTACACTGTGGTGTGCTGGGGGGGGCAGCATATCGAAGAAGGACATCAACAGGCTGGATAAACTGATCAGGCGGGCCGGCTCTGTGATCGGTATAAAGCTGGACTCACTGGTTATGGTGGCAGAGAGGAGGACACTGGACAAACTACTGGACATTATTGATAATGCCAGCCACCCTCTTAGGGGTGTGCGATATCACGGTTTTTGATCGTGGACGATTAAAATGTCTCCACGATCTGCTTTTGAAGAAATATCGTAGTATCGTGCATTTTATCAGTTGCAGTTCTGGCGCCGAGCTCCGTCTCAACATACAACAAATGTTAACGCAGAGGAACGGGACACTGCAGTTCACAGAAGTTCATTATTTGCATGTGCTTTAAAGCCTTGCTGGTTAAACATGTAATTCACGTGCTGATGCGCTGTTCTGACGTGTGCTTTCTGAGCACTGTGACGGGTCTCCGGTTGTTCCCGCTGTGTCGACCGGTGGGTGTGACTGGGAGACTCATCAAGAGAATGATGTACACCTGTGTAGGATCATCAAGTGATATACACCTGTACATAAGCTTAGGCTTTGAGAATGTGGAGTGAGCTTCGAGATCTTCAGAGCTGCAAGACTCTTGTGAGAGCTTTTGCTCCCGTACCTTTTTGTGTTGGGTTTGTTTTGTTTTCCTTTGCTATGATTTGATCTTAGTTCTGTCTGACATCTTAAAGGAGCACTTCACCCATTTCAACATTAATCTTTATTAAAAGTGGGTCATATATGTAGTCGAAATGTAAAAGAAATTTTGAATTTGGTGCCCTCTTGACCGAGAAAAGACAGAAAATAACTTTAGGGCGCATTTGTGTGTAAGACCACAACTCCCAGAATGCACCACGTTGCACAGCTCCGCAAGCCACTCCCACTAATCCAGAACAGCGCAAAGTCGCAAACATCAGAGAAATCACTCTTTCGTCTACTCTACAGGGCTAACGTTAGCTGCCAACAGAGTTAGAAATTCATTTCACACAAAATGTATAGTTAGTTGGCTGTGGCGAGCAGGACGAGGGACGTGAGAGCGGCGCGAGGCCGGTGGCGTGAGTGATAATGAACGACACCTGTGAGACGCACTGGTCTCTCTCGCGTCTCTCACCGAGGAGCGGACGCATAAAACGAGGAGCGACAGGGCAGATCGAGAGAGGAACAGGCCTGATTTTATGTTGTGTTTTGTTTCTGTTGTGTGTGGCCAGCATTGAGGGGCTGCTGGCTTATACTTTTGTTTTGTATTTGTTTATTTTACTATTAAAATGTTTAAATGTTCGCCGATTCCCGTCTCATTCTTCCCACAACAACGAACCCCGTTACATTGGCAAACTCATTAGCGAATTAGCAGCTACTCCTCGTTTGTATTTCTTTCTATATGGTGAATTATTGCATGATACCTGGATGTTCCAGTCAGAACATATGGGGTGCGACACTAGGATGGTTCACATCACAACACAAACGTCCGTGTGCACAAAACTCCATGTCCGTGTCTGCCTCTGACATTTCTTCTAGAAGGAATTGGCATTTTAGAGATTATTTGCAGCAGACAGACTCTAGCTCGGTGTCCATAGGCGCACAGTTACAGCACGAGCACCACCAATTCGCTACAGCGCGAGCAAGCCCGGGCTTCTCGTCTGCACCGGGCTGGTCTCCTGCGGCTTCCGCTGCCGCAGCCGACGCCGCCGCCTCTTGTTCCTCCATCAGCCTCAGCTGCTCTTCGCTATATTGTGGCTCGTATAAATAGCCACGAACATCAGTTTCGAGCAAAAGATTTTCAAAATCCTCGTCTTCCATATCGTGTGTCGTAAATTCAGGCATTATGGTAAATCTAACTGCTTGAGCGCTTGTTAGCTTAGCTTGCTGTCTTCCAAGCAAGATGGCGGATTAATAGTTTAGTTTCTTCAGGTTTAGTCCCACCCACTGATCTGTAATAGGCCGGTGGGGTGAGTGGGTCCCACGCCCTTGAATAATAATGAGCTAAAGGCTGTAGTTTTCTTAATATGCAATGAAATTTATCTTCCGTCCTATCGTGACGCAAAATGACGATATTTACGTCACGATAGGACGGAAGTAAAACACTTAAATCCTTTTTTCTCCCATCTCAGAAAAAAAACAAGCAAAATTCCACCATCATTATAATATATGACAGGGTTTCTAACAATACAAACCTTAATGCAAATGGGTGAAGTGACCCTTTAACACCGCTTGTCAGACAGAAATGGCAGTTGTGTTGTAATTGATTTCCTGTAATATATATTTTTCTATTTACGTTAATAAATACACGTTCAACCTGACCAACTTCACTATGTCCTCCACTCATTTGTCACGGCTTTGAGCCGGTCGTGACAAATATGGGGGCTCGTCCAGCCAATTGTTTTGATAAAGTTTCGTTAGTAGTTTTTGTCGTCCGCCAATTGTTATTTTAAGATTCGTTCGTAGTTTGTTAGTGTGACAAATGTGGAGGCTTTTCCATTGTTTAAGGTGATAAATATTTTTCGGTTTGGACAAATGTGGATAAGTCTCGCTTTGGTAAGAGAAACTCATTCGTTCATTTGGTTTTGGTTAATGTGATACATTTGGATGAATATTATTTGTTTAAATTAATTTTGTTAAGTTGGTTAATTCGTTAGAAACGATTTTTTTTCTTGACAATTTTTGTTAAGTAAAACTTGTGGAGGGCTTTAGTGGTTGGTTTTGGTTGTCCTGGTTGGTTACGGGAGTTTAATTTGGTGTATTGGCTACTAAATTTAAGAAAAGAGGTGTCTTGGCTTAGGCTTTTCCCTGCGTAGGTTTAGCGGGATTTCCTTAACAGGATTTTCCGATCTTTTTTATTTTAGTTTGTTATTTTTGTACGGTGAAAGCAGTTAGAGCATTTGTCTCGGGAACACGTCCGTGTTTGTAGTAGTGACTCGTTAATCGGTTGCTATTGCAAACACTGGTTTATAGTGTATAAAAACCCGCTGCAAGTAACTGTATGAAGATTAGGGATGACTTTAGGTAGGTTTAAATCTTAGTTAGAGGGAATTGCTTATTCCAACTTCTGTCTTTAAGCTTGTTTTGTTTTTCTGGAATTTGGTAGCCATACATTTTTCATAATGTCCTCAAACGTTGAGGAATTTGTTAGCGGACCGTCTGAGAGCTTGTTAAATGACTTAACCAAGGATCAATTATTAGAACTTGCAGAATACTACAAAATTAATCTGATGAGTCAAGATAAACGTCTAAAAGATCAGATTAAAACCTTGGTAAAGACAGAGTTAGTTGAACGTGGCATTTTAGAGACTCAATCTTCAGAAGACACGTTAACTTTTGGCAATGCGACATCAACACAGTCTCATTTAACATTTGAACAACAAAAGCAATTATTGATAATTCAAGTAGAGATGAAAGAAAAGCAGTTAAAAGCGCAAATTTCTATTACTGGAGAATCAGTACGTGATTCAAGTTCGTACAAGTTTGATACGGTAAGAAATATGAGATTGATTCCTAAATTTGATGAGAGAGAGGTTGAGCGTTTCTTTTTATTGTTTGAACGTGTTGCGGACGCACAACGTTGGCCAGATGAAGAGCGAACGCTTATGTTGCAGTCTGTATTTACAGGCAGAGCTCAAGAAGCGTATTCTTCCCTTAGTGTAGAGGATGCTTCTGATTATCAAGCTGTAAAATCAGCAGTGTTGAGGGCTTATGAACTAGTTCCAGAGGCATATAGACAAAAGTTTAGGTCCTGGAAGAAGAGTGAAAAACAGATGTATGTTGACTTTGTACACGATATTTCAGTCTATTTTAATCGTTGGTGTGTAGCTTCTGATGTAAAAACACTTTGAAATGATTTAAAAGAATTAATGGTACTTGAACAATTCAAGAGTTCCATTTCAGATCGCATTGCAACTTACATTAGTGAGCATAAACCTGACACTGCGTATGAGGCGGCCGTCATGGCTGATGAATTCTCGTTGTCTCATAAAACTGTTTTTGGTTACAGATCGGGTGGAGAAAATTTAAAAAAAGAGCCGTGGCGAAGTTCTAGCAAATTTACCAGGTTTGTGCATGATTTACCCAGTAGACAGTTGCATAGCTCTGTTGAAGAGAAAGACAGAGCAAATATGTGTAATTATTGTCATGAGTTTGGTCACTGGAAGAATGAATGTCTCTTATTGAAAGCAAAAGCTGACAATTCTAAAGTGAAATCTAATTCTTGGTCTCCTGTAAAGTCTGTGGCGTTGGCTGTGACTACTTCAACAGTGAATAATGTGCAGAAAATTTGCTCGCCATGTGGTTCAGCATTTACTCCTTTTGTTACAGAAGGTTCTGTTAGGTTGGTAGATTCCACAAAAGTCGTACCAGTAAAGATTCTACGTGACACAGGATCATCAGAAACCTTTGTGTTAGAGTCTGCGCTGCCTTTTTCACCTGATTCTTACACTGGAAGTAATGTGCTGATTAAGGGCATTGGCTTGAATGTTATGTCTGTTCCACTGCATAAAGTTATTTTGCAATCTGTATTGGTCCAGGGAGAAGTGGAGGTGGCTGTTCGTTCCTGCTTGCCTGTGGAAGGAATACAGGTAATTCTGGGGAATGACTTGGCTGGTGATCGTGTCTGGCGGAATGATTCACCACATCTAGTGGTAACATCATGCCCGATGATCTTGAAACCAGATGGTGGTGAGAATTTGACTTGTTCAAGTGTGTTACCCACTTGTGTGATAACACGATCTATGAGTAAAACCCAAGCTGAGGTAAAATATGAATCTAAGAAGGTGGTGAAGGAAACTCTAGAAGTCCCTTCAATTTTATCAGTGTCACGTGATGAACTGGTTGAAAAACAAAAAACTGACTCAACTCTTGTTGAATTATTTGACCGGGTTGTATCATATGACGCAATTGAGAATCTTTCATCTGGGTATTACCTAGATGAAGGATTGCTAGTTCGAAAATGGGTGCCACAGGGAGAGTTTGCATTGGGTGATCCCATGGTGCAAGTTGTAATTCCTCAGTCACTTCGGCAGCTAGTGTTACAGACTGCTCATGATACGTCTGGGCATATGGGAGTAAAAAAGACGTACAAATTACTTTTGAGACGGTTCTTTTGGCCGAAATTGAAGCGTGATGTGTCTAAATATATTAAATCTTGTCACACATGTCAGCTTACTGGGAAGCCAAATCAATCTTTGAAACCTGCTCCTCTTTTTCCGATTCCAGCCATTAGTCAGCCGTTTGAACGTCTCATTGTAGATTGTGTCGGGCCGTTGCCTAAATCAAAAGCAGGTAGTGAGTATTTGCTTACAATCATGTGCCAAGTAACTAGATATCCTGCTGCATATCCTTTACGCTCTGTGACGGCAAAACTAGTCATAAAGGCGCTGACTCGGTTCATTTCAATATTTGGAATACCACGAATTATCCAATCTGATCAGGGAAGTAATTTCACTTCTAATTTGTTCGGGCAAGTGTTGAAACAACTTCATATTCAACATAACCTTCCCAGTGCTTATCATGCCCAAAATCAGGGAGCACTGGAGAGATTTCATCAAACGTTAAAATCTCTTTTGAGGTCGTACTGTGTTCAAATGGGTAAGGACTGGGAGACTGGTCTGCCTTGGTTGATGATGGCGGCTCGGGAAGCTGCGCAAGAAAGTACTGGGTTCAGTCCGAACGACCTTGTTTTTGGACACGACGTGCGAAGTCCGTTGGCTGTTTTATCTGCTGACTGGGAAAAGTCTGATCCACCGAAAAATGTTTTGTCATATGTTAGTGATTTTCGTAGACGAGTTTATGAGGCGTGCCACTTGGCGAAGTCATCTCTGAGCAAATCACAAGATCGAATCAAACTACTTTTTGATCGTCGAACAGAGTTGCGTTCGTTTCAACCTGGTGACCAGGTACTGGCGTTGTTGCCTGTTGTTGGGTCACCGTTTCAGGCTAAGTTTGTCGGACCATATACTGTTGCTCGTCAGATTTCTGATTTGAATTATTTGATTAATACGCCAAATCGAAGAAAAAAGACTAGAATGTGTCACATAAACTTGTTAAAGCCTTATTATGCTTGTAAAGATTTCGAAGACCTTATGACAAAAGACCAAGTTAGTCTGCCTGGTTCGCATGTTAAACCTGTTATGTTTGCAGATGTTTCTGTTAATAATGACAGTGTTAAATTGGTTCCGACTCCAGTAGCTGGGGAGGAAGGTGAAATCTATCCGGGAGATTGTGTTCTTCAAGGTCGTCTTAGAAACTCAGAAGCACTGAGTTCTTTGAGCGTTCGGCTTGGTCATCTGTCGAATGTACAGCGGACTGATTTGATGAATTTGACTAAGGAATATGTTACATTGTTTTCTGATACTCCTTCTTGTACAGATCTAATAGAGCATGACATTGATGTGGGAGGTGCAACTCCAATTCGTCAACGTTATTATCGAGTGTCGGAAAATAAGAAAAAACAATTGAATGATGAAATCGAGTATATGTTGAGAAATGACATCGCTGAACCTTCTTTTTCTAGTTGGGCTTCCCCATCTTTACTAGTGAACAAACCTGATGGGTCATTCAGATTCTGTACGGATTACCGTAAGGTGAATGCCGTAACAAAGCCTGATTCTTTCCCACTACCTCGAATCGAGGATTGTGTAGATCAAGTAGGAAATGCTAGATTTGTGAGCAAGTTTGACCTTCTAAAAGGTTACTGGCAGGTGCCTTTAACTGCAAGAGCTCGAGAGATTTCTGCTTTCATTACGCCTTCAGGATTATTTTCCTACAAGGTTATGAGTTTCGGGTTGCGTAACGCTCCAGCAACGTTTCAACGTTTAATGAATCGCGTGATATCTGGTTTGAGTGGCTGTGCTGTATATTTAGATGATGTCGTTGTTTTTAGTCAAACTTGGGAGGAACACTTAATTCAGATTAGAGCACTGTTTGATCGTTTTGTATCAGCCAACTTGACTGTTAACTTGTCAAAATGCGAATTCGCAAAAGCCACCGTGACCTATTTGGGAAAGGTTGTTGGGCAAGGCCAAGTACGTCCGGTAGAGGCAATAGATAAGTATCCTAAGCCAAATACAAAAAAAGAGCTAATGCGATTTCTTGGAATGGTGGGATTTTATCGTTGTTTTTGCCGAAATTTTTCTACCGCCGCGGTGCCCCTGACAAATTTGTTGCGGGGAGGAGTAGATTTTTGCTGGACACCATTGTCAACAAGCATTTGAGCGGGTAAAAATGCTTCTTACAGAGGCTCCTGTGTTGGCAGCTCCGAGTTTTGATCGAGCATTTAAATTACAAGTCGATGCCAGTAATGTGGGTGCTGGATCTGTCTTGTTACAAACGTCTGAGGATGACATTGATCATCCGATTGGATTCTTTTCTAGAAAGTTTAATTTATATCAGCTTAATTATTCTGTGATCGAGAAGGAAGCACTTGCCTTAATTTGGGCCTTACAACATTTTGAGGTGTATTTTGGGTCATCGGAGGGACCTCTGGTGGTCTATACGGATCACAATCCTTTAGTTTTTCTGCACTCCTTACAAAACCCCAACCAAAGGCTGATGAGATGGTGTTTGTTTCTTCAGAGTTACTCTTTGGATATACGCCATATTAAAGGCGTAGAGAATGTAACTGCTGACGCCTTGTCCCGTGTTTAAGTGCTTTAAAGTCTGTTTTCTCTGACTGTGTCTCTTTTTCTTTCTTAATTTTGCTTCCTAGGCACCAGGTTGCTGAAAGTGAGAGAGTTGACGGGATTGGGGAGAATTGCAGGCCGAACCAGCTATTGCTACTTGGACAAATTAAGTTGTGGGAGTTGTTTGTTTTTATTAAGACTCTGTGCTCTCTTCTTTTTAGGGGGGTGTGTGACGGGTCTCCGGTTGTTCCCGCTGTGTCGACCGGTGGGTGTGACTGGGAGACTCATCAAGAGAATGATGTACACCTGTGTAGGATCAAGTGATATACACCTGTATATAAGCTTAGGCTTTGAGAATGTGGAGTGAGCTTCGAGATATTCAGAGCTGCAAGACTCTTGTGAGAGCTTTTGCTCCCGTACCTTTTTGTGTTGGGTTTGTTTTGTTTTCCTTTGCTATGATTTGATCTTAGTTCTGTCTGACATCTTAACACCGCTTGTCAGACAGAAATGGCAGTTGTGTTGTAATTGATTTCCTGTTATATATATTTTTCTATTTATGTTAATAAATACACGTTCAACCTGACCAACTTCACTATGTCCTCCACTCATTTGTCACGGCTTTGAGCCGGTCGTGACAGCACATACACCCGAAGCACACGGGCACTAAAAGTCTGTCTAACAGCGTCTGTTTACTGGACTACGTTATAAGTTATCTTTCGAGTCTTATTGCGCTAATATTGTCAAATACACACAAGGTTTACATAAACAAAGTTGGTTATGTCTAAAGTGAAAGCAAACAGAAAAAAAATGAGAGAAAATCGGCTTGTCAAATGCGTGTATATTAGACGCGTCGCGTGCAGCTCTTAAAGCGACAGTAGCCAGTTAGTAAACAAGCTGCCTCTTGTCCTTAAAGAGATAGTTCACCCAAAAATAAAAATTCTGTCATTATTTACTCACTCTAATGTTGTTCCAAACCTGTATTAATTTCTTTCTTCTGTTGAAAATAAAAGTTATTTGGAAGAATGTGGCTAACCAAACAGTTGCTGGTCCCCATTGACTTCCATAGTAAGAAAACATATACGTGGTTAGCCACATTCTTCCAAATAACTTTCAACAGAAGAAAGAAACTTATTCGAGTTTAAAACAACTTGAGAGAGTAAATGATGACAATTAAAATGTTTGGGAGAACTATCCCTTTAATGTTAATAAAACAAAACAAAGAGGAAATCACTCACTGCTCTTGACTGAGAACTGTAGTAGTAGCTTTAATAATAATCAATGTATAATTTATACAGTAAAGTCTATGTTGTGTTTTATTTTCGTATTTGTTCATTTAGCCTAATTACTTTCTTCAATGCTACTGTTATATACCCCTACTGTAGCTGAAAAAATAAAGCACTGTTTATTTCATTTGTATATTAAGTTGTGTATGCTTAATGTGTATCTTTGTTCCTAATTCTTAATAACAAAGAAAATAATGATAAAGATTTTTATCTTCGCCACTTTGGCCTAAATGTCTGCCATTCTTTTTTCTTTTTTTACCTAGGCCTATAAGGCTTTTTTTAAAATAGGGACATTAGTTTGGCTGTAATGCTCAGTCACTTGCAAAATAGTAAAACCAACATGAAAAAGAATCGTGATAAAATCGTTAATCGTGATTTTCCTGAAAAAAATCGTGATATGATATTTTTGCCATATCGCCCACCCCTACACCCTCTGCACACCATCATCAGTACTCAGAGGAGCCGGTTCAATCGAAGGCTGCTCCTTCCCAGGTGCCGGACTAATAGACTCAAGGACTCCTTTGTCCCTCATGCCATCAGACTCTACAACTCCTCACTTGGGAGGAGGAGGAAATAGGGCAGAGAGGACATACATATACATACATACACACACACCTGGACTTACATTATACCTGGTCACTATATCAGTGGACTTAACATTGACCATTTTTAAAATAATTTATGGTTGTTGATATTTTGATTAATGTTATTATTATTATTGTACTGTTGTATTGTATTTTCTCCTTTTCTCTGCTACTCTCTTTTTCCTTTGCTAAAACTGCTGCTGGAATTTTCAATTTCCTTGCGGGAGTCTTCCGGGAAGTCTAAGTCAGTCTAGATATGTATCTGTCACAGGTCAGGGGGGGCCAAGCCAGACTGCGCCCACCCCTCAAAACCCAGGACCACCTCGAGGAGCATACCAGAGACCAGACAGACAAGAAGATTTTCTAAAAGTAACAGTCTTTATTGAATAAAAGCAAGAATTAAAAGTCTTAATGCGGGCTTCGTCTCTCTTTCCAGGGAGGAGGAGACCGAGGGGTGCACTGCGAGGGCCCGGATTACTGGCAGCCAGGGAGCCGAACGCCCGTCTGGCGTCCAGGTAAGTAACGTGGTAAGAAGGCTCTTTTCGGCGTAATACAGGCGGACAACGGTCCGGGCAGACCAGGGCCGGGACCACGGGCCAGGAGGGTACTCTCTCCCAGGACAGGTGGGTAGCAGGTAAGTTTTCCCAAGCGTCAGCTATTCGGCAGGTGATCGGCACAGGGGGCGATGGAGTCCAGGAGGAGGACTCGCTGCCGGTCAGGTAGGTAGTCGGGTAGGCAGGTCTCCTCCGTGTAGGGTGCTCTCCCCCGTGGCGTCACTGAGCAGCAGGTGTGAGGTCTCCCGAATGCCTTTCCGCCCTTGACGGCTCCAGCCAGAGACAAGGGTACTCTGTATAATCCAGGACAGAGACAAGTGTGCAGGTTCAATTCTATTTCGGTGAAATATGGACTTACGGCTGGAGCGGGTGGTTCGGGACAAGCAGCGCTGCTGCTGGGGTGTGTCTCTCCTCCGAACAGGCAGCACACACGAAGGCCGAGGCAGAAGAATCTTCTATTTAAATAGGCAAAGCCTTTGATACAAGAACGAACAGGATCCTTTCGTATAATGGAGAATTGGCTTACGGCTGGACTGGGTTACTCCACACAGGCACTAGGGCTGGGGTGTGTCTCTCCTCCGAACGGGCAACACCCAAGAAGGCAGTGGCAGAAGAACGGCTGGGCTGGGCGGTTCCCACGGTAACACGAAGGCTAGGGTGCGTCTTTCCTCTGAACAGGCAGCACACAAGAAGTCGGTGGCAGGGGAACGTTCTATTTAAATAGACAGGACAATCACACTCCTCTCCCATATCATAGGGCCTGGTGGCCGAAGTGGAACATACACTTCCAACCTGAGGGCTTCGTTCCGCAAACACTGGCGAGAATGTGAACTGGAGAACACTGGCGGTTAAATAAACATGTACATTCACACACTGCAACTTCACGTCAAGTCCAATACTGTGTGACACTTCAATTCAGGCACCGCAATCCACTCTCAAATCTTAGTGCAATAAGGCCAGCACTCACCCAATGTTCAATCCCTCCACTGTTGCGCTGATTCAACACTCAGAAGCTGATGAGATGCAGAGGATTTCGCACCGCATGGAACACAGCGTCTTCAACACTCTTTCACACTCAGAAGAAGATATCAGGGTTTCAAAGATGAATCAGTTCACACTCTTAGTGGTAATTATATTTGTGGTCAATACACTTCACAATTCCTTATCCAATTCAGTGCAAGACATGCATTCACACGGATCCGGTGTTTCATTACTTATCTTTCTCCCTCGAGTGATGGCATTCTCCAATCTTGACTCAATCTCCACAATTCACATCCAATTCACGTTCCAGCTTGCACTCCCTCAATCACCGTTGCACCCCTTTCCAGTCAGATCCTCACAGCCGCTCCAAAGATCCCAGCAAATCCAAGCCACTGCCAAAGAAATCGATCTCTCCCGGGGGAGTACCACACTCGAATGCCTTTTCCTTTTCCTTTTAACTGCCTCTCTGGGCCGTGTTTCCCAATCACAGATCCCCACACCAAACACCCGCACCTGGTCCCGCTTAGCTAAATCAGCTGCCGCTGTCATGGCAACTGACAACAGCAAACCAGCACGGTGTGCCGGTGAAATTGTCCCGGGGGGAAACACACTCCTAGCGGAAATTAGTTCCGCTAGATTTGTCACCTTGTGACATATCTATAATCTATGTATCTATAATCTATGTATTTAGATATGTGTCTATAAATGTATCTATAATCTATCTATGTATTTATATTATGTAGCCTATCTTTAATCTATCTGTATCTATCTATCTATTAATCTAGCTGTCTATATATATTTATATTTATGTATCTCTTAAAGGGGTGGTTTACTGCTTTTTTTCTTTGCATGATTGTGTTTATGGGGTGCAATGTAACATGTATTCGTGGTTTTTCTTTTTTTAAAAGTCTTATTTTTCATAAATTTCACCTTTATTGTAAGCCTCTTTCTCCTCTGTCATTTGAACGACCGGTTGACTTCCTGATTCTATGAAACCACTCCCTCAGAAACAGGCAGTGGGCTCAGATTGGTTAGTTTGGGCCGGTGTGTTGTAATTGGCTAAACTGCGTAGCGCACGTTGTCCGGAACCGTCACGCCCCTTACCTTTACGGGCGTGAGTTTCATGTGCTCCGGTTAATGTAAATAATGGTGTCGATACTGCCGTATCAGTTTGAGCCCGAATCAGACCCAGAAAGCGGCGATGAAGAGTCAAACTGAACCTCCGCAAACACGGCTGTTACAAAACGTTTCTGAATGGTACGTTTTTGAATTATTATTATTCTATTCTTCTATTATTACATAAGAAGTTTGATACCCTGTTATACTTGAAAATGCTACTGCTGCTTGTTAGCTTTTTGAGATACGTTTTTATCTTGATTAAACATTTAATAAAAATGATTACATGAGTAATAAAGTTTTTAGCAACAGTTTCTTGTGGAATCCGGCATTGAATTGTTGGAGATTCTGGAAGCTGTCTTCAGTGAAATGTGCCGCACAAAGAGCTAAATTACGATTGTAATTGTCAGAAACATTATCAAACATAAATTGTAGCCATTGTTGACGAACTACAACGTCCGTAGGAAGCCCGAACACAGAAGACCTAACAGCTGGATGAAAATAACACACTTTCGACGGCATGGCTATCTCTCCCCTGTAACTCTTCCTCTTCGGCAAAGCCGCAGAAATATGTCCATGCCCTTTTTTGCGTATTCCGGAGGGAGGGTTGATGCAAATGTATGGGTTAGTGACGTCTAAAACCCAGCTGTAGTCCCAATCGAGTCGTTTTTGTAGGCATTTACACTTCCGGATTTTTAAAAGACGATATCTCTGCTTACATTGAACTTTCAGCGCTGCAACTTTGCAGAGACTGTTCATGCACCAACAGCAACATTACACACTATTTAAAATGAAAAAAGTGATATCGCAATCAACCACCCCTTTAATGTGTCACTATATGTATACTCTGTGTCTCTAGCCTATCAGTCAATGTGTTGTGTACATTTAAATGAAGTTCCTAAACGTAAGTAAGGGAGGAGCGAGCCCATCCAATCTTTCAATCAACAAACAGAGTATATAAGCAGCCGCTTACCTCTCCCTAGTATCAGCTGTTCCAGTATACATTTCTGCCGCAAGGAATAATGTCCGACATCCCGGAAATCCAGCTCTTTCCTTCAGATGACGAACTGTCAAGCCTTCCTGGGTCACAGCCAGTCACACCCCGCGTGAGATCGAATCTTACGGATCATCTTCATGAGCGTTCTGATCGAGAAATCCAGCGTTCATATAAACCACGTTCCAAAAGGCAACGCTCTCCTCCATCTTCAAGATCACCAGTTTTAACTGAGCCTCGTCCAGCTTCTCTCCATTCTTCCGCTGCTAATACACCGATTCCACCCATTTCAAAATGTTCAGTCAACAGCCTACGTCAAGTCCTCTCCAGCTCCGGAATCCATTTCTCCTGCAGATCAGCAAAAGCTCAACTCTACGATCTTTTCATCAGTTCTTACAGTTCCAGCATTCCACCAAACACTTCAACATCTTATAAAAGCAAGACTCGCATCTCTTCTACCTCCGTTTCTCTCCCGGTTCGGCGTTCTGAACCCACACAATCCCAACGCGCCGATCCAAAGGCCGCCGGCGCTGCCGCGGGCTCACACTTCCTTGTCCGCCAGTATTTCCACCCGGCCAGCAACAGCGGCCGCAAAAAAAAAAAAAAAAAAAAAAACAGTTCTCCAGCTCTCACAAACTTCATGCAGTCAGCCCCACTCCCCAGGCAAGAACCAAACTCACAAACACATTCCTCCGACTTCCCTCTGCTTCTCCAGTTCTCTCTAAACTTCTTTATAATAACCCTTGTGCCAGGTCACCCTCGCACACAGTTACATTTCTCTCACCCTCAAACCAACCTACTCAAAGAGCGGATCCTAGCGCGAGGTTGCCTTCGCTAGCCATCTTCCCTCTTTCCTTCCATTCCAATTCACCTCACCCCTTTTTCCCCTTCTATCTTCCAATTGTCTCCTAATATTCTTTCCAGTTCACATCAGAGCGTGAGGTTGCCTCAGCAAAGGATTTCTACACTTTTCCACACAAAACCTCCCCTTCCTCTCACTTCAGGCCATGCCAGCCATCTTGGTCACCAGCAGTGTTCTTCTTCTTCTTCTTTTGGGGTTTTATGGCGGTTGGCATCCAAAGTGTTGCATTACTGCCACCTACTGAATTAAATAGTTTCCCAGTGCAGAATATTTACAGTGACCACCCTAAAGTTCACTGCCCGTTCTATATGTCATTCTCAATGGTCTGAGCAGTGTTCTTCTTCTTCGTCTTTTACTGGCGACTTGCAACCAAATGGAGCATTATCTTCTTCTTCTTTCTTTTAATGGCGGTTGGCAAACAACTTTTAAGTGTGCATTACCGCCACCTTCTGATATGGAGTGTGGATCACAATAGCCTTTCCTCACTACCTTTAAATAAATATATAAATAAATACATACATCCATAATAAAACCAATAAATAACTTCATAAATATTTAATAACATTATTAATATTCATACATTATAATTATTATTACATACAACTTTCTAAGACAACTCAACTCATATTCTTCTACTAAGCCCTGTTTTACTCAAAAACACAAATATCGCTCTATACCCTACATGTCCTGAATTCATTTGTAATATTTCCTTCATTCCAAATCTAATTTTTTCTTTTCTAAACCAGTTTTTCAGCCTCATCCTTTCCTCCTTATTGGAGCATTATCGCCACCTACTGTATCTTATTTACTTTGGCTTAAATCCTTAGGTTTAGTCCAGTTTGTTGTAGATAAGATGATATGATTTTAAGCACCATCTTTCTGGATTTTATTTGAGAAGATATTTGTAATGTTCATTTGTTTGATTCCTTCATGTTCCAGTCCATTCCTTAAATCCATTCTTTGATTTGAGTATTTAACCCTCTGGGGTCTGAGGTGTTTTCGGGGTCCTTGAGATGTTTTGGCATGCTCTGACATTTGTGCTTTTTTCAGTTGCTTATAAACATATTAATGGCACAGGTGAAATTACACTCTATATAGCACACACAGGGCTACCATAATATGTGAGCAACATGTATGTACAAGTTTGTATTTTTGAGAGAATATTGTTTATGAGTGGTTATTGAAAAAAATAAAAAATAAAGTTTCTAATATAAGGCCACAAATAACATACTAAATATCTGTCCACAAGACTTTTGACTAGTGGATGTTGTCGCCTAGAGTTTTTGCTTCAAATTGATCTGAAAATCATTCTGCCTAATCATTCACATAAAACAATAAACTGTTTTAAATTGTGAAAAAAAAAATTTGTTTGCAAAGGCAATATTCGGATGGGCGGAACGGCCCAACCCCCTCATGAATAATTAGGCAGTTCTCACCTGAGCAGACTGCATACTAATGAGCCTTTCATTCAGGGGTGTCACACAAGAAAGAATGCAAGGACAATATATATATAAATAAATAAATATTTATATACACACACACACACACACACACATATATATATATATATATATATATATATACAAACAATCAAAATATAAATGAAAGCCAAAAGCACATTTTTAGTCACACCTTTTAGCCATCCGCATACCATTTTTAGCCATCCACCGCGGTAAAAATAAACCAGTCGCATTTCAAAGTCGTACGCGAAATGACCGCCAGGTGGCGCAAAGGGACATTTAGCAAAACGTAAGTTAATGTCTATTAACAGTAGCCTAAGGATGAAATACTACAAGTTATGGTGATTTCCAAATAAGCCTACAACAAATTGTTAGTCATACAGATAAGATATAATCTTTTAAAACTGTAAAAGGCTAAAGTAGGCCTACACTCACAGGCTAAAGACAAAACGTTTTCTCGCTCATGTGAGAAACAAACGTTTGGGTATTTCTCAGTGAGAAAATTCATAGCCGAGCGGTAGAACGACTTTGCATCTGTATAAAAATAGGCTACCAATCGTAATTTCAAAAGATGTTCTGTAAAAAAATTAATTATATATAGCCTATATATATATTTTTGTTTGATTCCAGGGTCTCACGCCACACCCCCGATTTCTCACGCTGAAGTGTCAACCCGGTCGGTCAAATTCCTTGAAGATATAGTTTATCTATAGATCTACCTGTTGAGCCACTCGTGATCGACTAGTTATACCGCAAATTAGTTAAAATATCCCGTAATCTATCTAGAGCGAGCGTGCATGCGAGACAGATATTGTGCTCCAAACCGTGCGCGCACATGGCAGAGAGGTCTGTTCCCTAGAGTTTTTAAAAACATGGTTTTAAGTAAAGTGTGATTTGCCAGGGGGGACTGTGATTTCCTTCTGGTCTAAACATCCCTGCTTCTGCTGAATTATTTTAATCCCCACACCCCTCCCTCCACAGCTAATCAATGCTATAGGCTACTTCACCAATATCAAATATATAAAATAGAGATATGCAACAGGCACGTTTAAACGACAAACAATAAAATCAAAACCAGCGTTTCAGTTGTTCATTAGTTCCAGTGACCTTAATGCATGCACGGCTTTTCAAAATTTCACAAAGCGTGTTGAGATTATTTTGGATGAAATATTGAAGTTTATAATTAAGTGTTTTGGCACACCACGCCGAGTGGCCCTATGCATTTTTCTAAAGTCAGGTTTTATTCTGGCATGGTGAGTTAGTGTTCGACAAACGCGGCGGCGCGTTCATTTAGATTAATTTATTTTTCTCATTATTACAGCTAAAATAACTTAATAGGCGACTCCATAATTTTTTGGTCATACAGATAAGAGTAGAGTAGCTTACATCGTTCAAAACTGTAAACTTGTATTCATATTAGGCTAACGACAAAAACAGTATATCTGTAGTCTCTGTCTTCGGGAACTCCGCGTCACAAAAATGAACCGAAAGCCACTTCAGCTCAGTCACGATAAGAAATCGGCTATGTCTAAAGCCTTTAAATGTCTAAATATTGAGGCTAATAAATGTTATCTGATTATGTAGGCTAATCCATATATAAACGAGGATCTACTCAAACATGCGCTTCCCAATGAGAAAATGACAAGACAAGGGTGAAAATCGCTCTAATTAAATGTAGGCTAAATCGCCCTGAATTAAAATGTAAAAACAGATCAAATAATGTATTTGTCGAAATGTTGCGATATTGTTTCATTTAAGTTCATAATTATTCTATAAATGTTATTTAATTTAGCAGCATTAGCACGAAGCACCGTGTTTCGATATTTATTTGAATAATACAAAATAAAATAAAAACTTAATTCACAAATTGCATGCCTGGTTGTAAGGATCCAAAGATCCCTGTAGACTTTAATATTAAGTTGAACATTTTGTTCATGACAACAAATTAACAAGCGTTTTTTCAGATTATATTTAGTTTTGCTTGGAAAAAGCTGCCCCAAACCAGTTTTATTTCATCAATTATTGAAATAATGAAATATTTAGTAATAAACTTTTAATGATATAAATATATAGGCTACATGTAACTTAAATCATTTAATTCCTTCATTATCAACACTGTCTAGAATAGCGATTTAAGTGTGAATTGCGACTTCTCTTTGTGTTAAGTCAGCCTCAGACTCCGATAGCCTGTGGGGGGTTGGAGGGACAGTTGCTGGACAAAGGTGTTAATGTTCCTCTTTCATATGGAGAGTGTCGGATAGCCAGTCTGATGAGCAGGCAAAATTATTGTAAGGATAAATCTGTGTCCAAATGTAGGCCCCATATCTTATTAAATTATAAATATTGTAGTTTATTTATTGTAGCCTATTTGAATTTTTTTTTCACACAAAATTTCAATTGAAGTTATTGTAAGGTGAATTCAACAAGGCATGCTGTGTCTTTGAAGCAACAATTAAAGGCTAAATAATTATCATGCATTGATCATATCATGCATGCGCAGCGAGGGAGACTAAATAAATTTGTTAAAAAGAGTTCCAGCGCGATAGAGGCAAAGAAAAACGCATGTTTTTAATTTAATTATGTTTCTTTGGACAATTTTCGTTTTGTACTGTTTTAATTGTTTAATTTAGCTGTAATTTCTTTGGCAATACAAATTTAAAATGTCGCAATAATAAGATTAGCCTAGTGTTTCTTATTTTGCATCGCAAAAGAAATAAACTCTAAACCCGATGCAACCCTGTTTTAAATAAAAAAAACTGCCCCGACACTTTATTTAAACCTTGAAATGTTCGAACTTGGTTTCAAACTTAAGTAATTTTAGTGTTCTTTTACATTACACAATAATTTAGCAGACTAAAGACGAGCTTCTTCATTTTCATTTTCTGACGCAATCGGCTGACAATCTTCCTTCATCAGTTTTTGTCGTTTGTGCAGCGGCTGCGGTTCTACAGGAATGTAGCAAATTTATGTTGTAATGATAATTAAACAAAACTCTTGACTTTAAATAAGTAAACCGTTATAAATAGTTAGCTATTTAAGCATCAAGGTGGTAAAATATAAACACTGTAGGCCAACATCGGTTAACAATATGTATGCTACATTGAGATTCGACCTCGGGTCTATTGAAGCTCCTCGAAGCTTGTGTCGTTGCGTTAACCACTGAGCTATCGTCTGTACGCTGTTTAAGTTGTAAAGCCTCATTGATGTAGCCTAAATGTTTTCATTATTTATTCAATTACATTTCAGTAGCCTAATTTCAGTATTGTGATTATGAATTATTTTAACTACGTTTCACTTGTTGAATTCATCTGCTACCAGCTTTCAATCGCTCTGAATCAGCGCGGTGCGGCAGCAGATTACGCATTAGAGAGAATAAACCGGAATAAACAAACACTTTTCATAGTCTATGATTGTAGCGCCTCTTAGCGGTAAAAGGCAGCAAATACACCACACATTTTACCGCCGCGGTGGAACGGCTGATGTGGGCATTGTCATGGCTTGCCGACATTTGCGTTTGAATAGCGCGCGTCCTCCGTGGGCGTGTCAGATTAACGCGTAATGAAGTGTAATGAGCTGGGGAAAAAAATACTGACAGCACTCTCTTTTCATACAGATTGCATAAACTGAGAATATTTGTTTTTTATATAAATTACTTCATTTAAAAGAAGAGAATTCAAGCTTCATAAAGAAAAATCTCTCGTGCCTGTATGACAAGTAATCGCGGAGTTACAGTTAATCTTAGGACGCGTTTCAGAATGGACTTCACTGACAGAGAGAACGCAGAACTCGCATCATGTTTGTTTTTCTTTATTTGGTGAAAAGCACAACACTTTGTTTTTATTGTGAGTATCCACAAAAAAAATAGAAACTTAACAGGATCGATTGATGTATAACATTTGCCTGTATGACAAAAATCGAGTTATTTGAGTCTCTTTTGCACTGATAAGAAAAAAAGAGAGCAGATCACGCCGGCGCGATTGGAGACCCCAGAGGGTTAATACACTCAAACAGCACATGTTCCACAGTTTCCACCAGCAGTGTTGGCGAGTAACGGAATATATGTACCGGCGTTACGTATTCAGAATACAAATTATGTGTAGGCCCCTCTGTATTCCGTTACAGTTACAATTTAAATAGTTGGTATTTAGAATACAGTTACATTGTTGAAATCATTGGATTACATTACGATACTTCTGTTTCACGAGTTTAGTCACTCTCTAAATAAATTAAGGCAACTCAGCATTTCCCAGAAGCCCCAATGTGAAAACGAAAAATGCGCGGTTTGCGTGATCAGTCACAATGAGTCGGAAGAGGAGCAGCGGGAGCTAGAATAGAGATGTAGCCGGAACTACAACAGAGACAGGGCAAGAATGCGTTTCGATCTCGGAAATTCAAACAGCATTTCACATTAAAGAAAGAGAAGGGAGAACGAAACATAGCCTAACTGTGCAGTGCAACCTCTGCTTGCCAGCAACCAACCTCCTTTCAGCGTCCAAAGCAAGGGGGTAATCCATCAGCCGGAAGTTGAAGCTGCCTCCGGGGGCCGCCATTGTAGCTGGCTATCACCTGCTGTTAGCATCCCATTGACTCCCATTCATTTTGGCGTCACTTTGACAGCGAATAACTTTACATCTGAGGCGTCCAAAGACTCCATTTGTCCATTATTTATTTCTAAAGAAACACGACAATCTATAAAAGGCTCCATTACTTTGTATCTTACACGTTATGGCCCCGTAAAAGCCATTCTTGTAAAAATAGGCTACCGATCGTGTCATAACCACGGGACGCTCTGTCGCACAGTAGAGAAATAACCGTGTAGACAGAAGTAGAAGCTCGTAGGCAATCGTTTACTGTCTATGAGGCAATCGGGTGGACATGGAGGCATAAAGTCAAGGGAGAAGCCCATAGATAGAGAGTTCATAAAAGCAACGGGACAAAATATTTCAACAACAGATTTGTTTCAGATTTCAATTCAGATTTGTCCCGGCACAGCTACTAGAAGGTCAGATCGGTTGCTCACGTGACAACTACGTCGTCAAGCTCAGTTTGAGCCTGCGCAGTGCTCTTGGCTATCAGGAAGTGAGTGCCCATGTTCAACATTTCTTTTACTGTCTATGGTCCAAAGACTCCACCTTCAACCTGAAGAAGCATCTTAAAGTACAATCCGCTTGCCAGCCCATTCACTCTCAACAGCAGTCCATCTTCCAGCTCCTAACAATGCAATCGCCATGGAACCACTACCAGTCCCAGCCCATCTCCGTTCCCTAATTCTATCAGGTGCAACTATCGATCTTCCTTCTCTACTGACTTGCGTCCCTCTCAATGAATCCCACCGCTCGTTTGACTTAAATCGTTGATCTTACAAATTCTGTACAACCTTCAAAACGAGTTCTCACACTTTCAGAATTCTGCGTTGCTTTTGCCAAATACACAGCTCTTCATTTCCAGCCAGACGCAAGGAATTAAATGACTACCTCTCTACCATAGCAGAGCTCAGTCTCTCTTTCGGAGGTAGTAATTTTTATACATAAACTTT
Source organism: Rhinichthys osculus (assembly GCA_029959095.1). Lineage (NCBI taxonomy): Eukaryota > Metazoa > Chordata > Actinopteri > Cypriniformes > Leuciscidae > Rhinichthys > Rhinichthys osculus. Next base: position 709,572 of record JARWKJ010000002.1, on the reverse strand, counting down.
TTCCAGCTAAATGCGCCGCCCGCGTCACACCCTGGAACCAGTGTCCTTACTGGGGAGCCTTGGACCTCGAACTATATAACAGTCTTCTTAGGCGTTCGAAGCCCTTCTTGCGCCATCTGCAGGTCTATCATTCATTCTACTTCAGAATGTCCCCAAACCAACTCAGATCTTCCGAACCATCCAGCTCCTTTCCAAGAAAAATCCACTTCATATGTCCCTCAATCAAGGAATGACCGTAACCAGATTTCTACCTCAGTTCCAGGCAGACAAGTGTGCAACAGCTTTAATTCATCACGTTGCAACAGACAACGATCCCACTTCCTCCATGTCTGTAATTTCTGTGGCGGAGCTCATGCCCGTTCTATGTGCCCCGTGCGCCGCTCCTCAGCTAACTTTAACCGTCGACATTCTTAGCGTCTGCCTAACCACTCTCCGCTCAGGTCTTGTTCTCCTAACAAAACAAGAGCCCCAGACGGCATGTTCAATTTGGCTTTCTTCCGATCACCAAATCAAAATGCGCATAACATTAGACAAGCACAGCAAACACTAGCATCCCTCTAAGTCTGGACCGCTTCTCCCTACTATTTTGCATCTCCCCGCTTACCTAGCCCCGCAGGGCGTGTATTCATCTGGATGCAGTGAGAGCTCTCCCTTTTCAGATGTGCGTGACCTACCACTCCTGGAGTGGGGTCTCCCATCTGAATCGCCGTGTGGGCTCTTCCGTTCAGATGCATCATAGGCTCTCCCGTTCGACTTGCTGTGTGGGCTCTCCCGTTTTGATCGCCGAGTGAACTCCCTATTTATACATATGGGGGGGGCTCTCTCCTTCGAAACGCAGCGGGAGCTCTCCCGGTCGAATTGCAGTGTGAGCTTTCCTTTCGGGCGCCGTGGGGGCTCTCCCTTTCCGAATCGCTGTGTGATCCTTCATGTTTTTAACCATGGAGGCTCTCCCGTTCGGATCGCAGTGTGGGCCCTCCTATCCGAATAAATCAGGACTGGAGGTACCAAGGATCGTCTGCCCTCGAACGCGACGGGCCATTATGTCTTTATGTGATCTCCGCCCCCTGCGTCAGAAGGATGGTAGTTCTGCATTTCCTATGTATACCGTAGGCTCCCTCTTGCTGCGTAGGGAGTTTCGCTTCAGACACCGGTGGCCCGTTCGCCTTTAGGGACGAGGACCTTCTTCCCCATTTGTGACATCTGGAAGCCCCATGTTCTCTAACTCCATGGAGCTCCATGTCATGGATGTGGCAGGGCGTTCTCCAACCTCGTACTCAAACCTCCAGTCCCAAGATACTCCCGCAGGAGTAATTTCTGAAAGTCATTGCCGCAGCAGTGCACCGGTGAGATGTACCCCAGTCAAATTTCCACAAGCCCATGTCGTTTCACTCCACAACGAACGCAGGCACACTCTTTAAAACACAGCTCCCGCCGGAGCTCCACTCATAGCCCCACATGGTGGGCATAGTAGGGAGACGCAGTTCCAGCCAGAAGCCCCATTAAACATATCACTGCCGCAGCAGCGTTCTTTCCATGCTCCATACAGCTTTAAATTTCCACTCTTTTTGGGGGGTAACATACTTTATGCTCTTAGGCATCCTGTATTTGATCACGTTATTCTAACTTGCTGTCCCAAATATTTATTCAACACTTTTGGGGGGTATATCAGAGCTCGAGTTGAAGCTGCTTCATCGAGCCACTCTCCAGCGGACAGCAAGCCAAATAAGTTTAACCTAATATCTTAAAGATTTTATGGGCAAACGAACTCGTTAAATGAAGTTCCTAAACGTAAGTTAGGGAGGAGCGAGCCCATCCAATCTTTCAATCAACAAACAGAGTATATAAGCAGCCGCTTACCTCTCCCTAGTATCAGCTGTTCCAGTATCCCTCCACCTCCCCAAACTCCACCTTCATCTTAGGTACCTTGCCCTTTAATTAACAGGTCCTACATTTAGCCACTGGGGGGTATATCAGAGCTCGAGTTGAAGCTGCTTCATCGAGCCCCTTTCCAGCGGACAGCAAGCCAAATAAGTTTAACCTAATATCTTAAAGATTTTATGGGCAAACGAACTCGTTAAGCCTAAATATAACTAAACAAATCGCACTATAAATGTCACTATATCACCAAAAATCCGCTATCTCAAAATCAAACTCCTCTCACAAAAACCCATGAGGTCAATATGCGTTGATTTCACTTTTATACAGATGTGCGATTGTGTGGTCTGTTGTTCCCGACCGTGTCAATCAAACGCTGATTCGGCGGATCACACCTGATGAAACACTTACCCCCAATTTCCACCAACTGCAGAACGGCTACGGATCCGCTCAGGAACGGCGGCGGAGTCAATAGGTTTCCATTAAAGTCAATGTGTGCATTTTCACTGACTGCGGAACATTTTTACATTTTACATTTACATTTTATTCATTTAGCTGACGCTTTTATCCAAAGCGACTTACAATTGCTATACATGTCAGAGGTCGCACGCCTCTGGAGCAACTAGGGGTTAAGTGTCTTGCTCAGGGACACATTGGTGTCTCACAGTGGATTCGAACCCGGGTCTCTCACACCAAAGGCATATGTCTTATCCACTGCACCACCCCATCACCACGAAACGGCTGCGTTCTGACTCCGTCCCAGCTCCGGCGACCGCAGCCCTCCGGAGAAGATGCGCAGAGTTTCTATTTTTGCCGGATGCCGGAGAGCGCCGCAGGAAGTCGAGCACAGAAACTAAATAAAACATCCGGTAATTTCCAAAATAAAAATATAGTTTTCCCTTTTCCAACAAGAACAATAGTTAACTTTATTTACACAGCCTACTACTTTCCCAATACATTCAAAAAGGAACCCAAATAAACATTTAGCATTTTATAAGTTGATTGTATTTAATTATAAATATTGTACTAGAATCACAATAATCTCCACAAAAAAGGGAGATCAGCAGGTCAGCACATAGTTGTTTCCCCTGTACTCCTCTGGATGGAAACAAACTGTTGCTGGTTTTGTGGTTCTGTTTATAGAAACTACATCCTGTTATATCGCGCCATCAAGCGTAAATTCGCGAGATATCGTGTGTCCTCGTGACTTCAGCTGGAAATCCGGGGTTAGTGAAACACTTCGAGGCTTCGTTTGGCCATAGTCACGTGACATGGGTGTTTTGAATCACGCTTCGAATCAGTGTTTCGAAACATCTGGGCTTCGGGATCTCGCAAAGCTTCGGAACGACTGTTTCGCGGCAGCCATCCCTACTGAAAGGTAAAAAAAGGTCAAGCCATTTTGCCATCCACAGAAGAATGAGCCAGAGGTTGAAAGCCCATAAGTGACCACAATATTTATTATGTATTTTATTATTTTTATGAATTAATTTATTCTTGTCATGTCAGGTCATGCATAGTATTTTTTATAATATTGTTGTAATATTTATTCATGTATTTAAATAATTGTGATGGTTAATAAACATTAAATATTAATTAACCATTTAAATGTACATTCATTCATCTTATTATGCAGACACATATTAATATTGTGATGTCCATGTTAGAATTCACGAGAACTATTTTAACACTATTATTAGTTTCTAATTCATGTTGCAAGTGAGAGTGAATACAGCACCCTTATTAAAATTGTGTGTAAAGTAATGGAAATGTGGGAATGTTATTCCAGTGGGGTTTTTATTTATTATTTTTTTTGGGTTGGTTCACAAGAAAGCCTTATCGTGTGCTTCACTTCAGTAAGTGAGGTTTTTGCATAAAGTTTTCCTTCTGTGTGCTTCAGGGTTTGATGAGTACCGGCGCCACCCTGTGGAAAATGCAATTCACTGCGCTTTTTTCAGACATCTGCACCTAGGAGCTGTAACTGAGGGTGCAAGGGTGAGTGATACTAAAGCAACATCACCTAGTAACGCTAATTCAATGCGATTAACGTTGAAGCTTCAACACTGAGTCAACATTCTTTCATTTTAATTTCATCCTATCTGGAACAGTGACTTCAAAGGGGAAAATATTAATCTGATTCTGTATAATATGCAATCACATTTATTTTTTCAGTGTCAATAACAATAAAAAAGGTAATGTGTAAAACACACAATAGTATAGCAATCAAGAACACCTGTTGACAGACACATAACAGAACTGTAATATAGGATAAGCACACATTCAAAGTATTCATTTTTCAAACAAAAAAGGTTAGAGGTCACCTTATTATTTTAAGTATTTGAATAGTCAACGAAGCAACAAACAAGTTTATAACTATTTACATGATTTTAAATCAGAAGAACGGTTGGTTGCACACGTATAATTGAAATCAAATAAAAGATTAAACCTTCGACGGTTGAAATTGCACCCGTTTTGAAACGATTTAACAATAAATAAAAAACGTACTGTGTAAAAACAGAATAGTATAGCAATTAAAACCACCTTTTGACCAATACATTATACAACTGTAATAAACGATAAGCACACATATACACTGCAAAAAAAAAAGAAAGAAGATTTTCTTGTTCAGTATTTTTTTCTGGTTTCCAGTACAAATAGCTAAAAATTCAGATGAGTTTACGAGACGTTATTGTGTATTTTTGTATGTTTTTGTATTAATGTGTCATGTATTTCATAATTTTTTTTTTTAATTTACTAAACAAGACAAAGATACCAAGCTAGAAAACGATTTTTTTTTTTGGCAGTGTATGCTGGAGGTCACGGATCTGCACCCTAAAAAAGTAAACTTCCAGAAAGCGCACGAGTGGAAGATCGGTGCATTGGAAGGCAGCCGGGAACCTTCGAGGTGCAGGAGAGCTGGCCAGGGCCACCTGTAATATGTACAAATGAAGAATAAGAGACAAATTAGTGATGTGCAGACAAAATGTAAAGAAAACAGTAATTTGTTTAAGTAAACATTTACTTAAGTGTGCCGTTGCCTCTTGGACCGGAAGGCTCTCAGTGTCCTGGCTGGCATGTGCAGTTCCTGACACCTCTTCACATAGGCTCTGTACGCCTCGGCGTGACTCAGGGTCGGGTTCGCGAGGACCAGGTCCAGCTCAAATGGGCTCCACCGGCTCATCTGGTTGGCTGGCGTTGTGCACGTCTCTGCTCTATCTATGACCTGGGGTTCGTTGGTTTCTTGTTCCTCTGGCTCGGAGGTCTGGACGGGTGAGGGGGTACGAGGGCGCGGAGGTACGACCGCACTCTTTTTCGGCACCTGACGGACAGGCGGCACTTTGTATGTGATGCTGTAGTGCAGTCTGTGTGTGCGCGGTTGTTGTAATAATATTAGCGGTGACAGGATCTGCGCACTCTGCAGCTGCTTCTGCGTCAGGGGCAGATCACTGATCAGTTGGCCCAGTGCGCTGAAGGACACGTAATCCCCATTCATTATAAGGGCCAAAGATGTTATAAATGTTAGCACCAGGACTCTTTGCTCCCTGCTCAGCCTCGGCGGCAGCCTTCTCAAAGCCTCCTTCACCCACGGCATTCCGCTCTCCCTGTACCTCAGCAAGTTTTTTCCAAATGACAGATCGCGTTTCTGCACCGCTGCGCACACGTCACCCTCCAGAGCTGCCGCCGCCGCCGCGGGGCTAGCCGATGCCGTTGGAAGGTAGAGCTCATTTTGTCCCACTTGACCTTAGGGTTGCGTGCCTCGTCCCAGAAGACGATGGAGGGGAAATACTTAAGAGGCTCAAGCCCCGCGCTGATGCATTTTGCAGGGTCGTGTCCGTTGGCAATCATCATTTCGACGGCCCTCCCGAAGGTGTGGGGGTACCTGAACCCTTTTCGCACTGCGAGCTCCGCGGCGAAGTCAGTGGTCGTCCGACAGCCGACGAGCTTGCACATGATGAGCGGGAGTTCGGGCCCTTTGAGTGCGGCAATGCTTATACCCTCGTTACGTTCGTGGAGGTCGCACAAGAGGACCAGCACTGCCGCGTCCCCGACGACCGCAGCCGTGGCACCGAGCGACTCTGCAAATTGAAAAATCTGCTCCACCCTCAAACGCTGCGTCTCGTCAGTTATCCACTGGTCAAGTGGGGGGGGTGACTGTCCCACGCTGGCGTTCCCGATGGGCGCCAGACCGAGGAACCCGCGCGCCTTGGAGATGCTGTCGGGGTGCGTGGTGTTTGTGCCGAGGCTGATCGAATATCTTAGTGAGCGTGGATTGAGCGGCCTTCCGAAGAATAGTTCCTCTAGTGCCAGCTCCATCTGGTAGGCCTCCCAGCTGTTCTCGTATCCTCCTTTCCCTGCGCGACGGGTCAACAGTCCTCGCAGGGTCGCGGACAGATACTCTGCCACAGGCCGCACCACGTGATACAGCCCGATACCGCTCGCGTTGTTTTTAAACGGAACGAGCATAGGGGTGTGTTCGAGGAGACTGCGCAATGAGGGCATGTGGAAGTAGTGTTTTGGGTTGATCAGCAAGGGGATGGGGTTGGTAAAAAGGAAGACGGCCTCGATCCCGGCGTCGACCCTGCAGACAGTCTTCCTCGTCAGGTCCTCAAAGTGCGCCAGGTAGGACTGCATGTTGCTCAGTATCCTACGGGCGTGACCGGAATTGTGGAGGCCGCAGGTTGTTATGATGCGGCTGACGGGGTGCTTATCCGAGGTGGAGTGGACGTGGGGCGTGGCTGCGTAGAGCTGAATGAAATTAATGTCAGCGAAGTGAGTGGCGGAGCTAAACACGTCGCGCAGCGGACGCTCCACGGTCATGGAGTTCCCGTCTAGGTTGGTCTGAAAGTTGGCGGCCTCTGAGATGCCGTAGGCGGTGTACAACGTGCCTCGTTGTCCCACCACCTGGTGCAGCCCTAGTCTCGACCAGAGGAGTGCCGTCCTGTGGTCCTTTGCGGACACGGTGCAGGCCACGTGGCAGGTGACCGAGTGGATCCCCTCAACGCCCACCAACGCTCCGAGGTCGAGGGGCGAGCTGTCCTTCTGACCGAACCTCGAAATGAACAGCAGGATTTTTTGAGTGCGGTCGACGTCCACCTGACGGACGGCATCCATTAGGAGCCCGAAGATGAACTCTTTGTCCTGCTTTAGAATGTGCATCCTCTGCAGGCTATTGAGATTGTTTTTTAACAGGGTGGGGCGCTGCATGTCTTTTTGAGGTAGAGCCATGAGCTTTTTGGCAAAGGACGCGAGGACAGCGTTTATTACGCTCGCGGCGTTCGCCCTGGCAGACACCTGCGAATCGAACACGGGGTGAGGGTGTTGTGTGTCGGTGCTGATGCAGCACATGTTAAGCAGGTGGCCACCGTCAAGGAAGGATAAAGTGTGTCCGAATGTCTTGGCGAGAGCCGACACGCCCGCGCGGCTGTACTCGGTCACGGGCAGGTGTTTTTTCAAGCTGTGCCAATGATTCTGAAGAGTTGCACCCACGACACGACCGACAAATAGGTAATGCAAGTTTACCTTGAGCGTCGACAGGCTGCTCAGCTGTATCACCAGGCCGTCTACGTCCAAGTCAAAGTTCAGCGTGTCGCGGCTCATGGTGGCCGTCGTGGGGAAAATGGGTATTCTGACGTCCTCGTCACGGAGGAATTTTTCACAGTTGTCGTGCGCGTAGTACGCATCTGTGAGATTTGTGGCATTCTCCTCGCAGGCCCCGTGTAATCTGTCACCGAACAGGAAGTCCAGCTCCTCGTCCGTGTAGTCCATGGTCGGAGGCCTGCAGGTGTGCATGGAAACGGTGCGGTTAAGGCATACTCGACACAAAATCAAAAGATAAACTGGTGCAACATCATTTTAACCCTCTGGGGACCAGAAACGCGCCGGCGCGTTTTGCTCGTTCACATAGCAGAAAAGTAGACTTAAAGTACTACCATCATTTCTGTTCATATAGAGTTAAGAAATATGAGAAAATAATCTGTTAAATGTCTACTTTTTATGTGCCCACATACAATCGAAATAAAATATTGTGCTTTTGTAAAATAAAGAAAATAAACAGGGTGTGCGTTCTGCCTCTCGGTCACCGTGAACATTTTTCCTGGAGCACGTCTCTAATCTTCAACACAACTCAGCTAATACTATTCACCCAGCCATAAGCAATATATCTTTTAAATCATTTGAGTTTGTACTTTTAAATGATCCGATTCAAAACTAAAATTATTATTCTCTGTTTATGTCATCTATATAAAAAGAGAGACGTGTCAGCCCGTCACATTATCGTTCTCTCAGCTGATTATATCTGGTAATGTGACATGCCCACGGAGAGCACGCGCTATTCAAACGCAAATATGTGAAGCAATAAATTGAGATGCGTTAACGCCCATAAACTCTGAAAACACACATTATTTTTTAGTCAGATAATCTACTGTCGTCTTGCGCGGCTATGAGGAACAATCCTGGGACATTTACCACTGGGTTTATTTCGAGGATGAACAGATTCAGCTGAGAAGTAAGTGTTTTTTGCAAGTGCTTTGTTCTAATCGCGATATAGAATAATGTAGTGTCTGTAAACGGAAAAATAGCATACCGTTTAAATGTGAATCATGTTTGTGTGTGTGTGTGTGTGAATGAATGAATGAATGAACGAACGCACAGATACGCACTGTTACAGACTAAATAACAGACAACATTTCGTTGACTCGTTTTGGATAAAGTTTTTACTCTAAAATAGACATCAAATAAGATTTTTTAAGGAGTTTCTGCTCATATGTTAAATATATAGTATGTTTTGTCAATAAACTAATCAACTAAGATGTTATAGTGTTTGTTCAAGCTGTATCAAAATAATGAATCCTCAACTTTGAAATATGTATGATCAAACTAAGACATTTATGGAGAAAGACAATTTTCTTTTCAAGATGTTTCCAACTCTAACTTTGAACTGAAATAAAACCATGTCTATATGGTGAAGGGTGTGTGATAGAAGTGTCCAGACGTATGCACCCTGTATTTTCCTTATATAAATCCCAACAATCTAAAAGCCATTCTTTTTTAAATCTCCTCATTCTTTGTGCAAGGCTCCTGTAATGATATGGCCTGATAGCACCTAATAGGGCCATTATGGGAGGGTCTTTGTCTTTCTCAGGTGTGGGATGCCACACATATTAATGAGAGATCATGCCTTCTCGCATAAAGCTTTCTCACACTAAACACGTCATTAAAAATGTAAAAGACTTTATTGACTTATCTGAATGAGTAGTCAGGATGATTCTCACATAGTTTTGGAGCAAATATTCTAGGCTATGTGATTCAATTTTCAAAAGTCTTGTGAAGAAATAATCAATATGTGTTTTGTGGTCTTATTTCAGCAACTTTCATTTTTATTTTTTTCAATAACCACGCGTAAACATTATTCTATTAAAAATACAAACATGTACATACATGTTGCTCAGATATCATGGTAGCCAAGTTTGTGCTATATAGAGTGAATGTACACCTTTGCCATTAACATGTTTATAAATAACTGAAAAAAGCACAAATGTCAGTGCATGTCAAAACATCCCAAGGGCCCCAAAAACACTCTGGTCCCCAGAGGGTTAAAGGGACTTGTATATGAGCAAGAGACAATCAGTCAAATGAATATAATGTATTTTAATAAATGGAAACTACGTTACAGTTATAAAATGTATATACAAACAGACTAAAACGACAAAAGACACTGAAAGAATCTGAAAGTGAAAGAAACAGAGAGAGAGAGAGAGAGAGAGAGAGAGAGAGAGAGAGAGAGAGAGAGAGAGAGAGAGAGAGATCCGTAAAGATCACAGAATTTGGCAAAATTCACCTGGACAGTTAAACCTTTGAGAGACAACACGGAAAAACACAATCTTAATGCTCTGAAAGCTCGATAAAACGAATATGGGGGGCCCGGCTCTGTTGCTGACCCTGTGCTCACCACATGTGTTCTGTTTGTTTGTTTGTTTGTTGGAGATTTAAAGTTTGTTTTTGTTTTGTTTTTTTGGACATTTCTTACTGTTTGAAGTGGATTAAGCTTGCTGGTTACGTTATCCCACCCCATATCTTGTCATGAACTTATAATCATTATGAATACTGGTCTGCTGCATGGAATTTGGGCCTGGGAACAACGGCTGGACGGATCGACAAGAAGTGCTCATCTATACACGTGAGGATTTGTTGTCACTACGCTTTGCTGGTGAGTCCTCATCCGTAAATCTACCAGAGAACTGTAGCACAATCTGACGGCATGACAGATGGCCGGAAAGGCCGAAGAAAGAGAAGAAAAAACGGGGTTCAAGAGGAGGTGTGAGACACCGACTTTCGAAACGCCGGAACAGATTTCCCCTACCCGTCATAACCTTATCAAACGTGCGTTCGGTAAGCAACAAATTAGATGAACTTATGCTGAGAGCTGAACATGACCGCGAGTTTAGACAGAGGAATCTTGTCTGCCTTACAGAAACATGGCTTAAAAATCACCATCCAAGCCCGTATTTAAGAGGATACACAACAATAAGAGTGGACAGAGACGAGCGTTGCTCATTTAAATCCATCGGTGGCGGTGTGGCATATGTGTGTTTGTTGACAACAGCTGGGCCACACAGTACAGTTTACGGGAGGAAGTGTGCACGCCGGACTTTGAGATTTTAACGATTTCTTTTAGACCATTTTATCTACCGGGGGAATTTGGCCAGATTACGGTCATATTCACCTATGTACCTGGGCCTAATTTCACGGCAGCAGGGGTGAGAATAGCGAAAAAGCTATAATGATGCTCTCACTCGTTCTGCAGACCAACCTCTTTTAATTCTTGGGGATTTTAATTCATGTGATTTATTGGAATATCTGCCTACTCTCCAGCAGTATGTGGAATGCTCCACCCGTCTAAACCGGACTATTGATCGCTGCTATGGTAATATTCCCAACGCCTACAAAGCAGTATGTAGACCACCCCTTGGGAAATCTGACCATAATGTAATCCATCTTCTACCCAAATATAAGACTGTAGTGAAGAGGACAAAGCCTATTATTAAGCAAATACAGGTGTGGTCTGATAGGAGTAAAGAGCAACTAAGGGACTGCCTTGAAGAAACCAATTGGGACATTTTCTTTCAGTCTTGTCATGATGCTGATAAACTCACAGATACCATTACATCATATGTTAAGTTTTGTGAAGATACTGTGTCTGAAACTAAAACTGTTAAAATCTTTCAAAATAACAAGCCTTGGGTATCGAAAAAGCTGAAAAGCTGTCTCAATGAAAAGAAGGTTGGCTTTTGTTCTGGTAATACAGATTTACTATGTGAGAAAAGGAGACAGTTAAGGGGAGACATTCTTAAAGCAAAAATGTATTATAAAAATAAGATAGAGGGAAAATTCTTAACTGGTTATATAAGACAGGCTTGGGAGGGATTAAATAGATTAAGGGGTAGGCCAAATAAAAAGGATGATAACTGTGTAAGTAAAAGTTTTATTAATGATTTAAATAACTTTTATGGTAGATTTGACACCGTGGAAGGCAAGACTGAATGTGATGAGATATGTAATAATCTCCCTGCAGAATCATCAATAGTTATCACTGAGCCCGATGTCATGGCAAGCCTTTGTAAACTAAGGCCTAATAAGACCACTGGCCCAGATGGTTTAAAAGCATGCCTTCTTAAAGATTGTGCTCCTCAACTAAAAGGAGTTTTTGCAAGGTTGTTCCAATTACTTTTGGACACAGGTAAAGTGCCAAAATTATGGAAGTACTCAATAATTAGGCCTGTGGCAAAAAAGCCAAGGGCGAGCGAGCATGCCAAATGACTTCCGGCCCATTGCAATAACTTCTATATTGTGTAAAACTATGGAACGAGTTTTAGCTAATCATCTAACTTCGACTGTCGCCTCTAGGTTAGATTCACTTCAGTTTGCATATAAGAGTAACAGAGGTACAGATGATGCTGTACTGACACTGCTTAATACAGTTACAAAACATCTCATGCATCCCAAAGCATGTGTCAGGGTTTTATTCGTGGATTTTAGCTCGGCTTTTAATTCAATGAAGATTCATATTCTCTTAACAAGACTGGTTGATCTGGATGTTAATACAGGTTTAGTCCACTGGATTAGAAATTTTCTTTCTTGTCGTACACAGAGGGTCTGTGTCTGATATGCTAACTTTAAGTACAGGTTGCCCACAAGGCTGTGTCCTTTCTCCTGTGCTCTTCTCTCTTTTTACTAATAAGTTTACGATTAAAGAAGAACATTTTAGATTGTTCAAATACACTGATGATATGGCCTTAGTGGGCCTATTGGACAAAACTAATTTGTTATATGACGCTGCCTATCTGGCTCACATTGAGGCCCTGGAGAATTGGTGTCATCTTAGCCAACTAGAAATTAACGTGGCAAAGACAAAATAATTGATTATCTGCCCAAAAGCAGATATATCAATCCAGCCAATTTCACTTGTGGGTCAACAAGTTGAAATTGTGAAGAAGTTTAAATATCTAGGTTCAATTCTTGATTCACACATGAACTTTGCTGATAATTCAGACTACCTTTTTAAAAAGTGTTCGCAACGATTATTTCTTCTTAGACAACTTAGTGGCCTTGGATTTAGTCAGCTTATTTTAGAACTTGTGTACAAATCCATGGTAGAGAGTGTACTAACTTTTCATCTCACAGCCTGGTATGATCATTTAAATTGCAGATCTAAGAACGAACTTGCCAGAATTGTGACAATTGCAAGCAGAATAGTTGGCAGACAACAGAGGCCACTAGTACAGCTCTATACTGAAAGGGCGAAGAAGACAAGGACTATTCTTGCAGATAGTTCTCATCCTCTCTTCAATCAATTTGAGCCAATGAAATCGGGTAGACGCTACAGAACCCCTCAAGCAAATAAAAATATGTTGCAGAAAAATGTATAACACTGAATTATTTGCATGAGTGTCATAAAAACGTCAGTGAAAACTGTGTTTATAAAAATACACCAGCTGCATCTCTGTGGATTTGTCACACATGTGATAAAAAAATAAGTGGAGGTATAATGCCTGCTGAAAGTGTAGCAAATAATCTCGCTCTGAATCCAATTCCTGTTGAATTGAGCTGTTTAAACTCTCTTGAAACACACCTAATAGCAAAGCATATTCCATTCATGAAGATGCTGGCATTACCACGAGGTGGACAGAATGGGGTTCATGGACCAGTGACTTGTGTTCCATCTAATGTTACAGATGTAGTGAATGTTTTACCAAGATCAGAAAATGATGATTTAATGAGAACAGAAGAACAGGTCAATGATACAAGTGATAACAATGAACACGATTTGAATGGATGTCAGGACATGTGTGTCAATAAAGAGCACAATATTGAGAATGAGGATGAAGAGATCAATGATGAAACGCTTCATGATCGACAACAACATGGTTTATTTATGGATTCATGTTTACAGCCAGTTATTGCACAGGAGGTTTTAGATCAACATTTTGATGGAATTATGTCACTTGCACCAGCAGAGGGCAATAATACAGTGAGAATGTTAAAGGGTTCATATAATGGTACATGCACTTTTTCAAGTTGATTGTACTGAAATGTGTGTTGGCAGTGCCTGTACACAACCATCATATAATGATAAAAATCTCTATCCAGTGTTTTTGTTTTAATATCCTTATATGTTTTCCCCTGCCTCAAATTGAGCCATTCGTTTTTGTGACGTCAATAAAACGGACACCCCTCCCACGATTGTTGATTGACAGCAGCATTTCAACACAGACCCGCCCTGAGCGAGCTGTCATCATAGTCCATCATTGTTGATACGCTGGAGCAGAATGGCGTCTAAGCGATTGTGGTGTTCTGTTCTTGGGTGTAATAACGAACACAGTCATTTTGATGTTCCTAAATCCGAACCGCTGAAGACGCAGTGGCTGAGTTTGTTTTCGAAGGGAATATTCCCCACGAGCAACGTCACTGCTTTCATGTTTGCGCTAATCATTTCTCGCCAGACTGCTTTATAAACGAGGGTCAGACTCAGTATAAAGCTGGTTTTGCTAAGAAGCTGCTCCTGAAAAAAGAATCGGTACCAACTGTTCATGTCCCTGCTGCACCTCCAGAAGAAGTGAGTGTAAAATTGTATATTTTATATTAATCTTTGCAAATCGCTTGCACGCTTCACGATGAATGCGGCTAAGGTTTACACTTAAGGTACAGAACGGCATGTTTTCTATACGACGTTCTCAATATAATTCATAATCCCACGTTTATAATTAACAACGCGTTAATGGTTATTGTATTATTACAAACTGAGTACGTATACATCAGTAAACACATAGCGTTCGTATCTCACTAAGTTACTCTACCCTGCCAGTACATACAAAGATAGATCAAAGTGACATTATGTTAACCAACCATTCAGAAACGTCCTGATCAAGCCTTAATTGTCGAACTTCTTTGCGGCCGTCATCTTGTTCCGGGTCCGACTCCGGTTCAAACTAAAGCACCATGGTACAACAGTGCTATGCAAACTAATTACTACGAAACAAACTAATTTAGAGGTCTTTAGAATCGCGTAGAAAGACAGTATGTCGCGTTATAAAAAGGCTCTAAAAGCAGCCAGGGCTGAGCATCTCCGTAAACTAATATAAAATAACCAAAATAATCCAAGGTTTTTATTTAACACCCTTCTCTTTCTTTGACGGTTCTTCGCATTTTTCTTTTCTGGGCCTTTTCAGGCTGAGCAAAAGAATACTTCCTCCGCAAAGTCTCAAAATACATCTTGCAACCTGCTAAATATATCATAAATAAATGTAATGGCAATAAAAATAAGTAAAACAGCGTTGTAAGGTTCTTCTTGTAACGTTAGTCTGTGCTGATCATACTTTCGCTCAAGAGCATCAAGAGGATGAGAGCTGGAGAGCCTCTGGAGAGCCTCTCGGAGAAGATCAGTCTGTGCATGCTGTGCAGCCATCAAATTAGTAAGCTGACGAGACATGGCATTCTGGCCGGAGATCAGCTGCTTCATCATGTCATTCACGCTGACTGGGCTTGAGTGCCTCTATTCAGTGGAGTAGAAAAGCTCAGGTTCCTTCTACAAGCAAAAAAAAAATAAGACGCAGCTTCATCAGAATTATCAGGAGCTGATCCCAAATGTGTAGCTGAAAAGAAAGCTGTTGGTGTATGCATTGGTAAGGTGCTCAGCAACTGAATGGAATGCATCCAATGTCAACCCTGTGTAGAGCTGACAAAGGTGGTCGTTTCTCAGCAGAGTTAAATACAATGGCGCCGGGTCAACTACATCTGAAATGTGTTCCCATTTCAGATGTAGGTGGCTTCAGGTTGAGTTGAGATTTTGAAGCGTAGTTGTGGTCAGAGACAGATGGATCCTCCCATTGCGTTTCTGCATCACAGCTGTGGGGCATGTGGATGTGATCATCCTCAGAGTTATCCACTGCATCACTGACTCTCATCGATGCATCTATGGAAATAATATAACCATAAACATTTTTACATTAGTACTTAAAATAGATCATGAGAATTAATTTATGATGGCACCCATAGTTACACAGAACAGTGTGTGAGAAAGATACATTAAAAACGACAGTATACACACAATCTCCTAACTCTACGTAGGTCAATATCAATATCTGAACGAGAGATGTAGCTAGCTGGCCTGCTAGCATCGGCAATCTCTGAAACTTACAGGAATAATGTGAGCTATTGTAAGACTGTAATGTACCATACTACGTTACTGTATATACTGCACATACTGCGTTTTTATTTATTTTTATTATTTTTTTATTATACTTTATTGTCCCATTCCTGGGAAATTTGTCTTGGACAGCATGACACGGCCAGTGCACAACATCAATCACACACAACCCAATACATACAATAACATGCAATAATAAGCAATAACACATTTCAATGAATTATATAAAAAACTAGCAGCATACTACATCAATTTTAATTTAATTCTTAGGGTTCTTGGTTGGGCACTTCAAGTTTAGTGCCTTCCGCCATTGCCTCAGGTACTCCTCGTCTTTAGGTGGTGGGTGTAAATCGTAAAGTGCACCATAACAACACTCTGACCACTTCACATTATGTCCGTAACACCGTTGGTTCAATTGTTATCTCATCTTAATCCAATTGTTATGGCAGCCCCTAACTGAGCATATAATACTTTACATATTTTACCGTTCGTCTCAGGTCTCAACTAGCGCAGATCCCTCTCAGCCGGAAGTTGAAGTCCTTCTCAGCCGGAAGTAAGATGACAAAACGAACGCAACGGCGTCACCCTTGTTGTCGTGGAAAATAAGGTGAATAGAACAAAACCGTTCCCAAACCTCGGCCCCCCAAAATAGAAAAAAACGTTCTCTGTGCTTCCGGAAAGAATGCTGTCATTTTAAAGTATTTTTTGCACGCTTGAAGCAATAGTTATTGGTTGCACCTTGAAGCAATTGTTATTGGTTGCACCTCCATTACGTCACCACATCTGTTGTGAGTGGTGAATTTCAAACCTCAAAACGCCCCCTTTTCTTGCAGCTTGTGTTGGAGAATTTCATCTGTCTCATACATGAGTCTAAATGCTGTAATGCCAAGGTTAGAAGGATAAGAGAAATGGAAAATACCCAGAATGTAGAAGAAATGCAGGTGTCAGAATACTGTGGGAGAAAAACACCATTATATAAGATTTTGATATGTTCCACCAATAGAATAAGGCCCAAGGGGAGATGTTTTTAATGGGAGCAAGGCCACAAGGAGTGACAGAGAAGAAGAGATAGATATGAGGGTGTTCATTGGGGACCAAGTGATAAGTGAAAGGTATAAAACATGAACACTGGCCATTGTAAGTCAGATGAACAGCTGACATCTCACTTTGTTGAACTGCTCAATAAAGTTACTCTTCTGAGACCTGAAACTTCGACTCTGAAAGATTTCTTCTGAGACCTGAACCAGAGATCGAGAATTTGCCACCACATAATTGGCGGTGCCAGCCAGGAGCGGGCAGGGGTCAAGCAGCCGTGGTGAAGGCCAGGCGGAGATCTCACAAAACAAAAAAGCCGGCATAAAAAAGGTAAGCAGTTTTTGCTTATTATTTTAAAATACTAGACTCCACTGTAAAAAGAACTTAAAAAAGACTAAAATAAATTGAACAAAAAGAGAAAGAGTCCAATTTTCAGGTCATGAGGAAGCGCATGTGTGTGAGTGTTGCAACATGTGTAAGTGTAACTATTCCAGCATGAGAAGCACGTTTGGCGTAAAGTAATACGCTTTTAATGCAAAGAAGTGTTGCATTTTTATCTGTTTGTTTGTCTTAAGCGTGAGAAGGCCCTTAGTGGATTGGCGTAATGTGATAAAAAAAACAGATAACTCTTGAAACCTCGAGACCACACCTGAACAAATTTAATCTTCCAAAAAGCACCCTTTTGGACTCACAGTTCACTGCATTAGAAATAAAGATTAACCCAGTATTAATCCCATATCTGAAAAGGAAGGCATGTAAGCGTTGACCTAAGGAATTAGGAGGGGCAACTATTCTGAAAAATGTATACATGATATAAATGTCCCAGCTGCTTAGAACTGATGAGTTACAGAAAATAAAGGGAGGATCATATTTGCAAAATACCCAGGGATGGATATAATGTATATTAGGAATCAAACAAAGAAAAATGAAAGAAAAAAAAAACAGCCAAAAGATCAGAAACTCTTTCCAAACATATATTGATAAATAGACAATATTTACATAAACATATGCCAAACAATAACACCAGCCAAGCAAACAATTCCAAATAGTACCCGTAGGCGATCAGAAGAGGATTCTGGAGAATTAAGATTAAGATATACTTTATTGTCCCTGAAGGTAAATTTGTTTTGGACACTGTCCATTCCGTAGCTTTTACAGAGACGACACAAAAGACAGTTCGCAACATTTCCTTAACACATCCTCTCCCGAACATTCTCTCATATACATTTAAATAGGTACGTATGTATAGTACCAGACACAGTAACGCCTTCCATTGGCACTTATAAAAACTTACATAAAACTGTTACTTAATTAAAAACTGGCATACTGCACACAAAAAAAACACACATCTGGTATATTGCACACTCTCCATATGGCATACCAAAGTACACAACTTGCATATTTCATAGCACACATTAAAATTACAATTAGCATATTGCACTCTCCCTAAGGCCCATAAAATACGCAATTGGCATACTGTACACTCTATAGTACCCATAAAATACACAACTGATGTATTCCACAAGGCCTATATGATACACAATTGTCATACTGCACACTAATAGCACCCCTAGTGTACACAACTTTTGTATTGCACACTCCATCTGGTCTACAAAATACACAATTGACATATTGCACATTCTCTATGGCCTACAAATCGTACAAATGACATATCACACACCTCAACAACCAGCATATTGCACACCCCAAAAAAGCCTACAGATTGCAAAAAGAACACATTACACACACTACATATTAGAGTTAATGAGCTTAATAGACATAGGTACGAAAATTAGTGAATGGTAGGTACACGAGACGTCAAAAGTCAATTTCCTCAGGATGAGATCAAGTTTTTAAGACATCATATAGATGTCTTTCCAACAAAGTTATTTTCATTCCTTGGCTAACGGCATTACTGCCTCCAAAGGGAATCAAGGAAATAGGTCCTCTGGTAAGTAATCCAGGAGTAACATAACAGCACAAAAATCCTATTTGAGCAACAAACAAACAGTTTCCCAAACCAGGATTTTCAAGAATAGCCGCAAACAGCATGTGGCAAATCACACTGGATATAATACTTCTTCTACTACTTTCCTTTTTTATAACCAACATGGGGTGCTACTAGTGACCCCTAGTGGCTAGGATGAACATAGCCCCCAGAAAAGATAGTATGCCTTGTAACAGGCTGTAACTGTTACAGTGATGGTGGGTTCATGCACAAGGCCAGTGGAGTGGGAAAGTGACGTAATCTTTGAAGTTGGGAGGGCAAGAGATGTCAGACCAGCACTGGTAGATAATTGGACACTGAAAAAACTGGTGGTAGTGGTAGTTTTGAGCAACAACCCCAACCATACCAGTCATATGTGGGTAGAAATTCATGAAAAAGACAGAAGAGCAGTCAGTTGTCAAAAAAGAGTAACAACTGAGAATGTCGCAACGATGGACAAATAAAATTAGAAACCTGCACTAAAGAGGAATTAAACATTTCAATCACCATGTGGGGAGCCTATGAAGTGAAGTTGACTCCATCTCTTACTTATTTGTATAGGAAAGGAGATATAACTGTACAATGCCGGTGGTTTGGGGAAAACATAACCTGGAGTTTCGAATTAATATACCTGGGGAAAGACATCATTTGGCAACGCAGTACATACAACAGACTAGAAGTGATTGTGCCTTAACTAATTAAGTGGGGTACAAATAACTAGGTGCTGGAACGATGGCTTCGGTGTCACCTCAAGAAGAGTCCCCTGTAGAACAGCTTGCATCGCAATATCCGATATGTAGGGATACCATTAAGAACTTGTCAAAAAAGTGGGAAAAAAGGACAAAAAAGTTAAATACTAAGT
Organism: Rhinichthys osculus; assembly: GCA_029959095.1. Lineage (NCBI taxonomy): Eukaryota > Metazoa > Chordata > Actinopteri > Cypriniformes > Leuciscidae > Rhinichthys > Rhinichthys osculus. Next base: position 690,114 of record JARWKJ010000002.1, on the reverse strand, counting down.
GGCCAGCAGAGGGAACATTTGATTTGGCTATGTGTAGGGAGATGGGGGCTCTGATAAAAAAAAATCACAAAGCCCATGATAAGAGCAAGAAAAGAGATGAGAAATGGGGAAAGGAACAAGAGGTGCTGGATTTATTTAGAGAAAAGGGAGCACAATTGATCAAAGAACTTAGAGAGAGGGTAGGGAAAAAAGGAAGCATAATAGAAACCCCACCCCCATATGCACCACCCTATGACTTGACTGGTAAACAACTGCCACTAGTGTCTGGAAAAGTGACTATAAGAGGCAAGGTGAACTTTGAGGATGAGAATCAAGAAGAACAACAAGATGATGTAGAGGAGAAAGAAGAGAAAGCGATAAAACAAGACTACAGAAGAGTAGAGGCTGCAGGCATGCGTGAATCCAAAGATCTATCAGGTTGGGACAGCATGAGTCGTGGGGGAAGTCAGAGCAGTGACTTGGACATGAGACATCTAACCAGCACACACAGAAGCCCCACTCTGTCTAACCCATACTGCCACGCAAGCAAGGCCTTGCAGGAACTTGGACAAAAGATGGAAAGAAGAATGGAAATTGACAGCCAACAGTTTGAACGTGAACGGGAAGAAATGGAAAGAGAGATATTGATAACTCAAGAACAGATACAATGAGAAACCGAAGTCATGCGACAGATCCTAAAAGACTCCATGGAGAAAGACCAACAGAGACTCCAAGAACATCAAAGACGAAGATCCCATTCAGCTGACCCTCACAAGGAATACAAGCATGTGTCTGGAACCCTCCTTTTAGAAGAAGCACCCCACAGCGAACCACACTGGAGGAGAGGAGACAATTTGAAGAGATACCAGCACGCAAACTGAGTACATATAAAGACGAAGAGGAACAACTGGAAGAAGGACCCTTACAAGGCCCCATCCTGATCAAAGGACATCATGGGCAGGACAAGATCTGGAAGGACTGATAGCCCGCCTCCCTGACCTACATGAAGGGGCTGGTAATGAGTCAAGGCCCTGCTGGCAAAGAGCGTTGGAGGTGCAAAGACTAATGAAATCCTTAAAGGTCCCCTGACATGAAATTTCCACTTTCTGTTTTTTTTTTAACATTAATATTAGTTCCCCTAGCCTGTATTTGGTCCCCTCGTGTCTAGAAATTTCAGTCGGTGTAAACCGAGTTTTGGCTATCTTTCTCTGCCTGTGAGAAAATGAGATCTCAGACGAGCTGATCTTGAATCTCCCCTATATGACATCATATAGGGGAAAGGTTACCTCCCCCTTCTCTGCTTTGCCCGCCCGGAGAATTTGGCTCGCCCATGAGAAAACAAGCTAGGAAGTACGAACGCGCGGGCGCGATTTGAGTTTTTCCTCGAGAGATATCATGGCTTGCAAACAAGCAAAGCATGGCAGTTGATCAGTGTTCGGATGTACAAGTGAACACAAAGGTATTTTTTAGTTCCTTCACCCGAGCCTCTGAAGAAACAATGGGTTAATTTTATTTTCTCTGGAAATGCGTCGACACAACTTCCCAAAGTTGTGTATGGTCCAAACATTTCACCGACGACTGTTTCCTCAACTTGGGCCAATACAGAGCTGGCCTCGATGAACGTCTGAAAATAAATCGATCGAGCTACCAGCAACAATTTCTGATGTGTAATTGTTCAAGTTCAGACAGGTAAGTTAATCTTTCTCTCAAAATCGTTCAATACGGTTTATGCATCAGTAAGTCAAGCCAGTGAATAAAATATCAACTTCACATTGTTTCTTTTAGTAGGATGAAAATAATATTATTTAAATTGTGAACAAATTATACAGAAAGCGATCAAAGAACAATCTTTCCACAGCGTGAGTTTATCTGGACAACTCGTTATGAAATCAATGACGCACGTTACACTGCACAACGAAGCTCTTACTGTATGTACATCATCGTGTTTGCATTATATTAGTGAACGCATTAGAGAGAGTGCAGAAACTGTGTTGCAAAGATAAGATCTTCATGCTCGCAATCAACTGTCATCTGCTTGCTCAATGCTCATCACGGCAACATTTTATGTGATGGGAATAGATCTAAATACTTTAAAAACTTCTCACGATTCGTTAATCTCGATAGCTGTAATAGTAAAAATGTATAATAGCTGTAGTAGAAGTATTCGAGAGAGATTCACATGTAATATGTAGCTATTTCATATGCAAGCATGTCAGCCAATCACAGCAGTGGCAGCGGTTACACTGAATCCCACAGCAGACACGCCCCTTCAAACAGAGTGTTCAAATCAGAGGCTAAAATCAGGCTAGGAAAAATGCCTTTTATTTATAAATTATGACTATTTTTGATCTAAAAAACATACTAACATTATAAGGCCAACCCAGGAAACATTATTAAATAATAAAATAACCCCATGTCAGGGGACCTTTAAAGCCTCTGGACTTGGAGCTGCAGTCGATTCGACAAGGATGGATGCCACACCATTGGACAGGGGCAGAGCTGCAATATGGCGGACTCTTCGAGAACAGTATCAAACTCAGATGGATCCAAAGATGCTAAAAGGGGAACCAATAGGAGATGAAGAAAACCCAGTCACCTATGTTCAGAGACAGTCAAGAAAATGGAAGCAAGAGAGACCCTGAACGAGATCCAGTAATAACAGCACTGTTCAGATCTGCTATAATTGATGCCATGCCTCCCTCTGTAAAAGCCAAACTGGAAGATGTGTTCGGGTTGGGCTCAAAGACATCAAAAGAGTTCAGCGACCATGTGGCTTATACAGTGGAACAGTACAGGAAGAATGAACTAAAGCTGAAGAATCAAGAAAGAGAGCTTCAAATAAAATTGACCCAGCTACAACTGGATGAACTGATTAACAAATAGAAGAAAGTTCAGGCTGAAGTAAAAGAAGCTGAAGATCAGTCTGCAGTGATGGCTGCTGTGAATATACCAAGTCAAGCGCCACAAGTCATACAGCAAGCACCAGTCAACATGCGTCAGAATGTGCCAGTCAACGCGGGAAACCCACAACAACCGAATGCACCTATTGTGATCTACCTTCCTGAACACCAAGATAACAGAAACAGAACAATGCCGGGAAGAGGAAGAGGAAGGCAATACAACAACCAGCAGTGAAACCCTGACCAACAAGTCATGTGCTGGGATACTAGGGATGCCCAGAGAATCCTACGGGGAGGGGTCAGCTGCCAATGCTATGGTAAATGGAATGCATTTATTCCGCTTTCACAGACCCAATGGCCACCAAAGCGCTTTACATATTGCCTCACATTCACCCATTCACTCACTCATTCATACACCGACGGCGGTGTGAGCCATGCCAGGCGCCATCCTGCTCGTCGGGAGCAGCTGGGGTTAGGGGTCTTGCTCATGGACACCTCGACACTTGGTCAGGTGGAACCGGGGATTAAACCACCAAACTTCCAGTTTGTAGACAACCTACATGAACCACTGAGCCACCCCATCTAACGCTATCATCTAATGCTGACCGAGAACCTATGCTGCGGGGTAAAAAAGAGGACAAGATAACACCCATTATGCTTGATACAGGGGCAACATTCACATGCTTGAGCCCAAATTATGCCTCTCACCTCCCCAGGTCTGGAAAATACGTCAAGACAGTAGGATTTTCGGGACTGACGCAGCTAATCCCAATGACAGCCCCTGTCAGCATAAAAGTCAAAGACTCTGAAATAAAAATTCTTATACTAGTGTATGATCAAACACCAGTTAATTTGTTGGGTAGGGATGCTATATGCAAACTAAAATTACAGATATGGTGCTCTCCTGAAGGGATATACATAGAAACTGCAGGTATAAAACAGATGACAGTAATGGATAGAGCTGAGCAACAAGAACCACAGACAAACATATTCTGGATAGGGAATATAGATTGTGGAGTAGGGGATACACTTGAAAAATGGGGAAGATATATACACTCACCTAAAGGATTATTAGGAACACCATATTAATACTGTTTGACCCCCTTTCGCCTTCAGAACTGCCTTAATTCTACGTGGCATTGATTCAACAAGGTGCTGAAAGCATTCTTTAGAAATGTTGGCCCATATTGATAGGATAGCATCTTGCAGTTGATGGAGATTTGTGGGATGCACATCCAGGGCACGAAGCTCCCGTTCCACCACATCCCAAAGATGCTCTATTGGGTTGAGATCTGGTGACTGTGGGGGCAATTTTAGTACAGTGAACTCATTGTCATGTTCAAGAAACCAATTTGAAATGATTCGAGCTTTGTGACATGATGCATTATCCTGCTGGAAGTAGCCATCAGAGGATGGGTACATGGTGGCCATAAAGGGATGGACATGGTCAGAAACAATGGTCAGGTAGGCTGTAGCATTTAAACGATGCCCAATTGGCACTAAGGGGCCTAAAGTGTGCCAAGAAAACATCCCCCACACCATTACACCACCACCACCAGCCTGCACAGTGGTAACAAGGCATGATGGATCCATGTTCTCATTCTGTTTACGCCAAATTCTGTCTCTACCATCTGAATGTCTCAACAGAAATCGAGACTCATCAGACCAGGCAACATTTTTCCAGTCTTCAACTGTCCAATTTTGGTGAGCTCTTGCAAATTGTAGCCTCTTTTTCCTATTTGTAGTGGAGATGAGTGGTACCCGGTGGGGTCTTCTGCTGTTGTAGCCCATCCGCCTCAAGGTTGTGCATGTTGTGGCTTCACAAATGCTTTGCTGCATACCTCGGTTGTAACGAGTGGTTATTTCAGTCAAAGTTGGTCTTCTATGAGCTTGAATCAGTCGGCCCATTCTCCTCTGACCTCTAGCATCAACAAGGCATCTTCGCCCACAGGACTGCCGCATACTGGATGTTTTTCCCTTTTCACACCATTCTTTGTAAACCCTAGAAATGGTTGTGGGTGAAAATCCCAGTAACTGAGCAGATTGTGAAATACTCAGACCGGCCCGTCTGGCACCAACAACCATGCCACGCTCAAAATTGCTTAAATCACCTTTCTTTCCCATTCTGACATTCAGTTTGGAGTTCAGGAGATTGTCTTGACTAGGACCACACCCCTAAATTTAATATTATGTATCTGTATTATTCTTTATTAAAATTCATAATCAGTTGTATTATCTTATGGGGTTTTAAATGCATGTGTTTGAATGCATGAAGAGACTATAGATAACATGGATCCATGTGAGGATCACATGTCAGAGGGAAAGCTATATTTTGCTTAGAGGTTAGGGGAATGAAAAATCCATACACCTATACAGAGATAGGATGCAGGTTGTGCACTGTCCATCGCTCCACTGGCCGATTCGAACACAAACACCAGAATGGACCAAAATAATGTCCAGAGAGATGTATAAAATTATAAAATGGAGGGCTAAATCGCCATGGGGTATGCCAATATGGGCTGTGTGCAAGAAAGACACACAGGTGTTAGTAAAGATGTAGAAGGGGGCATATACGAGATATCAACGTCCGTGTAGACGAAGGGAGACCTTTAAATATTTTTAAGACCAACTCAGCACCTGTTTGGGCGATGATAAATATTTATTTGGCTCTGCAACATCACCCCACACATTGATGGCAGCCTTTTAGATTTTTTACGGTCTGTGTCATTCAGGAACCATCTCACGAAGTGTTTCAACCATCCCATGGTTCTCATCAGGCGAGTTCGAATGACTACTGTCTCTATTCCCTCTCAACTTTATAGTCTTTCAGAGGGCGTGGCCAATCCCACTCTCACCAAGCACCATCAGCATAAAATAATGCGTCACGAGGAGTCTTTCTGCTATCAAATTTGTTTTTAATTAAAAATCTTTTTTTTTTTTTATAAATCCATACATACACCCACAAACACTACCAGGAACACTCCAGTGCCGTCAGCACTACCGGGCTCTCCTGCTCCCTATTATTTAGCCCAAACGAGAGCACCACATGCTGAGCCTCCATGAATACTGGATTTTTATGTTTAATGAAGTGATAGGCCTGGGCCAGATTTGCCCCTGGGTAAAAATCAACCTCTATCCTCCCATTGCCCATGATCACGTCTCCTATGAAGACTTCGGACCGCCACTTGGACCTCTTTCTTCTTAGCTCCAGCCAGATCGACCTGCTTACCTTTTGTCAACTCTCCTCCCTTTCTCTCTGGATCCCTCCTTGGGCTGGCTTGGCGCACCCCTTGCTCATCCATCATCCATGGGCCACCCGAGACTGTCCCCTGACTCAAAGAACCCCAGAAAATCAGGCTCCTCCTGGGTCCCTTCCTGAAGTGGTACTGGGGTACATTGGGAACCCTATTGGGGTCAGCGAAGGCATCACATTGGACCCTGTAGTTTTCCCTTCTGCCTTCCCCTCAGCCTTATTGGGTGGGGCTGATCCTCTCTTCTGTTTTCCCTTAACATCACAGCTTAGGTCCGCGCGCACAGCTTCTCCTTCCTCCAGGACCCACTCCGTACTGCCACCTAATTCTACTGCTTCCAGAGGAACCAGATCCACTTGCTGTGCCTTGCGGACCTCCTTTGGCTTTTCCGAAGTAGATGCTTCCCACTAGACTGGGCCTTTTCCTGCGCTGGAATTTTACGACGACCCTCAGAGGTCCGCAGGGGCCTCTCCACTGCCACTAATACTCCCGGCCCCCCCTGTCTTTCCTGCACCCGAATCTTCCCCCCCCGGCGGGGAAGAAGAGGGCCCCGAGCGCACCACCTGTGTCACTAGGGGTTGATCGGCCACTTCCCTCTCTACTCTCTGCTGTGGGTTTCCACCTTCAGTCATCAACCTTGTGACTACTCCTGTGGCCCGTTGGATCGTTGTCTCCCTGATGCTTTTCAGATTCCTTCGGGCCCATTTGATGGCCACCCGCCATGCTTCCCCCCAACGCACCCTTGAAGCATTCGACAAGGCTGCTCCGGCAGCCAGTAGGGCCTCCTCATAGTGGTTTTTGAGGATTTCTACCCCTGTATGGAGCCAGTTCAGCGCATTCCCAAAAATCACATAACCCCCGTTGCGATCTGGCTCGCCATAAGCCCCCAACCTAGTTTGAAATAGGGAGACTGAGGAAATGCACAGGCTTACATCTGTTTGATTCTACCTGAACCTGTGATTGACTCCTGTCTGGGAGTCCAAAAACCTGTATTGGTTTTAGACCTTAACCCTCTGGGGTCAGTGGTATCGCCGGCGATACCAGCTCACTTTTTTTTCTTATCCGTGCAAAAGAGACTCATAATACTCTGTTGATTTTGATCTGACATATAATTGTTATACATCATTCAATCCTGTAAAGTGTCTATTTTTTGTGTATACTCACAATAAAAACATAGTGTTCTGCTTTTTGTCAAATAAAGAAAAATAAACTTGATGCGAGTTTTGCCTTCTCTCTGTCAGTGAAGTCCATTCTGAAACGCGTCCTAAAATGAACTGTAACTCAAGTGAATACTTGTCACAGAGATACGAGAGATTTCTCTTTATGAAGCTGAAATTCTCTTCTTTTAAAGTAAATTTTTTTTTATTCCAATTTATGTAATCCGTTTGAAACCAAGGAGAGGTACAGTATTTTCGTTCTCCCTTCATTATCTTTAATAAGCTGAGGCCGCCACGCCCCCAGAGCTTTTCACATGGTAAATAGGTGATCTATGCATCGCACACGCGGCACGCCCCCCGATCAATGCCATAACAACACGAAGTTTCTCCATCAGATTCACTGATAGTTCATCGCGTTTTGAGGATGGCACGCTACGCCTTCAGATGATTCTGGACAGCGGGGAAGAATTCACCTTTTCCTCACAGGAATTTGAAACTCGGACGACGAACGGCTGCATTTTGAAGAACGAATTGACCCCGCCGAGGATACAAGCTCGGAGTAAGTTGTTTAGTGTTATATAATTCCTTTTCTGATCATAGAGCTCAAATTAATTTTCAGACTATATTTTGCCTAGTTTTGGCTAACTTTTGACATAGGAAAGATTACATCACAATATCCCTAACATTCGTGTAGGCCTATACGCTCGTGTAAACTTTTGAAATGTGATATTAGCCTACTACATATAGGTTATATAATGTGATTGAGAGAAATATGTTTCAGCCTCCGGTAAAATATGTAATACTGTCTAAATACAATATTTTTTTCTAGATATAAATGTTTAGTTTTGGTTAGTCTATGACACTACTTATCATGCATATGTTTGTGAATAGATGTGTAAATGTTTGAAACGTAGTGATGTGTCGTTCGCGAACGATCCGTTCATTGAGTGTATCAGTAAATGCGTGCGTCTATATGGGCCATAAACAGATACTCGCGGTGATGCGGTCTATACGGCCCATAAATAGATGTTTCTCCGTCCATCAACAGATATATACATACATTGTGCATCCATACCCATTAATTGTCCATCAGTTTACTTTGGATAATGTGCTAACAGTTTTTTTGTTTTGTTTTTTAGGAATGTGGCTGCATCATGCTCTCCTTCTCCAGCAGGTGTCATTCAGTTCTCAGTGCGATCGAGAATCATACTGAGTAAGTGCATAGACGTAATATTTTTTACAGATGTAATGTAGCCTAATTGTGTTTACATCGTCATAATGTAAAAGTTCCTATTCTTGTGTGAAATTACAAAAAACTTATGTTTTTTATCCATGGCAATTAGTGATTGATAATGATAATAATACAGTTTCTTTGATTGTGTTATCAGCATGCTCACACTTTTTTTTTCTTTTTTTTTATAACAGATGTGACAATGAACATTTCCAAGCAGTTCCGAAGAGAGGCAAACAAGCAGACGAGCAACAGGGAGTCACTCTGTCATGGAAAACAGAGACCGATGTTGACATGGTTCCACAGACACTGCCTCGGGAAACTGGACCGCAACTGAGCTCTGTAGACTCGCATTCGCCCATGAGTCTATTCAAACTATTTTTTTCAGAAAGTGCTGTCAACTCTGTGCCACAACACCAATGCCCAGGCTGCCAAGGCAACTGCAAAAGGCTGCAAATATAAATGGACAGATGTCAGCATCAGTGAGATGTACCGCTACCTAACTAACCATCAGCCTTCAGAAATCATTCTGATATGATTTTTTTAAATCAATGTTGGAAACAGTTGTGCTGCTTAATTTTTTTTAACCTGTGATAGGTTTTTTTTAGGATTCTTTGAATACATTTTTGTTACATTACATCAAGTTTGGTCTTTTTATGTTTGTTTTTTTGAAAGGATGTGTTAAGTGATAGTAATGACTTTAAGTCTTTACGTTCTTAGGAAAGATGTCTATTTTGAATAAATGTTGTTCTTTTTAACTTTTTATTCATCAGTGAATCATTCTTAGTCCAGGCTGCCTCACACACCTTGATGGGCCATTGGGGGAGTGTCTTTAGTCTTCCCACCCAGGTGTAAATCACATTAATGTTCATGGCCATTCACACTCCCACGCATACAGCAGTGCTGACCCAAAAACTGTGAGAAATTTAAATCGTTATATTGTTGTTTGTGAAAGAGTGGTCAGAATGATTTTCACTTTATTTTGAAGTAAAAATTCTAGCCTACAAGAATAGTAACTCAAAAGTATTGTGGACAACTATTCAGTATGTGTTAAATGGCCTTATTGCGGTGCAACCTGGTCTCACAGGATTCCGTGAAATGTCCACGTGCCCTTAACTCAAAATCCGTCGAAACAACACGGAATCGCCGCGAATTCCGTGATGCGGCCACGGATATAACTCCAACGCAAGTCAATGACACTCATCTTCCGTGGTCCACTCACGGATACCCGTTTGAATGACGGAGTACAGATCTCACCCAACGGACGTGCTTTCTCGTTTGGAAACGCAACATTTGAAGTGGTAGTTTCTTTTCCAACATCAAAAACCATAATGACATATTGTTGCACTGTCCTGCCATCATACAAATTCCGTTTGTTTCAGTTAGCCTAACCGAAGTCCCGTGATGGCACCACGGACCTCAACAACCTCACCTCATGGACGTTGCAATGTGGCTGGCTTGTTTAGAAACTCAAGCTTTATGTCGACTCTGTTGCAATGGCATGTAATTAACTTGACATTTTGTCTCGTCCTGTCATCATAAAATCCAGTTTGATGGCTTACACCTATTGTTCGCTTGGCTACGGTCAGAATTAAAATCTGTGATAGGGGCACGGAGTGAGTCTGTGCTGAGACCACGGATAACTCCAGCGCAAGTCAATGACAATCTTCCGTGGTCCACACACGGATACCCGTTTAAGAGAACAGATCTCACCCAACGGACGTGCTTTCTCATTTGGAAACGCAACATTTGAAGTGTTAGTTTATTTTACAACAATAAAAGCCATAAGTACGTTAACCTCTCTGTTATTGTGGCTATTGCACTGTCCTGCCATCATACAAATTCAGTTTGTTTCAGTTAGCCTAACCGATGTCCCGTGATGGTACCACGGACCAACAACCTGACCTCATGGACGTTGTAATGTGGCTGGCTTGTTTAGAAACTTAAGCTTTATGTCGAATCTCTTGCAATGGCATGTAATTGACTTGACGTTTTGTCTCGTCCTCATAAAATCCAGGTTGATGGCGTTTTACACCTATTGCTCGCTTGGCTACGGTCAGAACTAAAATCTGTGATAGGGGCACGGAGTGAGTCTGTGCTGAGACCACGGATAACTCCAACGCAAGTCAATGACTCTCATCGTCCGTGGTCCACTCACGGATACCCGTTTGAGTGACGGAGTACTGGTCTCACCCAACGGACGTGCTTTCTCATTTGGAAACGCAACATTTGAAGTGGTAGTTTATTTTCCAACATCAAAAACCATAATGAAATATTGTTGCACTGTCCTGCCATCATACAAATTCCGTTTGTTTCAGTTAGCCTAACCGAAGTCCCGTGATGGTATCACGGACCTCAACGACCTCATGGACGTTGTAATGTGGCTGGCTTGTTTAGAAACATAAGCTTTATGTCGACTCTATTGCAATGGCATGTAATTAACTTGACGTTTTGTCTCGTCCTCATAAAATCCAGGTTGATGGCGTTTTACACCTATTGCTCGCTTGGCTACGGTCAGAACTAAAATCTGTGATAGGGGCACGGAGTGAGTCTGTGCTGAGACCACGGATAACTCCAACGTAAGTCAATGACACTCATCTTCCGTGGTCCACACACGGATACCCGTTTGAGTGACGGAGTACAGATCTCACCAAACGGACGTGCTTTCTCATTTGGAAACGCAACATTTGAAGTGTTAGTTTATTTTACAACAATAAAAGCCATAAGTACGTTAACCTCTCTGTTATTGTGGCTATTGCACTGTCCTGCCATCATACAAATTCAGTTTGTTTCAGTTAGCCTAACCGATGTCCCGTGATGGCACCACGGACCAACAACCTGACCTCATGGACGTTGTAATGTGGCTGGCTTGTTTAGAAACTTAAGCTTTATGTCGACTCTCTTGCAATGGCATGTAATTGACTTGACGTTTTGTCTCGTCCTCATAAAATCCAGGTTGATGGCGTTTTACACCTATTGCTCGCTTGGCTACGGTCAGAACTAAAATCTGTGATAGGGGCACGGAGTGAGTCTGTGCTGAGACCACGGATAACTCCAGCGCAAGTCAATGACTCTCATCGTCCGTGGTCCACTCACGGATACCCGTTTGAGTGACGGAGTACTGATCTCACCCAACGGACGTGCTTTCTCATTTGGAAACGCAACATTTGAAGTGGTAGTTTATTTTCCAACATCAAAAACCATAATGAAATATTGTTGCACTGTCCTGCCATCATACAAATTCCGTTTGTTTCAGTTAGCCTAACCGAAGTCCCGTGATGGTACCACGGACCTCAACGACCTCATGGACGTTGTAATGTGGCTGGCTTGTTTAGAAACATAAGCTTTATGTCGACTCTATTGCAATGGCATGTAATTAACTTGACGTTTTGTCTCGTCCTCATAAAATCCAGGTTGATGGCGTTTTACACCTATTGCTCGCTTGGCTACGGTCAGAACTAAAATCTGTGATAGGGGCACGGAGTGAGTCTGTGCTGAGACCACGGATAACTCCAACGCAAGTCAATGACACTCATCTTCCGTGGTCCACACACGGATACCCGTTTAAGAGAACAGATCTCACCCAACGGACGTGCTTTCTCATTTGGAAACGCAACATTTGAAGTGTTAGTTTATTTTACAACAATAAAAGCCATAAGTACGTTAACCTCTCTGTTATTGTGGCTATTGCACTGTCCTGCCATCATACAAATTCAGTTTGTTTCAGTTAGCCTAACCGATGTCCCGTGATGGTACCACGGACCAACAACCTGACCTCATGGACGTTGTAATGTGGCTGGCTTGTTTAGAAACTTAAGCTTTATGTCGACTCTCTTGCAATGGCATGTAATTGACTTGACGTTTTGTCTCGTCCTCATAAAATCCAGGTTGATGGCGTTTTACACCTATTGCTCGCTTGGCTACGGTCAGAACTAAAATCTGTGATAGGGGCACGGAGTGAGTCTGTGCTGAGACCACGGATAACTCCAGCGCAAGTCAATGACACTCATCTTCCGTGGTCCACTCACGGATACCCGTTTGAGTGACGGAGTACAGATCTCACCCAACGGACGTGCTTTCTCATTTGGAAACGCAACATTTGAAGTGGTAGTTTCTTTTCCAACATCAAAAACCATAATGACATATTGTTGCACTGTCCTGCCATCATACAAATTCCGTTTGTTTCAGTTAGCCTAACCGAAGTCCCGTGATGGCACCACGGACCTCAACAACCTGATCTCATCGACGTTGTAATGTGGCTGGCTTGTTTATAAACTTAAGCTTTATGTCGACTCTCTTGCAATGGCATGTAATTAACTTGACGTTTTGTATCGTCCTCATAAAATCCAGGTTGATGGCGTTTTACACCTAGGCTTCTGCTCGCTACGGTCAGAACTAAAATCTGTGATAGGGGCACGGAGTGAGTCTGTGCTGAGACCACGGATAACTCCAGCGCAAGTCAATGACACTCATCGTCCGTGGTCCACACACGGTAGAACAGATCTCACCCAACGGACGTGCTTTCTCAAATAGAAATGCAGCATTTGAAATAGCCTTTTCACTTAGATTTATACACCATATGCCATGTTAACCTGGCGGCCTATGTTGTCATGCCATTATAAAAATTCAGTTTGATTCTGTTAGCCTAACCAAAGTTCCATCACTCACTGAATGTTTTAATGAACTTGTTCATTTAAATTAATTCAACAGGTCAACTCTGTTATCCTACAATGCAGCCTAATTAACTAGACATTTGCCCTGTCATTGTAAAATTCAATTTGATCACGTTCTCCACATTGCAGGGAATTAAATGCCTTATCATTACCACGGAGCTGGAATGGATCTGTGGTGGACCCACGGCCAACTTGGTCTCGTTCTGCGTTGCTTTTGTTGTTTGCTCATTTAGAAATGTGAAAACTTCAGGTCGACTGTGTAACAATGTCAATGTGTTCCATTGCTATTAAGTTTGGAATTAAAATATCCAAAACCATGGATTAAAGTTTTGTTGTACGTAACAATATTAAATATTGTTAATCTGATACTATTTCTAGGCATAGGCTACTCATTTTAACATAAAATGTAGGCTTATTAGGATTCTTTGTATTATTTTTATTAATTAATATCGAGAAAATTATGTCATTGCTGCGACGCGTCATAGGTCTACTTCCTCATGCAGGCTACATCCCAGAATTGCGCCCTTTTTCCTATTATTGCGGTCGACGTTCACAGTCATCAGATCGGTAAGTAACACTATTTCCAGCTTGTGTTATGTGAATTGTTGATTCCTTCGAAGCACCCTAAAGTTAAGACTAAGACTAAGTTAATTGCTATCAAAAGCCTACCTATCTTTTATTTTTTTTTATTTTATTTTTTTACACCAGTGTCGGTTGCACAGGGCCTGTAACGTTAATCCTGTTAATTGCTTCGCTGTTAATTTCTCCATAGTTGCTAGGAGAAGTTCAAGTTTCATTAACTAGGTACCCAGTGTACGCAACGTTTCTTGCTAGCTGTAGTCATGTAGAATATCTTAATTTTTTTTATGTATACAGGCCTATATATATTTTTAAATATAGGCTATGTGTTGAAATGTATTGCACCGCGTTCCTCTATGTGTTACTGTAGGCCAGGCCTAGTACTGGTACTGGTAGCTTGTAAAATCGAGGACATCCCCGTGCCCTGCAAGCCACAGCTAAAATCTTGGGTCAATGCGATGAGTGGTCAGTTATATGCGAGGGACACCCACATACTCACAGACAGACCTTTTGTGTCAGCATAATTTTATTTGCCAATAGGCTGCTAGTGATTTAGTTAATATCATTTCAAGAGCAACACAAACAGAAAACCAAATAATTCCAAGGGGCTCACAATATTTCGATTTTGACTTAAGCAATAGAACATGTAAAAGATTAGTTAAAGAAGAAAAAAAAAACACAAAAGGGTTAAAAAAAAACACAGCCCAGAAACAGGTTGATTGCATCAAAGACTTAGGCATGTTGATGTGGCCAGATGGCATTCTCAACCACAGTATTGCCAAGTTTTACTGCCCTTCCTTCTTTGGGAAGTTCACCCTTGTGCTTCACTCATTCTGGTGTACTACAGAACAAGACTGTTTATGAAGCAATTTGTCGGTTCACAAGAAAATTAGATTCAAGTCGTGAATGAATTTCATGTAGAAATGAAATGTGAATTTCATGTATGAAATATGCATGTAGAAATGTTTGTTCTAATGGTTATTCTAATAATATTTTCTGTCTGTTACAGATACAAGACAGCTTTACCAAAAAAGGCACTTTTAAGAGCCATTCTTTCACATTTTTCATATTTATCTATTTTTGTCTCTTTCTTGTTTCTCTCTCTCTCTCTCTCTCTCTCTCTCTCTCTCTCTCTCTCTCTCTCACACACACACACACACACACACACACACACACACACACACACACACACACACACTCTCTCACACACATTCACTCACTTATACTTACTCATACCATAACTCAACCCATATTTCATACAGTAAGTATCCCAAGATTTTTATTTTCTACACAGCACAAGTTTAGGTTATTTAAAGATAGTCTTGTATTTTGTTTCATTATAATGATGTATGATTTGCATTTTTGCTGTAGGAACAGCAGGTCACATAGTGTTATGCTAGATACCCTGAATTGGTCACACATATCAGTCGCGACATAGCTGTAATTTTGTCTATTACATGATAATTGTAAGATAATTGTAGTGGAAAGACTGAAAGTGTTTTATGGAAACCTTCACAACTCTTGCAGTAAAGGAATTTATATTTTTATACAATGGTTATTCTAATCATCCTTTTCTTTTGTATGGTTTACAGAATAACAAAAGCATGCCTGGTGGAGGGTTGAAGAAGTCGTGCCCTGCATGCCAAGAACAAATATTTAATGGATGCAAGGTCTGCCCCATGTGCAAGGCAGCACAGCCGCAACATCTAAGGCTGAAAAAAAAAATGGAAAAATTCCAGATGGAGAAGGAGTCTTGGGTGTCCAAGAAAAAGAAAAATCAAATAACATCTCATTTAATGGATGATGCCGTGATTTTGGTAAGTAACTTGTGCTACATTACCATAGTACTAATGTGTCTTCAAAATTACCTTGGTCCAGGTGGTGACACAGGTGGTATGTTACATTATAACCGACTATTTTTCTATTGTACTTATGCTATAGATGTACTCACATAGACCATGAGTTGATTAGCACGTCAGGTTAGCACATATTTTCAGTTGCACATTGTATGAAACTTTTAATAAAGGCGATTGATTGATCAGTTTCAGCATCTTAACTTTAAACTATTATAATTGGAAAAGTGTAAAGAAACAGGCAAGAAACCGCCAGGTTCACCTACAGTAGGTGATAGCCCGCAGTTCTGTAACACACGTCAGAGCTCTCCATATCATCCACAGTTTACTCTTCCCTACTGAGTGGTTCATGCCCAATTATGTAAGTACATAGCGTTCACTTGCGTGTTCTTCTTCTTCTTCGAGTCTGTTGCAACCTTAGATGTCATTCTGTCACTATCTGGTCACAGCTGATGGGGTCATTTCAGCTTGGTGCTGGGGGTGGGTCATGGTCTGTACAGCTTCACAGCTGCATGTGTCTTCTGTCTGGTGGTCCCGTGCTTTCATTAGTGTTTTGCATCTCTTCTGTTCCACTCGTAGTCTGTTGAGGGTCTTCCAGGTTAGCCACCCTGGTGGGACATTCAGTAGGGGTGATTCCTCTCTCCATCCAATCCTGGGCTTGTGTATGTAGCTGGTTCCATTATCTTTCCAGATGTTGTCCATGCTGTTTCTTTGGTTGTCTGGTGGTGGGACTGTCTGCAGGAAACTGGATCTGGATTTCAATCGTGGTGGAGGTGCTGTCTGTCCATGAAGGGGATGCCAGGTGTCAATCTCGTGTGCTCTCCTGTGCTGTCTTGGGCTGCATCTTATGTGGCATGTGGGGAGCGGGGATGGGAGGGAGCAATGCCAGCTAGTTGTAGAGGCACGGGCCTGGCGTTGTCTTTATGCATACCGTGATAATGCGGCAGGTATAGAGGGAATGCATTGACGTCACTTTCCCGCCGGAACAACCCCCTCAGCCTGACCGAGTGGCAAAAGATCTGCTGCGTGACTGGATTTAATAGGGGAAACTGCGGAAATGCGACTAAATCTAACAATTTTATCAATTTAAACTAAATGTTGGACTCAAGTGTTCCTCACTAAAGATCGAGTGATCCATGGATATTGACATGCAGCCAGGAATCGTGTTGCCTGACATTTATTTTTGCCTGATTTCACCGCGGGGAAATAAAAGCAATATAGCCCTAAACACAAAGCAAGCCTGTGAACGCTTTATATAAATATAATATAGGTAGGTATCCGGGTGATCACTTATATCAGTGTTATATATAGCCTATATATATATCATATCGTCCAGCCCTAAACTTTATAAGTTTTTTTGGTCAGTGTTTATTAAAAAAAAAACATCCAATAATGCAGAATATGCAATGATAAATATTTAATTGATGAGTTGTTAATGTATATAACCGTACAAAATATATGGGTATGGTTTTATTCCTAAATTCAGCATATTGACACAAAATGAAAACAGCAAATCCACCTTTCGCTGACTGGAGTCCAGTTGTTTCTGTGAATTGCAGCGATCCATTTGCTCCTCTTTCTATAGCAGTCTGTAAAAATATACCTCCACTGTTTTGTCAAATCTATTGTAGGCCTACAGTCAATCGCAAAGCTCTTTCCCACTTTATATGTGTTGTGTTTGTTTTTCGCGGCATTCGTGCTGAAAACATATACAGCCGCTCAGTCTTTTTGCCACTCACTGTTTAGTAACCATAGTAACTGCAGGCACTCCGGCCGACGGTGACGTCACGCGCATTCCCTCTATTGTTGAGGGCTGTGTCAATCAGTTTGGTGTGGTGGGAGCGGCTCCAGTTTGACCACGTGTATTCAGCTGTAGGGAAGCACTGACTGGGCCCTCAACCAAGACATGCTGCTACCATCCGACCACATTACTGAGTGAGATTCTCTCATTGCACAGAATATGATGTGAGTTGTGTGTAAGTTAATGCGATGTGTGGTAGACCAAAAACTTTTAACCAATCTCTTAGTAGGGATCTTTACATGAAGATGCTCTTGGAGGCTTATAGTTTCAATTCAATCATGCAATCATCTGTAGAACAGTCTAAGCCAGATAAGAGTAATACCCCTACTATGCTACTGTACTTAGATGTTCATGCATGCATCATGCACATGATGTAGACAGGCACACCAAACCCACCCACATATACTCACACCTTCCCCACATCCTCAATGTATCATCTGTTATAAATGTATATCAGCTTACTGTATGTATACATCAGCTCTTCCATAAGTTAAAAAGTGTGTATCTGAGTTGCATCTGAAACATACTGTTGTGGAGCTGGTGTCTGTTACACATAACACTTGCACAGTTTTATCGTAGACATAATAAAGCCCTTATTATTGTTTTTAGAGTATGTTTTTTCTTTCAGATTGAGAAGCTGAATGCAGTGGGCTGGAGGCCCATGCTTTTTCTTGAGTACCCAAACAAAAAAGTCAAGACGCTGCTGCCGGAGGGGCTCAAATTAAGTTCAGGGGAAAAGATATGCCTAAACAACATGAACACTATCTACAGCATGATAGTTCAAGGTGATTCCACATTTTCTATACATTATAACATCTTTAAACAATCCAAATTCAGAATTTTTTTAAAAACTAAGTATATTCTTTGTGTTCTTTGTATCCTTTCAGGAAAGACAGTGCCGACGGACCCTTCAGCAACCGGAAATCTGCAACGTGATCCAGAAGAGGAGACCATTGTCGTTTTAAATTTGGAGACCATTCAAGACCCACCACCTCAACAAGGTGTGCTTAGTATAGCTTTATCGTTATCTTTCATATTTTTATGACAGTGTTCTTTACCAGCATATTATTATCATTATTGTAGTATGTTATTTACGCCTGGGTAAAAATTATTGATTTATCAATTTTAATCGATTCTCATTTTTAAGAAAAATATTGTTTCTAAAATCCCAAGAATCGATTTGTCATCCTGTTTTCAGTTGATGAATGAATGGAACATTGTTTTGCGCATCTAGGAGACAGTAGAGAAAGAAATCTCTGATGACCCCGAGGCACTCCTTAATTAAAATTTCTTTATTGAAAAAATGACATGTCCTAAACGGACAAATTTAAAAAGCCCACGCATAGCGGCATGGAGCCTTCTTCAGGGCATGGTGACAAGGCATTGTTTTGCGCATCCCATACAATAAATTGCAATAATCTTTGTGCTTTGTTATTATTGATATGAAACAAAGTCTCTGATTTTAAATTAGGTTCATTTTCTTACGAAATTCAAAAACACAATTACCGTTTTGCCGCTGTGGCGTGAGATCGCTCTGGCGCAGCTCAAGAGAAGCAGCAGAGTGGACCGCACATAACCTTCTCTTCCGCCTTAAAGGGATAGTTCGGCCAAAAATGATATTTAAACCATGCATTACTCACCCTCAAGCCGTTCGAGATGCATATGTCAATCTTGTTTCAGACGAACACATTTTCAGTAATTTTAGAAAAAGTCTTAGACCCTTCAGTGGATATAATGTGAAGACATGGGGTCCAGCTCCTTCAAGTCCCAAAAATGTGCATAAATCCTTCACAAAAGTAATCCATCCGGCTCCAGGGTGATAAATGAAGGCCTTCTGAGGGTAATCCGTGCGGTATTGTCGTAAAAATATACATATTTAAAACTTTATAAATGAAAATATCTGACTTCCGGCAACGATCGTCGTGGCGGTTCTTACGCTACGTACGTTCACGGGTGATTGAAGTCGGCGAACGTAGCGTAGGAACCGTCGTGACGTTTCCTACGCTACGTCCTACCTCGTACGCCGAATCATCTTCTCAACGAACCAAAAGATCCGACCAGTGTTATACAGAAAGATAGTCATAAATAACTAGAACAACAGGTGCCGGAACAGAAAGATCTAGGAAAGGGTCCCCATTGATAAGGCATAGGCCAATGCTACATCTGACAACAGACTGCTCGGCACCGGCAAGGTAACCCAAAGTCCCACCAAGTGGCAATGATCGCACCAAGATTTGGTGTGCTTAGCCTAGTAATTTGCTCTTCAACTTTTCGTGCCTTCTTTTAATTTTTTGTAGAATGAGCTTGAGCAGCCACACGTCTATATCTGACCTTCTTGCATATTGTATATTCTGTGTCTAAACTTTAGTGGAAGCTCTTCTGCCAACCAGCCCTGCCACCGACACCAACGAGGGGGGACAGATTGAGACAGGTAACCCAAAGTCCCACCAAGTGGCAATGATCGCACCAAAATTTGGTGTGCTTAGCCTAGTAATTTGCGCTTCAACTTTTCGTGCCTTCTTTTACGTTTTTGTAGAATGAGCTTGAGCAGCCACACGTCTATATCTGACCTTCTTGCATATTGTATATTCTGTGTCTAAACTTTAGTGGAAGCTCTTCTGCCAACCAGCCCTGCCACCGACACCAACGAGGGGGAAAAAAATTACAAAAGACGTCAAAGGACAAAAGGTGTACCTAATAAACTCAAAGCTGATATTCTGCCATATTTAACTTTATTCCCATTACGTTTGCTATTTAATTTGCTATGCAGGTCTCCGTTATGACATTAACAATATTGATGTACTTAATTTACATGTGAATTGTACGCATAATATCAATATGTGTGATGTCAAATATACCCCTCCCTCTTTACTGAGTTACAGGTCACAGCAAATACTTCTAATCTGTGGACTGTTTTACAATAAGTTATATGATGTACTTTTGTTTTCTTTTTTGTATGTTAACATTTGGATTAACATTTCACTATTTGCTTATGTTTCTAAACAGTTTCTAAAAAAGAAATGGATTGTCCCCACAACAGCCAAGAGGTGCACGCATATAGATGCGTGTTAAAAACAAGAAAGAGAAAGGTATTCCCATACATAATACAATTGCAAAGAAAACAATGGGTGATTTACCAATACTGATTGATCACTTGTTTTAATTGATATTGTTACTAATCGGCTAATGGCAGTAATTTAAAATTTGTACCAGTGATCCTACCAGATATTGTATTTGTTTATGTTGGTGTTTATGTTAAAAATTTCTCTTGTCACACTCGATAAGACACCAGAGATAACTCACCCCCACATTCAGTACTCTCAGGGTGAACAAAATCAAGCCATGTTTTGTTAGAGATTCTACCAACAGTTATTTACATTTTACATTTACATATTTAGCTGATGCTTTATGTAAGAGACTTACAATTGCTATATATGTCAGAGGTTGCACGCCTCTGGAGCAACTAGGGGTTAAGTGTCTTGCTCAGGGACACATTGGTGTCTCACAGTGGATTTGAACCCCGGTCTCTCACACCAAAGGCATGTGTCTTATCCACTGGGCCATCATCACCACCCCTGTTATGCTCTAATTTATGGTGACTGAGCTGCGTAAAATGACTGGAATGTTTTACAGCTCATAATGGGAATGGGAAGTGAGTGGAAAATGAGGAGATTAGCTGAACATTACAAAAAGTGTTATATGTTTACAAAACGCTCTGAATGGCTAATACTACCTTTAAGTGTAACTAAATGAAATGTAAAGTTGAGAGCAATGTTTATCTTAAGCAAGGCACCGATTTTATATGTCTTTGTTTGCCTTCCCAGGGGAAGATGGAGAAGCTGATTGATTGGCTCCCCTGCAAACTGTGGTGTGTTGGTTGTCTTCCACACCAGATACAATTATCCACAAAATTAAGTTTTTTCAGCAGACATAAACATAACTTACAACAATTACATACTATAGGCTACATGTACACACATAAAGTATCCAAAGAAGTGAGTGCACCCCTCACATTTTTTTTACATTTTTTTATTTAGCTTTTCTTTGGACACTTCGGGGTATACTCACTTTTGTTGCCAGCCGTTCAGACTTTAATGGCTTTGTGTTGTTATTTTGAGGGGACAGTAAATTTACACTGTTATACAAGTTGTACACTGACTACTTTACATTGTAGCAAAGTGTCATTTATTCAGGGTTGTCCCATGACAAGAGAAATTAAAATATTTACTAAACTGTGCGGGGTGTACTCACTTCTGTGAGATACTGTAGAGCACAACTCAGTCTATATATTGTAACACAACTTTATACGTGCTTCCTTATTGGATGTGCACAGTATGCGTTTGGAAATTGGTGAAGAGTGTTGTCTGGAGTGATTGTAAGTTATTAACTATTGTTGATGCAGAAATGTATTCTGAAGTAGTAAATATGGTTATTTGAAATGTTGATGCTGTAACATTTTGTAAATTCAGAGTGTCAGGTGCTAGTTTTTATATTTCCATACTGTGGATTATTCAGATCTTTGATTAGTTGTTACATTGTGCATACTTTTTTTTCGAATTATGCTTGACCAGCTGTCACCTTGCTAACTAAACACCATTTTCTTTTTTTCAAAATACACCAAATTTTGTCATCATTGGTGCCATTTCATATACAAATTCATCATAGTGTTTTTAATTGGTATTATTATGACATTGGTTAATCTAAATGTCCCTCCACTACAATTACAAATCAAACTGGAAAAAAGGTTACAATGTAAACATTACAGCTTTGATTATCAAGTGATTATTCATTATTGACTTTTTTACTAATCATCCCTTACCCTTTTTTTCCTAGCGGGAAATCCTGGCCTCCAACCTGGGAAGCTGCCTGACACACTCACTCACTCATTCTTTCTATTTCTATTTCTCTCTAATAAAATAAAATCAACAAAATGTTATGCTGAGTATTTTTCTTTTGCAATCTTAATTTCTAAGTAAAAAACATGCTAATACTGAAATGACATCACAATTTTGAACCTTGCACCTATCCTAGCATGATGCTGTTTAAGCTGATTTGTGTGCTGGGGAGAGGTGGTGGCACACCAGTGGCGGTTGCTGGTCTTTCAAAGAGTGGAAGCTCATTTTCGGCCTACATCATAAAAATTGTCCATTTATATGTAAATTCTGCTCAACATTCCTTTCCATGAAAATGGTCTGTGACCCTGTCTTACCAACTAGGCGTTTTTTCCAGTGACTTGACCAGTGTCCTCTCAATGACCAGCAGAGTTAAATTGTATAAATGTAATAATAATAAAGGTATAAATAATTATATAATAAAGTATATTACTACTACTACTAATAATAATTGATTAGTTTAATAATTATTGTTTTAATTAAGTATAAGTAACAAGTATTGTTTTAATTAAGTATAAGTAACAATTTCGACAAGCAAATACCAAGAAATAGGTAGCAGCAGTTTGTTTTTCGACTATATCTTGAAAAATCCGCGATGGGACAGAGCTTCAGCATCAGCGACTTTTTATGGAATGAAATCGCTGTCAATCAAAAGGAGATGCAGCATAGACCCTCCAACCAGCCCACTCCTCATTCACCCCCAACGGTACATGTCCGTGGCGTGGGAGGAACATACGGTAATCACAGCGTTTATCTAATGATGACCGTCTAGTTTCGAAGCGCTGGAAAAAAAACTGTACAAAGCAGCCCCATTGAAGTCAATGGAAGCTGGGCTTCAACAGGGATGCACACTGTAGCTGCGGGAAATGTATGAGAAGGAAATCGCGTCGCGACCTGCTGAATTTTGCTGATTCTGAATTAACTTGTCTTTGAGAATAACGTTTTCTAACGCATTTTTAGTCAATACAATGTTAACACAATAGACGGCTACATATTTGACCATTTATTTATTTTTTACATTAAAGGGGACGCCGAGTTTTCCTTGCAATCTTAAAGAAATCTCCACTGCTGACAAAAGAGTTCATGTTTACCCCTCTTTTATGACACTATTGCATCACAAATTAGGCTGTCTCAGCCATTGTGTAAAGGTGATATCTGATCGAGACACATAAGATGAGTTATAGGCTTATAATAAGATGTTCTTATTCTCCAAGCTTGACTAGGCCTAGGATACTGTGCTCACTGGCCTCCCAAAGAAGATCAGATGACTGCAATGAATTTAAAAAGATGCAAGAATTTCAATCAAATCCAATAAAAGAGTAGCCTGGGAGCCAGCCAAACTTATAGGCTCACCCACAACATTTGAGGTCGGGAAGTTTTTGTCTGCATTGCTTCGTTGAGGAGCAACTATGCGTGAACCAGGGCGGTTCAGAACAGAAAAAATACTAAATGGTTTGTTTCAGAGCTAAAAATGCAACTGTGCAATTTTGAGTATGACAACATCAGGCTAATAAAAGTGTGCTCAAAAAATAATTGCCCTCCTCACTCCCAATCTATACCTCCTCCTGAGGTAGCACAAAAAACACAAGTCTGACACAAAAAGACACAAATAGACTGAGTCCTGGAGTTGATAATTTAGAGTGAACTGAGTGAGAGTGTGTGTAGGTGTGTGTGTGTGTGTGTGTGTGTGTGTGTGTGTGTGTGTGTGTGTGTGTGTGTGTGTGTGTGTGTGTGTATTTATGCGTGTCAAGCAGCCTCCCAGGTTGGTTCTCGTGGTTATAGTAATATAGGCTAATGCAAAGATGTGATATGGCACCTATGGCCATTTTGATCTGAACATTTGTTAAGCTCTCCTTGGGGCTCAACATTACAAAGAGGTATGCTGTGGATGCAGAGACAAGACATCACCCCTGTTCCATCCACTCAGTATCAAAGGTCAGCCAGTGAAACAGGTGCAGGTCCCTGTCCTTATCACAAACAGACGCAACGTACAAATACATGGCGCAATGACTTCACCTGCTCAGGAAACTCAGAAGTTTTCTGGTCGGAAAGGACAAGCTTTGGTTTACCACTCCCTCATCAGTTATCACCTTCAATATTTCCCCCTTATACAACCAACTCATCAAACACAAAACAAGATTCTCCCGCATAGTAAATCAGATTGATATAATAATTGACTCCTCCAAACTACCTCTATCAGAAATGTACAGTGATTAGGAAAGTCAACCTAATCACAGAGGACCCCTCACCCCCTCCTTCATTCCTTCCTACTACCGTCAGCCTCAGGTCGACGATATGACATACATGGACCGCCAAAAATGTCTAAAATAATTAATCCCCTCTGCAATAGCCATCCTGAACACTGCTCAGTCAGCTGCTACCTCAACACCCCCATGTATTTAATTATGCCACATGTTTTCTAAATGTGAGTGGATCCCTGTCAAAGACAAATTTCTGTAACCTTTTTTGAATTAGAGAATAAAGTAGGCCTATATCTTATCTTCCACAGAGGGTGTGTTTCATGACTTGTTGGACTTACCATGTAAAGACAATTTTAATTATTAAAATCAAATCTCACTTACACATATCATCATAAAGTAAAACAAACATGATTGGATGCACATTTTTCACTTTGAGACCCCTCACAACTAACCAAACATGTATATGTTGTATGTTCAGAAACTGTGTGGGCAGACACATAGTTCGAGAGCAAAGCATGGTCAATGTGATGAGGTTTTAGACAATTATGGACTTTTTTCCATGAGGGAACGGAATGGGCCAGGGACACGCTATTAATTGTTGAATGATTTTAGGACTTATGTATCAGAAAACCCAGAAAATCAGAAAAAAATATCTTTGTTTAATAATCCTAAATGTGAGCCTTATCTACCTTGTCACAGAATGAATACAACAAGTAGGCCTAGTTTACACCACTTTGGGTTACACAATTAAATGTTATTATTAAGCCGATATTATGTCTCCTTTTGTAAAAAAAAAACAAAAAAAAACAAAAAAAACTCCTAATAATTTTGCCATCTTGAAACTGTTCAGATATGCCTATCCAAACAACACATAGTCAACAATTGCAGAGATAAAATAAAAATAAATAATAATTAGTAATAGTAATATTAAGATGATGTTGCCATTGCGGCGAGACGTCATATCCTCTGCAGGCTACACCTCAGAATTGCGCCTTTTTGCAGTCATTGCGACGTTCACATTCTACAGGTTGGTATGTGCTATCTCTGGCTGTGTAATTTGTATTGTTATTTTCTTCGAAGCACCAAACAAAGTTGCTCATTACTTAAATATTTCTTGACATTAGTGTCGGTTGCATCATGAAAATTAATTTATGTCTGTTATGCTCTTGCAATTATGTAAATGTTGTATCAGATTCAGTTTTGTCTCATGTTATCTGGAGGTGCTAACGTTAGCTCTGATTGCGCGCGTTTAATCAGGCTTGGTCGAGCGTTTGAGTCTGATTGCTAGAGTTTCTGAAAGGGTGTCAAGTCATTTTTAAATTTTTAGCATTTTTTTTAAAAAAAAGTCAATGCCTATGCCTACGCGCTACACTTTGACCCCCAAAAAATTCCAAATCAGGGATAAAAAAGTGTACTTTAACTTTAAACAAGAATGCTTATTGAGCGATTTGTTAGTCGGACGATTAGATTTTTATTCCCTGCATTGTTTTTATTAAAATCTAACTAATTTCACTATTCTAAAAGTCATTTTAATGTTTTTTTGTCTTTGTTACAGATTATTTCAAAGATAGCTTTACAAAAAACACAAACAAAGGCACTTTTAAGAGCCATTCTCTCTCACTCTCTCTTGTCTCTCTCATCTCTCTCATTCTCTCTCTCTTTAACTGATTCTCTCTCTCTCTCTCTCTCTCTCTCTCACACACACACACACACACACACACACACACACACACACACACTCTTCTGTATTTTGTGTATCTGTTTTGTGTGTCAATTGTCCAGCCATGTCCAAAAAAAACATGCTTTTTGCGGATCCCGCTGAGGTCAGGGACCACATAGATGCTGAAATCAGTCATGCGCTACTCCTTGAGGCCCAGGTGAGAAATTTTTATTAGCTTACTCACAATTGTATTAAATTTGCTATTGCTGTTGTTTGAGTAATCCAATGAAAAGTATAAGTTTACAATCTTGATACTGTATCTGAAGATGTTGCTGTTATTGTCATGTAGGCTGCGATGGGAAACCCTTCCGTTCCTCCGAAAAAAAAAAGGAGAAAGAGAGCAGTCACAAATCAAGTGGTCACAAGGCGACGTCACAAACGTCACAAATCACCAACACATGCATCAGGTTTGTTGTGCACTGCACTGTTATCATGGTTAAATAATAAAGATTATAAACAAATGATCAGTGGGTGGAAATATGGTGTTATGTTAACCCCATTTGACAGATAGATATTTGGATTTTTTGGGGCAATTATAAAAACTAAAAAATGTATGATACTTCAAGAGTCTGATAGAATAGATAACCCAAATTATTTGCCTCTGCAGCTTCCGTGAACCCAGTGAGTGAGGAAGTCCCGATAGAAGGACTAGAATTGACTGCAAGTCTCGGTGAGTATTTGTATGTCTCCGTGTATGTGTGTGTGTGTGTGTTCATGTTTATATTACATTGTGTGGACCAAATGTCCCAACAAGTATAGTAAAACCTGAAATCACCTACATGAGGAAAACAGCGTATAAATCATACTAAGTAATGTTTTTTTAAAATGTAAAAATGCAGAATGTTTCCTGTGATGGGTAGGTATAGGGATAGGGGCAGGGTAAGGGGATAGAATATACAGTTTGTACAGTATAAAAACCATTACGCCTGTTTGTGTGTGTGTGTGGTGGTGGGGGCGGAGGCTATCACTTTATAATGTTGTTTTTACTGTAATACATGGACAAGTCAAAAAAAGCATTCAACCAACTGAATGTTCCATGGTCAAACTGAATTTGAATTATGCGTCCCCAAAACATAAAGATGGTTAAACAGTTGTTTTATTTTTCAGAAAATCGTCTTCAAGAGTTAAGGGGTACTCTTGCCTCTCTTGAAGTTCCAGTGGCAACAGCAGACACAACCTGGACACAACGTCAGGTACTCGCTGGAGTAAGAGCTAAGGAAGCAAGGCCAGTACTCCTTGATGCCAAACTCTCAGGACAGAGAGTATTAAGGCAAATATGCCAGAAATGCCATGAGGGGCAGGCCTTGATTCGATGTTTGGAGTGTGTCCCACTGGACTTCGAATACCTCTGTGGCAAGTGTGACAAAGAGGTCCACAGGAGGCAAATCTTCCATGGCAGGATGGCAATATTTCATGGCTACCTAGAGCCTATTCCACCAACAAAAGCTGTGGTGGTGGATGGGAATGGCCAGCCTCACTTTTGTGAGCAAGGTATGTTCATCCAACATTTTCCATTAACTAGTTAGAAGTAATTCCAAAAAATAAATAACAAAAAATAAATAACAATTTTCTGTGTTGCAGTATGTCAGTTGCCTTTGCCCTACCAAAAGGGATTATGTGGGTGCACGGAAGAGACTGTGGTCACCACTGGGAGGCAGATCTCACTGGTCACCATGAATGGTATGTTCTGGAAGTCACACTTTTTGTTTCAGTACCACAGAACTTGCACACCAACTTAACGTCTGCAAGCATAGCAAAGCAGTTTCACTTCATCAATTGACATTTTAATGTCAAATGCCATGTCAAATGACTATTATCAATCCCCTTCACCACAATTGTGTCTATGAAACATCCTTAGTCAGGGTTCCAGACTGCGACCAAATTGGTCGCATATGCGACCATTTTTTGAGAATGTGCGAGTTAAAATGTTATGTGGTCGCATTTGGGCGAGTGGACGCTTGAGCAACAGAACGCCGTTGTATCAGCTGCTGCAGTCCGTAACTTATGTTCAAAATGAACGAGTAGGCTACATCATGAATCCATTTTCCAAACCGTGTTTTTGACTTATTCTGAATCACTACGGTACGCCCATAATAAGTGTTTATATTCGGACTATTTTATCCCGAGGTCGTCTCGGCTGCGGAGTAGCCCAGTGCCTGCGTGACTCGCCATAGACATTAACGGAGAGAAGTAGTTCCGTCTACAATGTTCTTCCGCAAGACACGTGCAGTTTATTTATTGACGAACGTAGACGTCACGCGCATTGCACACTGATGGTGAAACGCGCCAATTACGAATTCAAAAATTAAGGAAAATAAAAATGGTCTCACGAATCACAGAGCCCCTTCCTCCTACGTCTTTTCAGCGGTTATATTTTCCTCTGTCGAGCGATTACTCTCATGATTACTCTCATGACAGAGGAAAAGGAAATTATTATAAAATGCTGAAGGTAAGGAGTGTGAGATTTCTGCTTTTTGTTACAACTATAAACTTTGATAACGAAAAATCTGTCTCAGTTTATTATAATACTCTAATCTTTTAAATTGTAATGCATACATTTGAATGTTTAATGATTTTTAAAAGATATAAAGATGATAATAGACAGATAGACAGATAGATAGATAGAATATGATTCAAATGTAAATAGATAGATTGTATATAATTCAAATGTAAAATGCTTAAAATTACAGATTAAAATTACTGTCCAAAATCCATGAAAATCCTGAAATTTGGCAATGATAATTAATATATTACAGGTATTTCTGCTGCAACCCAGAAAGCCTTTGCTAGCCTTGGTCCATTAAAACCACTATTCATCAGCATACATTGATTAATCCCATGGCATGTAGCAAAAAAAAAAGGTGCGACCAAATCATATGCTGGTGCGACCAACTGAGAAAGTTGGTAGCACCAGTGCAACCAGTGGAAAAGTTAGTCTGGAGCCCTGTTAGTTTAATATAGGGATGTCAACGATTAATCGACGATCGATTAATCGTCGATAAGACATTTAATCTATAAAACTTATCGATCATCGATTAACCATGCGCGTGCGTGCTGCTCCACCGCAAAACATGTAAGCGAGCGTGCCGAGTTTTGTTTGGGACTATTTTATGCCTTCATCATAACAATAAGTTGGCGTGTGCATTCGCAGCCTTTTGATTTGTGGAAATGTAAATTGTAATAGTTTAGTTTAAGTTGCACCTATCTGTATCTGCTTTATCTCATGTTGGATGTATTTGGTTAATAATCTTTAGCGCGCGCTGCTCAAACGGCATTCATACGGCTCAAACGACAATGGTCACATTACATAACATTATAAAGAAAACAATATTGGAATAAAACACTGAATTTTTTTGGTTTAGTTGCTGTGTCGCGTTGTTACTGGAAGAGCGTGTCCACAACGAGTCATTCTGAATGGCACGTAACATTAGGCCTAGTTCAAGTTCACTTGTGCATTCACGTCATTTTGTGCAGATATAAATAGTAATATTATGTTTATTTCGTATATATCTGATTAATCTCATAGGATGTTTCTTTGAGTAAAAAAAACGCACTAGCAAAGTGCTCAACGGTTATTTAGTCAGCGCGCGCCGCTCAAGGAGAATGCACGACTGATAATAACCATGATTAATTTGGGACTGTCATATCACATAACATGAGAACACTATTTTATTAATTCGTTGTGAAGTCATTGGGTTTAGTTGCTGTTTTCAGTGCGTTGTTCCAGGAAGAGCACGTCCACAACAGTCACACATTCTGACAAGCACATCTGAGGCGGTTGGTGACACATGACGTTTTATAGTCTTTTTATTTGATTATTAAATAAGTAATTTAATTATCAATCACATCGATATATTTTACAATCCTACTAGCCCTTTACTTAGATAAAAAAAAAAACATTCTCTTTAATTTGGTGATGAGCAGCATTTACAGACCCTGTCCTGCTGTTGGCTATATGACACATATTGCAGTATTAAGGCTAACGATTAATCGATCGTTAATTTGAACGACGACCGAAAATTGACATCCCTATGTGTTTCTTTTTTTGACAGGACGATATGAAGTGTCTTTACCTCGAAAGGTCTGTCCAAAGTGCAAGACTGAATGGACTCCAGGGGTAAAAGACCTTATGCAGTACAATTATTGGCCAAGCACCACAAACTGCCAAACGTTGTATGCATTTGAAGTGTTTGAGGCTTTCTCTAACATGAAACTGTCAGCTCCCTCGCTTTCAAGACATGCTTTTTTAAAGCTGTTGGAGCACCAGTCTGTTCAAGGAGGAAGGGTTAGTCTGCCTGAATCACATTGTAACACACAATTATGACTGTATTTGTAATTTTGTGGGTATGTTTTTTTTTTTTTTCTAAATCCATTGTTCTTTTTCATTGCATAGATGGGGAAAATCTGTGCGGATATGTTTCAAAAGAGCTATTTTGAATATTGCCTATGCAAACATTCAGAGGACATGATGTCAGAAGTTGACTCTTTTTGCTGTCCAGCCTGTCAACCTGACATGTTGGCAGTGTGTTGTGATGGCAACCGAAAACATTACCGCTTCCGAAAATCAAGAGGGTATGTAAAGACTACACAGTCGATTTATAATTATATTTAACAAGAACATTGTCATTGAAATAGTTGCATGTAGAGTCATGGGCGTTTACTGCGTTAGTTAAATTAGGTATTTTGTGATCATTTGTACAGAACCGAGGAACCGTCTTTATATGAGGGCTTGTTTATAGCCAAAGATGATGAAGTTCTGACCTTTCTGGAGAAAATCAGAGGAAGCAGCGGGGCAAGAGTAAGTTTGATTCTGCATACCATAATCTGTTTATTTATGTGTGTAAGATGTGTGTGTATATTTGTTGAAATGAGTAACTGCTGACTTCACAGGCAAATGACAGTGGGACGTGTGGGGTGTCGAGGTTCAAGGCGAGTAAGGAGACATCCAACAAATCCTCCTCAAAAATTGATGAAGAGGGCATTCAGGTGGCAGTTTGCAGGTGTGTTCGTACTTCAGGAGAGTGTTCTTGTACATTGTCATTCATGTTGTGGAGACTAATCTATTTATTCATCTGAATGTAATTTTTTGATGTAAAGTAAAAACAAGAAATGTGACTGTGTATGAGAGAAGAAGAAAGTGTGTGTTAGTGTGTGCGTGAGGATTTTGAGCAACTCTTTGTGTATGTTGATCATTACTAACCTCATTGTCTCTTATCAATCAGACACGGGATATTATTGCGTGCCCTGAACCACTACCGTGGAGAAATCTTCGCATATCCAATGTTTATTCAAAAGGACATGGCAGAGAGGGCAAATGTTACCTTCTTCGCAATGGATGTTATCTGCAGGTAACTTCTCTTGGTCAGATTTGGTAAACCTACTGTATATCAAATGACACATACCTGAATGTTTTAGTCTCAGTCGTAGTTTTAGATTGATTTCCAAGCAAATTGTGTTGATAATACCAATAATGATGCTCTTGTTTTCTAGGTACTGGCCCTACCTAAGCAAGGTGGCTGATAATTTCACTGATATGCAGCCGTTGATGGAAATGAAGCCATTTCTGAGTGTAATGCATGCCAAAGCGCACACAGCAAAATGCGAGGTACCTGAAATGACTGTAAATGGAGTACGTTTAAAACAATACATTACATTACACTTTTACCATTAGAAAGTAATGATAAATCACTGTTACAGGTGAGATGGGGTGGCAGGAATCAGGATGGAGCAGGGAACACTGTCGGAGAGGAAGTTGAGCAGGTATGTTATTACTGACTTAGTAACTATGTGGACATAGGAGACTTCACTGATACATGTGAGATAAGCAGAGTGTGAAGGATAAAGTACATCAGGATATCAAACAAAGATCTATGCTTGTTAGAGTGACCATCAGGGCATCTTCTGAACTGCAGTTGCAACACCCATTATGTCTGAGTAAAAAGTGAAGTCAGCAGTGTAGCTGTATAAATGTTGTATCACTATTTCAAGCTATGTTCCTTCTGAGCTGCACCATTTAAAGGGATAGTTCACCCAAAAATGAAAATTCTGTCATCGTTTACTCACCCTCAAGTTGTTCCAAACCTCTATGTGTTTATTTGTTCTGCTGAACACAAAGGAAGATATTTGGAAGAATGTTTTAATCAAACAGATCTCAATCCCCATTGACTACCATAGTATGTATTTTTTCCTACTATATGGAAGTCAATGGGGATTGAGATCTGTTTGATTAAAACATTCTTCCAAATATCTTCCTTTGTGTTCAGCAAAACAAATAAACACATAGAGGTTTGGAACAACTTGAGGGTGAGTAAATACTGACAGAATTTTCATTTTTGGGTGAACTATCCCTTTAAGTCAGGGATGGGCAACTTCGGTCCTGGAGGGCCACTGTCCTACAGAGTTTAGCTTCAACCCTAATCAAACACACCTGAACAAGCTAATCAAGGTCTTCAGGATTACTAGAAAGTTACAGGCAGGTGATTTTTTTTTTTTCAGGGTTGGAGCTAAACTCTGTAGGTTTGTGGCCCTCCAGGACTGAAGTTGCCCATCCCTGCTTTAAGTATATAGACTGCACACATTTGATCCTGTTCGGGAAATTCAGTGTCTGCTTTAAACCCATCCGTGGAGCGTGGATTAGTGACACACATACACAGCACACAGTGAGGTGACACACTAACTCAAAGCAGTGGGCAGTCATCTGTTAAGGTGTCCGGAAAGCAGTAAAGGTTTTGGTGCTTTGCTCAAGGGCACCTTAACCGTGGATGTGTACAGGCCAGCGATGTTTAACCGATTTCCACGACAAATTTCACTTTCCGCACAACCACTTTCATCCTGGTCGGCATTCAAACCAGTCATCTGCCAAAGGCCCTAACCACTGGGCCACTGTTAACACCCCAGCCCCCAATGTAGACCCAGTTGGCTATGCATGTCACTATAATATCCAAGGTTGTTCCCAATTCCCAATCCGGCTCGATCTTGCCAATTTGGTTGTGTATGGAGACCACTGAAAGGGTGTGTTCGTTTTAGTTTCCATGGCATTACAAGGGGGAGAGCTAATTGACAATCAGATATTATAAAAAAAATACTAATAATATGGCTACGTGTTTTTTTTTTTTTTTTGTTAAGTAATGGGAATACATTAATTTCTGTATTGTTTTTACATCTAGGTAAACAGCTTCCTCTCCAGGGCAGCTCTTGTCACTAAATACATGACAAAGGCAGGTTGGTATGACATATTACAAACCATACACTGTGATGAGGTATTTCTGACTTCTAAAATGTAATTTTCCTGTTCTCCTCTCACTAAAGTAATTGTTGTATTAAGTCATGTCTAACTGCAATGGTATTTCCCATTTAAACTGATCCAATCACTCATACAGATTTATTTTTTCAATCAGGGAGAGAAAATATGCTCACTCAACAGGCCATGGGGTGGAACAAAAAAAAGACAGCAAACCTTCACAAGGTCTTGGCCAACAGATACATCAAGGTAAGGACATTTTGCTATGTTCCTCTAGCCTGACACAACATAAATTTTGATAACAAACAGTGTAGCTGGAGTCTGGCCATCTGTAATAAGCTCATTCATACACTGATTTCTAAACTGTAGATTAAGGAATTTCTTGATCCTGAATTTTTGTGTGTGTGATTTAAAGATCTCAGAGAGGGCAAAGCTGGAAGCTGCCAGCTTCAGTGATTTCCGCCAGAGGAATGGCATCACTGAACAAACAGCACAGCAGTGGGTGTGTGATGTTCAGGAGTGGGCAATCACAGGTAAATCATGCACAGTGCTCGGACTCTTTAGAAATACAACTGTTAATTACTTTGTTCAAATATGAACTACATAAGGTGATCAGAATCTTTCAAATGAAACTATCGCTTGACTGTGTTACCTATTCAGAGCCAGGTAGCACAACACAACAGGGAGCAACAGAGGATCTCAGGGCTGAGATAGAAAGTATCATAGTGTCCCTGCTACGCAAGAAGCAGGACCTCTATCGTCAGCATGGTTGGTTGACAAATATTGAAATGGCACATTGCAAATGCAAACAAAAACTCTGTTTTCCTTAGAGTTTTATTGTTTCACTTTGCAGATAGCAACCAGACCAGACAAAGAAAGAGAAGAAAAATAAGAGAATTAAAAAACAAACTAAGACAAAAGATTGGACTCTACAATACTATTGCAGAGGATACGATTGATGGGGAATTGGCTTCCAATTTGACAGAGGACTACATCCTGCCTTGGGAGAGAAGTGAGGATGGTATGGTAGCCTATCTTGACATGTTCTCTAAAATGTATGCCAACATGCCTATGGTATAGCGATGAAAAACTCTCTCTATCTCTCAATCTGTCTATCTATATGTGTATGTTTGGTTTTGTAACTTAATTGTGAATACTAAATCACTTTTTCATATTTCCATCAATTCCCTCTACCAATAGGCCACTCCTTCAGATTAAAACGGTCTGTTTTTGACCAAACAATGCTAATTAGACGGCTTGAGGAGGAGCAGAGCATCCTTGTGAAGGAGATGTCTCAGCACATCACGTCTCTACGAAAGGAGTTAAAGGCAGTGGATAAGCTTCAAGAGAACATCAGAATGGGCTGTAAGTGAAATTCTGAATTTTTTTACTTTTTTTCCCTCACTATATTAGTCCCTTTCCTACTGCTCAACTCGCCTCAACTTGACTACAGTAATTTCCTGTGTATTAGCCACATTGTGTATAAGCCGCAGGACAGTGTTTTATGCAAGTTAAAAGAAACAAAACCATATTACTTCCATATTAACCTGTGTATTAACCTCATAGCTGAAGAAATTTTGCAAAATCAATATAAACTGCAGCTAATAGTTGGGAAATTACGGTACTCTGGTTACAGACGTTTTGTTTACCACTGCATAAAAGTACCATTTAATGTAACTGGTGGCTATAGCGCCACTAAAGTAAACATCACCAACGTGGAAAAGATGTTAACAGCAATGGCTATAGCAGATAAAATCAACAGCATTCTGTATTCATCACAATACAGACACATTTTTGGGGAGATGGCAATATTTACTCTTATCAGCCGTCCTGTCCGTGCTAACACTGACAGATAGCTGCTGAGGGCATGCTCAGACATTACGATGCTGAAGATAGCAATGACAACTTAGCAATATCCAATATTTACATATCATCGTTGGAACCTCAACAGAGGTGTAACCAAAAGTGGTAGGTACAGAGTGCTAAAAAGTAATGTTGAGCTGGTAACAGTCTATTTGTTTAGTTTTGTCCCACTGCCATCACACCCATATTAGCCATACTCCACCCTCACACTTTGTTTGGTCTATCCTCACCTCAACCCCCACAGTAACCACAGTATATGACAATTAAATGTCCTTGTTTCACTTGTTAAAGATTTCATGCAACAAACAACCAAATGTTTCTGTCTATGTGGCTCTACATGCTATGATTTTGGAACAATACTTGTAATTCTTAGGTTTATGTATGTTACAGATTTTGGTGACATGTCAGAGGATGCTGCATCTGGTTGGAAAAGTGTCCTCATGCGGAGGTCCTCCATACTGGGGAGTTTATTCCAAAATGCTGTGAGCACGTACAGTGCTATAGTTGACGACCTCCAGATACAGGACACAGAATGCAGTACGGACACTGATGACGAGTATGACCTTAGTAGTCCAGAGTCAGAAGATTAGGAAAGAGACCACTCTATGTTTTGTTTTTAAAATCTGTCAACTTTGTGTTTCATTTTCCATTTTTATTTTTATTTTTTTTTTTTTAAGCCCAATCCCACTCATAGGGTCTCATTCATGAAACGTTCGTAAATATACAAGTAAATATGTGAGTGATTTGTGCATAAAGAGACATTGCAGAAAATTCTTCTCCTGATTCACAACTACTTTGAAAACGTCAGATTACACAGAAGTGTGTGTGTGTGTTAATGAATTCCAATATGTTGTAAATTGGACGTGCGTGCACGCTCATTCTCTCAATTACCATAAATCCTGCCGATTAAAACCGACTGACAACTATATATGGGCATCATATTATGACACCAAAGGAAGGATTTCAATGTCATCTCAAAAGCGTTTTATTATCAGAAGTTTATTCAAAACGCCACATTTTATTTTCAAGCGTACATAGTGGTGTATCGGGTCCTAAAAAAAAGGATTTTTTGAGGTAATAATACTTTTACTTAAGTGCTTTAGGTAAAAATGCTTGGCAGCACATTACAGATGTAGTTAATGTAGTTTCATCTGTTAATCGAACAGTTCCAGAAGTGAAAAGAAAATGGTTCTACATGAAGCTTGGCTGCAACACTTGTGACTTGCAGACTAGTTTTAAAAAAATAAATAAAATTGAATAAACAGCTTGAATATAAAAAATGTTTTAAAAAATATAATAAAAAAAGACTTACGGACTTGTGTTCCATTTGCAGATGCTATTACTGGCTCTCGTCATAAAAGTAAAAAGAAAAACCGTACGCAATTACTACACACACACACACATATATATATATATTTATTTTATTTATTTAATGATGTGTAAACATGTACCCGATTAAGGTGAATTTAAAATGCTGCCTTATGAGCTAAACGTTCTGATGTTAAACGCACTATTTACGCGTGGCAGCAGGTGTAGATTTCTTTCGTACGTACGAACTAACATTTGGAAAATACGGACATTTTACGGACATCTCCATACTATTCATCCTGAAACATACACTTATTCTTACTACTCATAATGTTTCTGCACTACAGTGGTACTGTTACCACACTGCACATAGCTGTACATATGTCTATATGGTTTATACTGAATATCCATATTTATTTTGTTTTTCTTACACATTATTTTTACTACTATTATAATGTTACAGATACTACTTTTCACATATCATGTTGTTCATGCATTGTTCATATTACATATCCATATTCTGCTCTTATATGGTAACTGCTAATTCACTGCACATATTTATAGTTCATTTTCATTACTCAGCCATGTTCGGTAAACCAACTGTATACTTCTGTCTACACTGCATTATTGGCCTGTCTACTTTGTATATCACAATGCTTGTTTCTCTGTAAGTTCATTCCTTCTTGACTAGTTCACATGTTTTGTGGAAATATTATAGAGGATAAATTGTTATGGTCTTAAGGAAATAAATAGAAAATTCACCTTGAATATGATTTCCTGTTATCTCAGAAGAAATGTAAAAGTCTTCCTACTTGAGTATGGGAAGTGTGTATTTTTGACAACTCTGTCCATGAGTAATACATTTTAAAAATTAGATGCCCGCACTTTGCTATTTCTCTCATACTTTTATTGTGCAAAAATGCGGGGTCAAAACGTTGCAGCACAATATTTATGGGAAAAATAGCAGAGTGCGGGCTTCTCATTATTTTAAGTTGTATCCAGCCCCCTTTTGCCCTGCACCACACATGTGGGGATGAGCACACTACCACTACTGCTCAAATAATAATCCCTTGTACAAGCATTCCATGCTTTTAATGTTGCCTAATTTAACCAGATCAGGTAATGACTATGGATGGATTGCCTGTTTTCTGTTAATGTGGATTGTGCATAGGCTTAGGGTCACTTTTCCGCCGACTGAATGTTCATGCATTGGTAATCCATGAGTAGCCCAAACAATAACAATGTCCTTTTTTTAGACAGTGACCATATAGTCTTATTTAACTCAATTTGACAAGGATGATTAATGGGTCCATCACACGATTTCAGTGAAATAAATAAATAAATAAAATAACGCCATGAAAATTAATTATTTTGAAATTAACAAACAAAATAAATTTTAATTGAGTGAAACCTGAGTTTGTAGTTCTTGTTTTCCCCACGGATGAATCTGTGGTTGCATTACAAATTCTCTTTTAATCTATTCAAAGAAATGGCTGCAAAACATGATCAAAATGGATTTTATTTTGACAGGCAAAATGTCAGTTCACTTACATTTCCCATTTTTATTGTAAAGTCGACCTGAAGCCAATGAGCAGACAGCATAAACCAACATCCAGATCAGGCTATTGAGGGAATCTGTGTGTCGACCATGGAAGGTTAACTGGATCAAACAGAATAAATAATAGCACAGTGCAATAGCGCCATTGTAACACAGTTGACCTGAAGTATTCAAGTTTAATGAGTAAACATCAAAAGCAACTCATAGAACAAGACCATGTTGACCGTGGGTCCACCACAGATCCATTCCAGATCCGTGGTAATGTCACAAGAGGCACAACATTTCTCTGAAATGTAAAGATATGCTAAATGGAACACGTGATCAAATTGGATTTTACAATGACGGAGCAAATGTAAATGTTGTAGGCTGCATTGCCATTGTAAAACAGTCGACCTGAAGACTTAATTATTTAATGATTAAATGAGCAAACGCATTAAAACATCCAGATTCCAATGAGTAACAGAACTTCGGTTAGGCTAACAGAATCAAACTGAATTTGTATGATGGCAGGACAGTGCAATAGCCACAATAACAGAGAGGTTAACGTTATTATGCCTTTTATTGTTGTAAAATAAACTACCACTTCAAATGTTGCGTTTCCAAATGAGAAAGCACGTCCGTTGGGTGAGATCTGTACTCCGTCACTCAAACGGGTATCCGTGAGTGGACCACGGACAATGAGAGTCATTGACTTGCGCTGGAGTTATCCGTGGTCTCAGCACAGACTCACTCCGTGCCCCTATCACAGATTTTAGTTCTGACCGTAGCCAAGCGAGCAATAGGTGTAAAACGCCATCAACCTGGATTTTATGAGGACGAGACAAAACGTCAAGTCAATTACATGCCATTGCAAGAGAGTCGACATAAAGCTTAAGTTTCTAAACAAGCCAGCCACATTACAACGTCCATGAGGTCAGGTTGTTGGTCCGTGGTGCCATCACGGGACATCGGTTAGGCTAACTGAAACAAACTGAATTTGTATGATGGCAGGACAGTGCAATAGCCACAATAACAGAGAGGTTAACGTACTTATGGCTTTTATTGTTGTAAAATAAACTACCACTTCAAATGTTGCGTTTCCAAATGAGAAAGCACGTCCGTTTGGTGAGATCTGTACTCCGTCACTCAAACGGGTATCCGTGTGTGGACCACGGAAGATGAGTGTCATTGACTTACGTTGGAGTTATCCGTGGTCTCAGCACAGACTCACTCCGTGCCCCTATCACAGATTTTAGTTCTGACCGTAGCCAAGCGAGCAATAGGTGTAAAACGCCATCAACCTGGATTTTATGAGGACGAGACAAAACGTCAAGTTAATTACATGCCATTGCAATAGAGTCGACATAAAGCTTATGTTTCTAAACAAGCCAGCCACATTACAACGTCCATGAGGTCGTTGAGGTCCGTGGTACCATCACGGGACTTCGGTTAG
The DNA here is from genome assembly GCA_029959095.1 of Rhinichthys osculus. Classification (NCBI taxonomy): domain Eukaryota; kingdom Metazoa; phylum Chordata; class Actinopteri; order Cypriniformes; family Leuciscidae; genus Rhinichthys; species Rhinichthys osculus. Next base: position 650,476 of record JARWKJ010000002.1, on the reverse strand, counting down.
GCTAACTGAAACAAACGGAATTTGTATGATGGCAGGACAGTGCAACAATATTTCATTATGGTTTTTGATGTTGGAAAATAAACTACCACTTCAAATGTTGCGTTTCCAAATGAGAAAGCACGTCCGTTGGGTGAGATCAGTACTCCGTCACTCAAACGGGTATCCGTGAGTGGACCACGGACGATGAGAGTCATTGACTTGCGTTGGAGTTATCCGTGGTCTCAGCACAGACTCACTCCGTGCCCCTATCACAGATTTTAGTTCTGACCGTAGCCAAGCGAGCAATAGGTGTAAAACGCCATCAACCTGGATTTTATGAGGACGAGACAAAACGTCAAGTCAATTACATGCCATTGCAAGAGATTCGACATTAAGCTTAAGTTTCTAAACAAGCCAGCCACATTACAACGTCGATGAGGTCGTTGAGGTCCGTGGTACCATCACGGGACTTCGGTTAGGCTAACTGAAACAAACGGAATTTGTATGATGGCAGGACAGTGCAACAATATTTCATTATGGTTTTTGATGTTGGAAAATAAACTACCACTTCAAATGTTGCGTTTCCAAATGAGAAAGCACGTCCGTTGGGTGAGATCAGTACTCCGTCACTTAAACGGGTATCCGTGAGTGGACCACGGACGATGAGAGTCATTGACTTGCGTTGGAGTTATCCGTGGTCTCAGCACAGACTCACTCCGTGCCCCTATCACAGATTTTAGTTCTGACCGTAGCCAAGCGAGCAATAGGTGTAAAACGCCATCAACCTGGATTTTATGAGGACGAGACAAAACGTCAAGTCAATTACATGCCATTGCAAGAGATTCGACATAAAGCTTAAGTTTCTAAACAAGCCAGCCACATTACAACGTCCATGAGGTCAGGTTGTTGGTCCGTGGTACCATCACGGGACATCGGTTAGGCTAACTGAAACAAACTGAATTTGTATGATGGCAGGACAGTGCAATAGCCACAATAACAGAGAGGTTAACGTACTTATGGCTTTTATTGTTGTAAAATAAACTAACACTTCAAATGTTGCGTTTCCAAATGAGAAAGCACGTCCGTTGGGTGAGATCTGTTCTCTTAAACGGGTATCCGTGTGTGGACCACGGAAGATTGTCATTGACTTGCGCTGGAGTTATCCGTGGTCTCAGCACAGACTCACTCCGTGCCCCTATCACAGATTTTAATTCTGACCGTAGCCAAGCGAACAATAGGTGTAAAAAGCCATCAAACTGGATTTTATGATGACAGGACGAGACAAAATGTCAAGTTAATTACATGCCATTGCAACAGAGTCGACATAAAGCTTGAGTTTCTAAACAAGCCAGCCACATTGCAACGTCCATGAGGTCAGGTTGTTGAGGTCCGTGGTACCATCACGGGACTTCGGTTAGGCTAACTGAAACAAACGGAATTTGTATGATGGCAGGACAGTGCAACAATATGTCATTATGGTTTTTGATGTTGGAAAAGAAACTACCACTTCAAATGTTGCGTTTCCAAACGAGAAAGCACGTCCGTTGGGTGAGATCTGTACTCCGTCATTCAAACGGGTATCCGTGTGTGGACCACGGAAGATGAGTGTCATTGACTTGCGTTGGAGTTATATCCGTGGCCGCATCACGGAATTCGCGGCGATTCCGTGTTGTTTCGACGGATTTTGAGTTAAGGGCACGTGGACATTTCACGGAATCCTGTGAGACCAGGTTGGATAGAAAAGTCCTCAGGACTTGGTACCGCATTACTCGCAAGACGTAACTTGCATTGGTCATCGACAAGGCCGAAGTCCACCATTCTCCAATTCTCGAAGCTCTCTCGGGTAAAATGTTTGCGGCACTTGCGTCCCATGATGGTCTCTCTCCTTTACTACGCGATATCACAGTTTGACATGTCTGTGGAAAGATCCACGTGGTGTCATGAATAATTAAGAGACCGTGTCTTCTCATAGGATATAAAAACTCAGTCTCATTAATAATTATGAGAGACCGATGAGTCATCAACGCACTACACTGTGCACTGCCACGTCACAGCCTGCGATGAAGATTTTAAACCCGGAAGACGAAAATAGCTGGAAAAAACTAAAATTTAACCATTTTCGCCCTACTATTAAATCTAACAGATGCTAACATTGTCTTCAATGTTGTTCAACACACATACCTCTGTTAAAATCTCAGAAAATTTGGTTTAGGGTTTCATGACCCTTTAAATGATCTGATTCAAAACGAAAACAAATTTTCTCTGTTTAAGTCATTTGTATAAAACCAACAAGATGTCCAGTTTCTCAAACGCTTGCTCATTATTTTTAATTTGCCCACGCCCGCAAAAGAGACTGATATGCAAATCTCCACGAAGGAGCGCGAACGCGATCATTACCTCAAAAACAAAGCACCAAACTTCATCAGTCCTCTGCTTTTCGTCGAGTTTGGAAGACACGCTGTGAGCTTACATTGGATTTACATCAGAAGTAGAAGAACGCGATTTGAAGACAAGAAAAATGTAAGGAAAGAAATGTATTATGAAATATATTAGTTAGTGTTGTTGTTGCATAAACTTAGCATTCCAGAACTGTTGCTAGACTAAAATTTATAAAATCGACTGAAACATATTGAAATATGAACTATAGCCTAGACAGGCAGGAAATGTATATACATGTCATGTACGACACGATGATGTTTTAATGTTTGATAATAAAACACAGCATGATGTTAGGCTAAGTATCAGTGTTTACTCTAATATGGTGAATATTATAATTGTCCACGTCACGAATGGAAACACTTGAAGTAACATATCCATATATTTTTCTCTAGTGTACTGAAGTGTTCATTTTTAACGATTTATAGGCCGCATGCGGCTATTGTTATTATTATTTGGAATTAAAATATCGCCACATCATCACATACTCTTCACCTTAGAGATTAGCATGGGGTACTTTCCATAAGATCATCTCTCAATGGAAATCAAACCAGCTATTAATTAGGCTAACTGAAATAAAACCATGTCTATATGGTGAAGGGTATGTGATGATGTGGGGCTATTTTAATTCTAAAGGCCAAGGGAACTTTATCAGGATGCATAATATCCCGGATCCATGAAATAACTGGCCTTTAAAAATAAAAATCTTCCTGCCTCTATGGGAATTTAACATAGGGGTGTCCTGACTTATGCACCCTGTATTTTAAGGAAGAACATTTAATTATTTGCAATACATTATTCATTCACAAAGAAAATTGGTGTCTGTAAAGGTTGGAGTTTTCCTCATTTTTTGAATTAATATAATATTATTTAAGACCATTATGATACTATTTCTGGAATCACTCAAACGACATATGAAATTATACATATACTTCCGTAAGACAGCATGCAAAGTGGATACATTATTAGATACAAACATTTGGCTTGCACTTGTCCACCTTGGGACCTTAAGCAAAATTCTTAGCGCATCATTTAATGCCACCTGGAGCTTTTTAATTTTAGCATTAGTATATTTACACCACTAGTGGGCTGTATAAAGAGAAGTACAGTATGCCCTAAATAGAGCTATTTTAACATCATCTGTACACATAAAATGTACGAGCCAGCATATTAGCTTACAGCTTACATTACAACTTACAGCACTGGCGCTGCACATCATCGTCATCATTTAAATCATCTCTAATGATGTGAGCCAAGTATTTTACTTAGTTAAGACTTGGTCATCTATATAAAAAGAAGGAAACTTTAGCTTAAGGTCCTCTTTGGTTTTAACTCTTTTTAATATTAAATGTAATATCATGCTGCACACCATAACTTGAACACACTGGAAGCAACTGTTGCAATCCTGCACTATAAGGAGACATAATAACTAAATCATCAGCATACATCAGATGGTTAATAAGACTATCACCTATTACACATCCAGTCTTACAATCATTTAACTTTATAGAAAGACCATCCATGTACAGGTTAAAAAGAAGAGGTGACAATATTCCCCCTTGCCGAACCCCATTCGTCATATAAAACGCTTCCGATACGTTCTTACCCCATTGAACTTTTAAGGTTTTACTTTTATGTATATACCAAAAATGTAGGATTCTTATCAGATACGGGGGAACCCCTCTTTCTTGCAATTTTATAAATAACTTAATAATCAAACGCCTTAGATGGATCTAAAACACACAAAAACTGTGGAATTATGTCCATTATACTTACTAACCACTTCTTTTAATGAATATATGCATAGATCAGTGCCATGCTGCCAAATTGATTATCCGTAGTTATTAAATATTCTTTGAGCCTATCCATGAGGATTCGCTCAAATACTTTTGAGATCACACTTGCCAATGCAATTGGCCTATAGTTTTCTGTCCCAGTTATTTTACCCGTTTTATCTTTAATTACTGGCACTTGTAACACTGTTATCATAGAATCAGGTAACACCAAATGGAATAAAAATCCTGAAAAACACAAAGCAACACTGTGATCATTGAACTAGCATGCTTCAAATGTTCAGCTGTTATTCGATCTGGACCACATGCTTTATTCTCAACCAATTTCTCAATTGCGTACTTGACCTCATCAGGTGTAATAATCATACCTTCATCGTTCGACACATGACCAACTCTAAATGCCTTCCTCTCAACACAATTAAAAATATCTCCATAATATTTTCTCCACAAGTTAACAATATTCTCATCCCCTCAATATTCTCTACAATATATCTCACAGCCCCATCAATACTAGTTGGCAGTGGTATTTTACTATTATTGATGTAAAGTACACCAGTAATGTTTTTCTCAAAGGTATATTAAGATACTTAAATGTCCTAATTGAACTAGGGTCTAATCCTGGTTTAGTCTAAACCCTGTCTGTGAAACTAAGCCTTTAAGTATTCTGGTATTCCACCATGTTTCTCACTGACACTAGCCTGACTTCGTCATACTCATATTCTAGAAAGAATGTGAGTCTGATACTGCTCCATTGGATTGTGATTGTCATCCATTGTGATTATGGGGCGTGTTTCAACCGAACCAGGAAAGAAAATGCCTCTGCATTCAATTGGATAGACCTACAACCAATCAGAGCAACGGAGTAAATGACGCATGTTCTTCATTCATCTTTCCGACCGACAAATGCCTTGATCGCGGTTCTCTGTTCCTCTTTTAAAAGCAATGCGCTGTCGATATCTTCTATAACAGATGCGATGGCGGAATGAATCTACACATGATTCATAAACAAAGTTCGGGAGGAGCACGTTCAAATAATCAATCCACTCAACTTGTCATCAAACAATACCATGTCTAACGTTACCCTATCAGCATGAGAGGAAGCATATTCACTCAAACTCACCTAACACTCCTCGACAGTTTTTCAGCATCCCTTCACCACCCCGAATCCTCCCTCTTGGCATGTTCTTTCACAGCCAGGAATACGGGGGAGTTGGGTTCGGGCCGAATACCGATCACGGAGCCCTCTCCTCGGACAGCACATCATATAGGCCTACGCATTTATTCTATCTGACTTATTTGTAAGTGTGAACTCGTGAAATCTCAATTCTCCAGCGGCAGAACTTTGTTGTAAACGAATTCAACCCAAGCGCTCTTTGGTGACGTGAGGATTACGTAACTGCACCTCATCTGTCAATCATCATCACCATCAGCCTTCAGAAATAATTCTGATATAATTTTTTTTTAAATCAATATTGGAAACAGTTGTGCTGCTTATTTTTTTTTTAACCTGTGATAGTTTTTTTTAGGATTCTTTGAATGCAATTTTTAAAATAAAAAACAAACAAGTTTGGTCTTTTTAAGTTTTTTTGTTTTTTTTGAAAGGATGTGTTAAGTGATATGAATGACTTTAAGTCTTTACGTTCTTAGAAAAGATTTCTATTTTGAATAAATGCTGTTCTTTTTAACTTTTTATTCATCAGTGAATCATTCTTAGTTCAGGCTGCCTCACAGCACCTTGATGGGCCATTGGGGGAGTGTCTTTAGTCTTCCCACCCAGGTGTAAATCACATTAATATTCATGGCCATTCACACTCCCACGCATACAGCAGTGCTGACCCAAAAACTGACGTAAGAAATTAAAATGGTTATATTGTTGTTTGTGAAAGAGTGGTCAGAATGATTTTCACTTCATTTTGAAGTAAAAATTCTAGAGCCTACAAGAATAGTAACTCAAAAGTCTTGTGGACAACTATTCAGTATGTGTTAAATGGCCTTATTGCGGGGACATTTTTTTCCCCAAAACGTACTAACCTCGCATAATATTTTTTTTCTATAAAATGCAAACATGTACATCCATTTTGCTCACATATTATTGTAGCAGAGTTTGTGCTGAATACAGCAAATTTATATGTTGGCAAATGGTATGTTTTAAGTAGCTGAAATAAGCACAAATGTCAGGGCATGTCAAAATATCTCAAGGGCCCCAAAAACACCTCAGACCCCAGAGGGTTAATGGAAAGGGTGTGACTGCAGTCTAAGTGGAAGAGAGGGGGTTCAGGGGGAACGGCACTCTAAAACATTGGAGAACCACAGAACTTAGGAAAAGGGATCATTATGTAGAACTGCACAAGTGCTGCTGCTAAAGAGTGCAATGTCAATAATTTCTCATAAGCTTAATTGAATTGGCCTAGAGAGAATAATTATTATGACATTTTCTGTCTAAAGACTACATATAAAATAACTACTAAAAGTAAAGTAACTGCAGTTTGACTAAAAATTTACAAAAAATGCAAAGACTTTTCGTCAACTACAACTATAAAAAACAGGATGACTCAAGACCAATAAGCATTTTCGTCTGAAGACTAAGACTAAATAAAAAATGGCTGCCAAAATTAACACTGGCCTACACACACATGCGCGCTACAATGCTGTTGCATATTAAATATGACTTATAATTTAAGTAAAATGTTTTATTTAATTAAAGTAGCCTCCTTGTACATTATTATTTTCTAGGGTTTAAAATGAATACAGATTTGACATTTTTCCCTCATACTTCTGTCGGAATGGGTACGAAGTTGGCATTGAATTTCAGTTGAAATGGTATTAAATAGGTCTTAAAAAGCCTTGAGTTTAAGTTGGAGGATCCTGGGGGTACCCTGTGGAGTAGTTTAAGTCTATTTTTCTGCTATGTGAAAAAAATCTACCAAACGTCTGCCTGAGGTTGATGTCTGCTCACCTCTGTCTCCTTGTGTGTTTAAATAAAGTGCTGCAAATGGATCTGAACGCCTCTGACTCCTCGTTACACAAATACCTATGACACCACATTGATTTGGCTTTTTGTTATTGAATAACTTATACTACAACTATAACATAAATATGTGATGTAAAAGTTTAAGGGTTGATTGCTAATCTGTTTAAAAAAAAAAAATTATGTTACAGAATAAACACAAAAATATGCAATGTTAATATATGTCAGTTTATTTTTGAATACAATCTATTTGGAAACTTTTCCCATCAGATGTTGCTTTGTATTTTGTTCAGGCTTCCACAAAATTATATAACATTTAGGTGCAAATATGCAGAATAGTAAACCAAAGCTTGAAGCTAAAATGGCAAATATCTCTACAGCTACAGTGAATTTCTCAGGAGGACTGACATAAGATGGGATAAATGTGATCCATACAGCACAGAATATGAGCATACTGAATGTGATGAATTTAGCTTCATTAAATTTATCAGGCAGTTTGCGAGCCAGAAAAGCCAGAATGAAGCACAAGACAGCCAGTAGGCCAATATAACCTAGAACAGCCCAAAAACCTATATTAGAACCCAGACTGCACTCAAGAACGATCTTTTCATTATAATATTTCATATTTTTGTAGGGAAATGGAGGAGATACTGTTAGCCAAAGCACACAGATTAGAACTTGTATAAGTGTAAAAGCAAGAACACTGAGTCTTTGTTGAGGAGGCCCAAACCATTTCATGATATTACTTCCTGGAAGTGAAGCCTTGAAGGCCATTAACACTACTATTGTTTTCCCCAGAACACAAGATATACAGAGGACAAAAGTGATACCAAATGCTGTGTGACGCAACATACAGGACCACTCAGTGGGCCGACCAATGAAAGTAAGTGAACAGAGGAAACACAGAATCAATGAGAAGAGCAGCAGGAAGCTCAGCTCTGAGTTGTTGGCTTTTACTATGGGGGTGTCCTTCTTACTGTAAAAAAGAATTGCCATAAGCACAGTTAATCCTACTCCAAACAGTGAGAAAAAGACTAGCACTATACCCATAACTTCTGTGAATGACAGAAACTCTACAGCCTTTAACACACATTTATTTTTCTGAGCATTAGACCAATATTCCCCTGGACACTGCTTGCAGTCATTTGAATCTGAAAAGAAAGTAATGATACTTATAGTTAGAAACAACTCATTTGCTAAGAAACTGCATCCAGAAACTGCTATCCAAGAGTGGAAACACAAAAAGGAATGGTTTACTTTAAAATTATGAAATGTGCTAAAGATTACCTGTCTCATTACTGATTTCTCCTTCTGCACATGGAATACAGTCATAACAGCAGAAAGGTCTTCCTTTCTGTGCAGCCTTCCTAGTGCCTGGAGGACAGCTCTCACAGCACACAGACCTTGGCTTCTACATAGACAAATACATTACTCTTAGTAATGTATACTGAATGATGAATGAAAATAGATTTGCTATAATTTCTCTACTGTTGCATATTTCAGTCTTTAAATGATGCAAAGATATCGGAACAAAATCATTTGAAAGTGCTTTTACAAGAAATAATCACCGTTACCACCACAGTACTGTCCTTTTGTTTAATACTGGCTCTGCACTGTGCTCTGCTGTTGCTTTTTTGACCATAGAGGAACCAAATGTTCTATCTTGTGAATAAAACAGGTGCAGATTGTTTATTTTTAAATCTATTCTTCTTACCTTTATGTCATTTGTAAAGGACAATCAGTGCATGTATTTGACCAATTTGTTCTTCCAGTTTCAAGAAACTCTTTAGGCCAAACATGTTATTGCCCTTTACCTCTAGCTGTCCTCCAGCCCAGATTATGTTTTCAGTGTTGAGCACAAAGCGCTGATGAGGAGGAAATGAGACATCATAGTATCCCACTGGTTTAAATTGGACTGATCCATTTAAGTCTTTCTGCCAGTTTACAACTTCATATTGCGCTAATGTGGCACCGGTGCTATCAAACCACAAACGATCTCCCATCTTTACAGTGTAATTTACATTTTTCAGAGCCTCAACAACCTATTGAGAACAGGGCATTTTAAGACATTTTCAAACAGAAATAGGGCTATCCTCTTACTTTTCATTACCCTGCCGCTTATGTTTTACTTATTTTACCTGGTGTGGTTGTATTGTCAGGCCTTTCTCACAACCTGCTTGTTCTTTGCACTTGAGTAGACTGTGAAGTGAATGAGCCACAGCATAAATTGCTTTGTAGACATTGCTTGCATATCTTTGTTCAGGCTCATCTTCATTGTAGTTTTTCAGCACAAGTAGATCCTGATATTTGTTACAACTTAATGCATATTGAGAAACATTCCCCTCAGTCTGTGGGCATGGAAAAGTTGTTTCCCAGAATGCTTTCATAACATAATCTGCTAAACCTCTAATATCTATTTTTCTCACTCCAAGCCCCAATGATCCTCCCAGCACACGAAAACTGTTTGGAATGATCAGATTCTCTGCAGTTATCCATGCTTCAACTCCAATCATTTGGAGGCCTGTAATGTTATGAATATTTAGCTGCTCAAGTAGCTTATACATTTCATTATTGGTAAGAAATGCAACAATCACTTTTGCAGTGCCTTTTTTTATTGTGTCTACTACTTTTTGTAGTTTTTCTGTCTCTGTTCGGTGGAATTTCACAGAGTACTCCACACAAATTCCTTCCTCCTGGGCTGTTTTCAGAAATATTGACATTCCATTGTTTCCATAGTCGTTGTCACCGTTCACAGTTCCCACCCAAGACCAGCCAAAATGTTTTACTATGTAAGCTAGTGCTCTGCTCTGGTGGTAATCACTAGCAATAGTCCTGAAGAAAGACGGATACTCTTTTCTGTTACTCAGACACTCACATGTGGCTGCATGACTTATCTGAGGAAAAAAAGCAAACAGTTAAAAAGGCATTAGTATGGTGATTATGTCCAACTTCTGATGTTGTTTCACCTCACCACTGGAATTTTAAAGGGTCCTGTAAATCTGGACAGAATCATAGTAGCAGAAGACTCTGTTTCTCCTATGATAGTATGTATAGGAGACTGTCCACTGCATGTGTCTTCTGCTGTAAATTCTGGACCATTCATCAATGCCATAGTTGCACTCATTGAAGACATGCTTGAACCACAGCTATCATAAATTTTGTAGCCAATAGAAACATTTGGTAACAAACTTTGACTTTGGTTAATCTCCTCAATGGCGAAGATCATGGTCTGAACCATTTGAAACGCTCTTAGATTTACACTGTAAAAACATTAAACCAGTTTGTTAAACACAGACCCAAACACTTTATTTGTAAATCTTTTTAATTTAACTTGTAGTTCACACCTGAAATACATTAACATTCCACATGTTATATTATATTCTTAATATTACATATTTGCTGATTATATAAAATAGTTTCCAAAGTAACTAACCTTGAGCATTAAATAAGCGGAGGTTTTTGTGTAAACTCAAATAAAGGTAATTTCTCTATGAGGTGGACTGAAAAAAGTGCTCCAATAGTTACGTCTCCATCCTTGGATAACAACGGGTACTTTGGGTCCCCCATCATTCGGCAAAGATACTTTTCTGCCTTTGCATGACATTGAAAGATAAGCAAGAGTGTGTAAAGAAAGACAGACATCGCAAAGATTGAGCTCCACTGTGGTCCCATGCAACTGACCTGATCAAATGTTTGCACTTTTATAGGAATAATTAATATGGATGATTGATTTGGTAATTTAGCCAATGAACTCATAGGGCAGAACATGTGTCAGGTCAAGTAAGGGTGCAATAGAGCCATGCTAATATGATAGAGTTTGATTTGTTTCACAAGGTAGTAAATTCTAATATCCAAATATGAGTGTGTATTTTGTAGGTGGGTTTTTTAATATCAAAGGTTTTTTTCTTTCAGTTTATTTTTTTTTTAAACAATATATTACTTGTATAAAGTGTTTGTAAAGGAAAGTGTACATTTGAGGTTTTTAAGGATTTTTTTTAACGACTTCAATTAGGTTTCTGCAGTTCTCTTAAAAGTTTGTTTACCTAAACATGGAAGTGCAGTCATCAATTACTCACGTTGTTCCAAACCCATAAGACTTTTTTTTTTTTTGACCGGTACAAAACTTGGTAAAGGTTTTGCCACTTGTTATGTTAATACTTTCATTTTCTCATAGTTTTTAAGTAAAACATGTTTTGGAAAAGATATATTTCATATAAATGTAGAAAATAGTATATTTGTGCATTTTTCATTACAATAAACTTCTATAACTTTTTTTTTGTTAAAATAATACTCAGCAATAATCTGCTAAGTGTTTTCATTAAAAAGAGAAACGTGATTAGGGGGCGCTGTGGAGCATGGATAGTGAATAGATGCGTTCCTCACCTGCTCCTGCACTTAATTCAGAAATTACTGCACAATCTGCTTTATGCACATATATTTGTTGTAAATATAAGTCTATAGTGCTTGCTAGTGTAACCCAGGTTACCAGCAGACAGAGACAAAATAAACTTCAAATTGAACAACAGAGTTAAAGTATGAAAGCGGCTGACAGAACAAATATAAGACTGCAAACAAATTATTTAATTATATAGAAATATAAAAAAATATAAAATATTGAATGTTATAAATATGTCCAATAGCGTTATCTTCCTTTGCAAAGCCTCCAATGAGAACCGATTTTGAATGATGTCATTGAAACGTCCGCTATCGCGGCACTTTTAGAGATCAGCGCTTTCTAGATCTTTCCTTTTCTCCGTGAACCTCTGACGCGAGCGGATGTCTGTTCTGCTCCGGGAGATTTGAAGCTCCAAATTGAGTTGAGAACTGACGTAAGAGTTGTTTAAATGTCTCTAAATCATTTATATGACGATGATGTAGAAATAAGTAGCAGTTAAAATGAGTGAGGTGATGTGATTGTTCACATTATGTGTTGACCGCATGTTAATGACGCATTATAAGCGCTAGCTTAAAGCTAATGTGATGTGTGTCGTGTGTATGTATCTCTAACGAAGGATTCAGAGAGAAGATGTGTATGCTTGAGTGACATTTTGAGAACGTGTATCATCTGGAACTTCCCTGTTATTCCGATGTGCATGTAAACGAGTTCCTTGGTGAGTTAATATAGTTTCAATGCTTCTCATTTCAGTATGGTTCAACAAGGTTCATTAGAGATCATATTAAGTGTGTTACATCAAATTATTGCTTATTTGGTGCAGTATTAATAGCAAATACAGTGTAAATTGAAAAATCGTACATTGGCCATTTCAGTTGAATTAATGCCATGAAGTGCAAAGTGTGTGTTAAATAAGATGTTTACAAGCAAGTATGCAAAGAAAAATGTTTATTTATTGCACAAAGACATTTTATTGCACAGACTTCTATGAATGGACAGTATTTGCTGTGTTTTATTAGAAGTGTTGTATAAACTGAATTGATTTGTATATAATGTCAAATGCTAATTGATATTTTGGCCTTGTATTTTCAAGGCCAGGTTTTTGTTCTTCTGACTTTGTTTCCATGTGGGTACTGTGATGTCAGCTGATGAGTGTGATCCGTTCCGCCTGTGAATCGAACGAAGTGTGAATCATTCCTGGATTGTGGACTGTCTCAGTTCTTCCTGTGTGCTTTACAGTGGGGCTGGACTGGCGAGCCGCCCATTTACCGAATCCTTTGACTTCCCTGTTGAAAGAGAAATTGAAACTGAACTTGCGCATCTTCGGACGGTAGGATTAGAATCATACATCGATTCATTCTGTTCTACCCAGCACAGAATTGGAGACTGAATTAAGTACCTCAGGAACTTTTGGGACTGAGTTTATGAATTGATCTGTTCAGTGAGAAACATCGGACTTTTGGACAATTCTGGGAATTTTACGTTCAGAGTGAATGTAATTTTGTTTTTGTTTTTTTTGTTTAACTTTTCTGTTTTTTTCCCTTACATCGGTGTGAGGTTACATGGGTAAATGGTATCACCATAAAGAAAATAAGTCAATTAGAAGGTTTAAAACTAAAAAGAAATATCCACTTACCTCAATAACGAGAAACAGCCATAAATCCTTGAAAGGAAGTGAAGGGAAAATCAACAACCTTGAGAAACAAAACTTCTGTATTAATTATTTCATATTGTTTCAATATGAATTTCAAACTTGTTCTTACCTTATCTTGTTTGTCTGAGTGTTCACTGCTGCTGCATTATCTCTCTCCCTGGACGAACCTAAATCTTTTGAGCCCACTGGTCTGTTAGTAAAGTTTGACGCAAAGTAGTTATCACGTGTCACGGGTTATAAGTAAATTTTGGCGAGCCAGCCAGGAGAGAAGATTGTTTGCAGCAATAGTGATTCGGTTTTGAGTCCAAACTGAAGAAAAAACAACGGAAAGAGACAATATAACTATACATATATATTTCACACTTACACTCTAATAGAACATTGACGACATGGATATTGTAAAGAGAGAGAACGTAGATGTTTCAAACGCCGTGATAGTCAGCGGTTTAACATTTACTGAAACAGATCAGGACTTAGAAACATGGTTGCTGAGATATGGTAGCATTAGTCGCAACCTTCTCATTGATGACCCAAACTCTGAATTCCATCAACATGCCATTATAGAGTTTACTTATAGCTCTGCTATGAAAACACTAATGCCCCTGCTGCCTGTAACAATGGTCAGTACGTCAAACCCAGATACCACTTTCATAGTGCGTGCCTTAAGCTGTGTCTACCCTCAGGTAGCTAGTGACAGTGCCACTAAGCTGTATTTGGAAGAACTACAAACTATTGCTAGCGCTAGTGGAAAATCAATTGAAGAAGTGCTCCAGGAGGAATTAAAGAGGATTAAAGCTGGCTGTTCAGTTGCTGCACCCATATCTGCTTCAGATGAAAGAGTGGAGCATCCACATGTTGCAGACTCCCAAACTCGTGACAGTAGCACTACCAGTTCACTGGATGGACAGTCGTCCCCAGCCAAATTACAGAAAGTGACAACCGAACAAGTAGCCCCTCCCTCAAATGAATCTGAAACATCACAAAACCTGTCCAAGGAAAGATCCAGCCATAGAACTAGCTATCCTGCTCCTACAGTTTTACCTCCTGCAGTACTTACCATGGACATGATTGATCCGCCCAGCGTGCAAAAGGTGATAGTTGAACACATTGTCAGAACTAATGACTCTGCTACATTGCAACCTGCCTTTTTCCGTCTCAGGTCGTTCTCTGGGAAAGTTCCAAGGCCAGCAAACGAACCAGATTTCGACACGTGGCGGGCAAGTGTTCAATTCCTTTTAGAGGATCCCTCCATTTCGGATTTGTCTCGCACGAGGAGGATACTGGATAGTCTGCTTCCTCCTGCAGCTGATGTCATTAAACATGTGAGTCCCCAGTCTTTACCTTCAGTTTACTTGGAGTTGCTAGAGTCTGTTTACGGATCTGTGGAGGATGGCGAAGAGCTGTTAGCAAAATTCATGACCATGCTACAGAATCAAGGGGAAAAGCCTTCCAGTTATTTGCATCGGTTGAAGGTTATGTTGAGCACCACTGTAAGGAGAGGCGGTAATGCGGAGTGAGCAAAACCGCTGTCTGATAAAACAATTCTGCCGTGGATGCTGGGATAATGAGTTAATCTCCAGTTTACAGCTAGAGAAGAAAAAGATCAACCCACCTTCTTTCGCAGAAATGGTAGTACAAATTCGCACGGAAGAAGACTGGCAAGCCTCAAAGGAAGACCGAATGAGGAACTATTTCGGATTTAACAAACCTGGTAATGCCCCCAAAATGAGAACTGCCACTCATCAAATGTCAACTTACTCCCGTACTCCTCATGCAGTTGGTGAAACAGTCCAAGGAATGGACACTATGCAGTCTCAGATGTCTGGAGCCAATGCTCAGGCTGCTGCCATGCAAACCTCCAATTACCAGAAATGCCAGCCGGACCATTCCAAAAATCCTGAATTGATCCAGCTGAAGAAAGAACTAATAGAACTGCAAGCAGAAGTAGAGGCTATGAGAACATCCATCTCTGGTAAAGGGACGAAAGAAACCCCAGCAGCTAAGGAAATAGCAGGACTGAGGAAGCAAGTGGCAGAGTTAAAGGTTCAGTTGTCAACTCCTGAAACACCACAACATCGGTCGGGAATGACAGCAAGGTTTCAGTATAGGCCAACCGGGAGAGGTGAGAACAACCAATTCAGAAGTGGTTCAGTGACAGTTACTCGTCCTCGTCCTGGATACTGCTTCAGATGTGGGGAGGATGGACACCTCGCCATCAATTGCGAAAATGACCCGAACCCTTCTAAGGTAGATGAGAAGAGGCGCCAGTTGAGAGAAAAACAAGCCCAGTGGGACCTAAATAACCAAGCCACTACTACTCAGTTAAACACCAGACAGTCTCTGTAGCAGGGCATATGGAGACTGAGACGAAGCATCATTGCCCTAAAACCAAACTGCCGAAAGGACTAATTGGAATGAAATGTACTGCACGAATCTATATCGACACAATCGAAGTGAACTGCCTTTTAGACACGGGTTCCCAGGTGACTACAATTCCATTGTCGTTTTACAAGAATAACTTGTCGCATCACCCCTTGAAACCTCTGGAATCTTTGCTGGAAGTGGAGGGAGCCAACGGGCAATCAGTGCCATACCTTGGGTATGTGGAGTTAATTTTAATGTTTCCCAAAGAGTTCCTAGGAACAGACGCCGAGGTTACCACGCTAGCTCTGGTGGTTCCGGATTTGGTAAACGTACCACAAGTTCTCGTCGGTACAAACACCTTGGATGCACTTTACTCCAGTTATGTGCAGGAAGAGACTGTCAGCCGCAATGTAACTTCCAACGGGTATGCAGCTGTATTGAAGACACTTGATATGAAGCATCAACAGTCATGTGCCGAAACCCTGGGATGTGTCACGTTTAAAGGGACGGTCCCCGAAACTGTGTCAGCAGGAAGCACTGCCGTTCTTGATGGAGTGGTATACCTGAGTTATCTTCCATCAGAGAAACTGACTGTTCTAAGTCCTCCCACAATATCGTCGCTGCCTGGTGGTTTATTAGTCGCTAGTGTGTTGCACACCTTACCTGGTAAACGGTTCTTCTCTTTGCCTGTGGTAGTCAAGAATGAAGCCCAGACTGACATAGTAATCCCTCCCAGGTCAGTAATTGCGGAAATGCATGCTGTCCAGCAAGTGGTGAACAAACCGGTAACCAGTGACAATGGTGAAACGAGAGGAAGGCCTGGAAGTTCTCAGATAACTTTCGATTTTGGAAACTCTCCATTGCCCCCCGAATGGAAATAACGGATATCCGCCTTGCTGAACTCTATGCCTGAAGTGTTTGCTTTGACAGACATGGATTATGGGCACACTGATAAAGTGAAGCACCGAATTAAATTGAGTGACGGAACTCCTTTCAAACATAGAGCTCGTCCCCTTCACCCACAAGACATTGAAGCTGTCAGGAAACATCTACAGGAGTTGTTAGCAGCAGGTATTATACGAGAGTCTGAGTCCCCATTTGCATCCCCCATCGTAGTCGTCCGAAAAAAAGACAACTCAGTGCGGCTATGTATTGATTTTAGGAAGTTAAACGCTCAAACCATACGAGATGCATATGCCCTCCCAAACCTGGAGGAAGTGTTCACCATGCTAACCGGTTCCAAGTGGTTCTCTGTTCTCGATCTTAAGTCTGGGTACTACCAGATTGAAACGGATGAAGCAGACAAGCAGAAGACCGCGTTTGTATGTCCTCTTGGGTTCTGGGAGTTCAACTGTATGCCGCAAGGGATCACGAACGCGCCCAGCACATTTCAGCGGCTTATGGAGCATTGTATGGGTGACTTGAACAGAAGAGAAGTCTTAGTCTTTATCGATGATCTTATCATTTTCTCTGAAACCCTTGAGGAGCATGAACGTCGACTGACACAAGTCTTGAATCGCCTGAAAGAGTACGGATTGAAGCTCTCACCCGAGATATGCAAATTCTTCCAGACATCCGTACGCTATTTGGGCCACATTGTTTCACAGAACGGTGTCGAAACTGATCCATCAAAGATTGAGGCTATTAAAACCTGGCCAAGGCCCCAGAACCTTCGAGAACTAAAATCCTTCTTAGGATTTACAGGATATTACCGGAGGTTTGTTAAAGATTTCTCCAAGATTGCAAAGCCGCTTAACAACCTTACCGCTGGCTATCCTCCGGTGCGAAAGGGGAAAAAGAAGGATAAAGATCATACTTACTTCAATCCAAAAGACTCTCTGGGTGACGATGGACGACTGAATGTCAACAGGCATTTGAAGGTCTTGTGGACAGGCTAACATCGGCTCCTGTGTTGGGATATGCAAATCCGTGTCTGCCCTACCTGTTGCATACAGATGCTTGTGCCACGGGTCTAGGGGCAGCTCTGTACCAAGAACAGCAAGGACACATGAGGGTGATAGCTTTTGCCAGCCGTGGATTAACAAGATGTGAGGCCAAATATCCTGCCCACAAATTGGAATTTCTGGCCCTCAAATGGGCAGTAACCACAAAATTCCACGACTATTTGTATGGAGCAGACTTCACCGTGGTAACTGATAGTAATCCCCTCACGTACGTGCTAACATCAGCTAAACTGGATGCTACCAATTACAGATGGTTATCCAGTCTCTCAACGTACAGCTTTAAGATCCGATACAGAGCTGGAGCACAAAATCAAGATGCGGATGGATTGTCCCGTCGTCCCCATGGTGAACCATCAAACGATTTGGAATCTAAAAAAGAGCAAGAACGAATCAGACAGTTCACTCTACATCATCTTGAAGACAACACTGAGACAATCTTACCTGAAGTAGTGGAGGCTATATGTGGGAAACATCAAGTCAATCAGTCCCATCATTTTCAGTCTTTCCCGCTGACATTGGTAGAATCCCTGAGCAAAGGCCTTACCTCCAGAAATCCAGAAAGAAGATGGTCATGGTCTCCCAGAGATACCTTACCTGTCCGAAGAGGATCTTATCAGGAAGCAGCAAGCTGACCCTGAAATTAAAGAGGTAGTTGGTTACTTGGAGTCTAACAACAAGCCTTCAAACATGAAATTGCACTCACCTGAAGTAACCTTGTGGATGAGACAATGGAACAAGCTTGAGCTGAAGAATGGGTTGTTATATCGGAAGAGGATGGATAGAGACAAAGTGCTGAACCAATTGGCTTTACCTGAGGATCTTCGAGACCTTGTACTTACCAGTCTTCATGATGACATGGGCCACCTGGGTTTGGAGCAAACTCTCGATCTTCTACGCTACAGGTTTTATTGGCCAAAGATGGCAACCGACGTTGACAAAACGATCAAAGGGTGCGAGCGCTGTGTTCGTCAGAAAACACCTCCACAGAAAGCCGCTCCCTTAGTGAACATCCAGACTCGAAGGCCACTAGAACTAGTTTGTATGGATTTTCTGTCGCTGGAACCAGACAGCAGTAACACTAAGGATATTTTGGTAATTACGGACCATTTTACCAAGTACGCTGTTGCCATTCCTACGCGTAACCAGAAAGCACAGACAGTTGCTAGATGCCTGTGGGATAATTTCTTTGTTCATTACGGGTTTCCTGAGAAGCTGCTCAATGATCAGGGGCCAGACTTTGAATCCCGTACTATCCAAGAACTGTGTAAAATTGCTGGCATCCGCAAAGTGAGAACCACCCCGTACCATCCTAGAGGGAACCCGGTGGAGCGTTTTAATCGAACTCTTTTGCAGATGCTCATTGGAAAGATCATGTCAGACCATTGGTGCATGCATTCAACTGCACCAGGAGCGATGTAACTGGATACTCGCCATATGAGTTAATGTTTGGGAGGCAGCCTCGATTGCCAATCGACCTTGCTTTTGGGCTTCAAACCAACTCCCATTTACACTCTCATTCGCACTATGTGAAAGCTCTAAGGAGTCGATTAGAGGAAAGCTACAGAATTGCTTCTCACAATGCATCCAAAGTGGCCGATAAGAACAAAAGGCGCTTTGACAGAAATGTCTTATTCTTTTTTAAGACATCCCCAGAGCAATTTAAATATGTGTTAGAGAAATAAAATCAATCATCCAATAATAATAATAATAATTAAAATTGAAACAATTATATTTTATTGCATTTGGAGAGTTATTCACCCAAAATGAAATGAAAACAATGGAAAAATTGAATGTACAATGGTGGGTTAAGCCATGCAGCGTTTGGTCCATATCACTGCAAAAACAGTTAACTACAGCATCCCACACATTTATATTTTCTTGAAATGCTTTTTTACATCATGGATAAGTCTACCTAAGACACCATTATAATGATGTACACCTAACCAGTGGTGGCACTCTATCATTTTGAGGTGAGTTTTCAAGGACTCAAGAGTACGGTTCCCTTTCAGTCGATAACGTCGGACATAGTCGACGTCGACTGAATGGGGGATACCGCCCGGGAGCCTATCACCTTCGAGTACTATTGAACGAGCCAATGGAATTGGCGTGCGTGATTCGCATCACACACTCCACCCCCGCGGCGCGGGTATAAATACGGGAGTGGATGCACGCACTAGTTGCCTTTTGCTTTGGAGCCGATCGTTTGATGTCTCTGAGAGTGCTGTTGTTACAACGAGCGAGTGTGTCGGTGTTCTTCAGGAAGACCCTCCCAGTGCTGGTGGTTTCCACAGCGTGAGTGCAGTGGTGATCGCGAGCTTTGAGCTCTCAACTGCTGTTTTAACAGCAACAAATTCTAAAGGTTTGTGTGTGTTGACAGCTGGTTAGAGGGCGGAAAAGTGAGTGCTTCACTGTTTCAGTTCACTCTTCAGTGTTGCCGCGGTCCGGCACTGGTGACGGGTCCTATTTCCTGAAAGAGCAACACGGGTGCCTTTGCGTCTTTTCAAGTTGTCCAGACTGATCTCATGAAATGGCGTATGTATGACACGCCAATACGTATTTCCATTTTTGGCGTGCTATCAACACGCATAATCGCTTTTCAGCGTGTTTATCAACGCCTTTGACTTAACGTTATATTACTGTATTATGTATATATAAATATATGACCTACCCCAACCCCGTCCCTAAACCTACCCGTCACTGGGGTTAATACCATTTATGAGTCTTCTCCTACCATCCTAGGAAAAGAAATATCGCTCCAAAGATGTAGATATAGATTTTGCTTCGTTTCGCTCGGACTTTTAACGGCGTACACATACACGCGGAATCACTCGGACATTTAATGGCGTAGACATACACGCAAAAGATTTCGGCGTGGACATACACGCGGATAGCTCAAAATGCGTATAGATAACACGCCACTTGACTTAAAAGGGGCGTGTATGTTTACGTAAAGTCATGATGTCATGTTGCGATGTCATTCCACCTGTGCGTTTTGTTGTGGTGGGGGATGAAGGCCCACCTGAGAGTGGCACCTCCTTCGCTTCATTTACCCCTCCAACTCGAGGTCAGCGCCGAAAGGGTCACAATAAGAAGTCTGTGTCTAGAGATGCAGCGGGTGAGCTGACTATGTTAATGAGACACATAACTATCTAAAAATATTATGCTGAATAGTAAAGTTGTTGTACTTCTCTGTACCTCTCAAAACCACATGAGAGAGCAATGACAAGGGTCATTGTCCACAAATACAAAGGAACTATTATATCATGCTTCCAAAGGAAAAGCAGGACTACACTTGCTGGACCAGCAAGTCACACTCGTGATATTGGAATAACAGTCATATGCCTTATTGAAATAACAGTCATGTGTTTTTACATTTGTACTGTATGTATGTATGTGCCTTCTGTTAACTATGCTGACGACGGCTGGATTTACACGATAAAAGAGGAGACCTGGACAGGACTCATTTGCTCTTCCTTGCAATCTCCAGTCCGGTACACCAGCAGTTATCGGATGCAAGAAGCTTTAAGCCTAGCTAGTATTACTCTGTTAGAATTTGTACTCCTTTTGGAATCTGTAACAAGTATTCTTTTTCATTTTGATTCTTTTAATAAATATTGTTAAACATTTATTATAATCATCTTGACTGGACCTTGGATTCTTGAGTACGTGTCACATTCTTCTTTCCGGATCAGGAAGATCCCGACTGAAGGAAACGACCAGAGGGTGAGCATTCTTTTGATATAAGAATAAGCACTGTGAGATTTGATTGATTAAAAAGCCTAGCCAAAGAGGCAGCTTACGACAGGGTTATTGTTGTATAGCGAACACGGTTGAAGAGTACCTAAAAAAGTAGACTTATACTATAAAGGGGAAATCTATTATATTTATAATTTATTATCTTTATAATAGAATACGAATTTATAGAGACTGATCGCTTAACTCTTAAAGGCACGACTAAAGGATAGGCTCTTTAGTTACCGCGGGATTATCCATATGTCCTGGGTAGGATGTAGGATAATTTGGAACGGTATTAATCGCGACAACCTTTACAGTTTCTGGATGCGGTCGTTCCCTTTTCCTCTCTGACGGTCACAATTGTTGCCTCACATGTTTGAGCTGTATGTTTATGTGTATATAAATATGTATACATATATATTTATATGTTCAGCATGCTGAGGCAGCTTTTGTGGACGGCTCATGTTCTCATTACGGGAATATGACTGTCGCGATGTTGAGATCGAGATTTGCCTTCGTCTGCGAAGCGCGAGTCCCCATTACCATGCCCCACCCCCGGGTGCCGTGTTGGATGGGTGATCGGAGGATAGTGTTGCGGCGATCTGCTGGGAGGTGTGTCTGCGTGTGGGTGCAGCACCCTTGGTTCTACATGCAGGACAGCGAGTGTGCAGCGCGCCTCAGCAGGTGAAAGAAATTACAATTACTAATTAGCAGAGACGCCAGAAAGCTTCAGACAATGGAAGCAGGGAAGTTTTTATTCAGCTTTGCAATGCAGCTAAGAACAGTGGAAGAAAGAAGATTTCGCTAAAGAATCACGGATAAAACTCGTGGGAAAAGGAAAAGATTGAAAGGGCTACCGGTAAGCTCACGTCTCTTTACTGGTCTCTGAGGACTGCAAATGGATTCTCTGGCTACGTAGTAGTCTGTATGGGCACGCGAAATGTGTGGTCTGTTAAGGGCATTGTTAATTGCACTATTAATAGGTTGAGGCTAAACATTTCTGTACATTGGGTAAACTTAGAATAACAGGTTAATGTAAGAAGAAATGGGGCTAAAAGTAGAGCTGGCTTTCAGGAGATGTGACGACTCGGCTGTGTTATCTCCCTCTGGGAGTGGTTCTCGCTGGTTCTCAGCCGCCGCCCCAGTGCCTTTCTTTTCCGAAATGCATGGAGAGCTTATCAGGTGGTGAACGCCACCATTCTCTGCCAGAAACTGCCTGAATAGCTTTTCCCCCTCACTACCCTTGATGGAGGAACGGTGAATGGTTGCGAGGTGTCCCTCCATTGGAGCGGTCTGTCATGACACAGGTGAACCTGTGTCTGGTGGCCGCTGCCTTTTGGGGGGATCCTCCCCCTCCCCTGGGTCCCAAGAGGGCTAGTCTGGTGGGTGTGACCCTGTATAGCCTTACACCCCTCAGACCCCCATTGGTCGCCAGCAGGCAGCTTGGTGCGTTCGAGGACCCGGTCATCCACCTTCTCATGCGCCCCCTGCCGCTAGTGGAGACAGGTAAGTGTTGCACAGCACACTAACACCACACTCTCCACTTTGCTGCCCCACCTCAGGCTAGGCTATCCCGCTCAAGTCAGTGATAATCATCACATTAGGTGTTGAGCAGTGCTCCTGACTTGTGCATAGGGATATGAATCGAGAACCGGTTCTTCTTCAGAACCGGTGCCCAGTGAATCGATTCCTTGGAACCGTTAGCATGCCTGGTTAACGATTCCGCTTATCGTTTCCGCTCGTTGCAAATGTGTCATGACGTCACACACGCGCTGCGTTGTTTTAGTTCAGAACGCAGAAAACATGGCATCGAGGCACAAGCGCTCTAAAGTTTGATTATATTTCACGCGAAAAGACGACAACATATGAGGCGCCGTCTAGAGCTTAAATCAAACTTCATTCACACACACATAGGCCTATATGAAACACTTGCATACACTACGTAGCCAAACATACATGTATACTGCTGAATGCACAAACAAATACATATGAAATGCACAACGACACACCTAAAGTCGCTCACGCACAATCGCACATACTTTACACGCAAACTCTACACACACACAAACTCTCCACGCACATACTCATATGAGACGCGCGCGCGCACACAAACTCTCCACGCACATACTCATATGTACATGTTTGTATTTTTAAGAGAATAATGTTTATGCGTGGTTATAAAAAAAAAAAAAAAGAAGACCACAAAACACATACTAAATATGGGTAACACTTTATTTTAAGGTGCTTGTAATAAGCAGTAATTAACCGTTAATAAGACACTTATAAGACCTTATAAGATGCATGTAAGATGCATATAAGATGCATATAAGCATTAACTACTTCATATAACTTCTGAGGACGCTTTGTTTCACTTTTCCCGCTCCACTCAATCGTGCCGCCGACGAACCTCACGACAGTTACAGCCAGGGTGAGTGTAGACTCCATCCCCTGGGGTCCAGCTGGGTCATGACCACTCCGGGGCCGCTCAGTTGCCTCTCCGGGTTCGTCTTGTGCTTTAATTAACCCTTATATGAAGTAGTTAATGCTTATATGCATCTTATATGCATCTTATGAGGTCTTATAAGTGTCTTATTAACTTTTAATTACTACTTATTACAAGCACCTTAAAATAAAGTGTTACCCTAAATATGTATCCACAAGACTTTTGACTAATGGATGTTGTCGCTTCGAGTTCTGGCTTCAAAATGATGTGAAAATCATCCTGCCTAATCATTCACATAACACAATAGATTGATTAAAATTGTGAAAAACATTTTTTTGTTTGCCAAGGCAATATGCGAATGGGCGTCAACTGCCCAACCCCTTTGTGAATAATTAGTTGGTTCACACCTGAGAAGACAAAGACACCCTGCATATTAATGAGCCTTTCATTCAGGTGTGAGAAAGAATGCAAGGACCCCAAAGAATGAAAGAACAATATATATACTGTATATATATATACACATATACATACATACATACATACATAAACACACATACATAGTTCAAAGTTAGAGTTGGAAACATCTTGAAAAGAAAATTGTCTTTTACCATAAATGTCTTTGTTCCAATGCAAGCTATATCAAAATAATGAATCCTCAACTTTGAAATATGTATGATTAAACTAACACTATAACTGTAACGGCAAAAACCACAGAAGCAATAATGCAAGTGAAAGAAGTTTTAATCTCAGTTCACGGTCAGAAGACACAAAACAAGACTGGTAGCGCAGGGACAAGATGGTCAGGGTTCCGGTGATGAGTCTTGAAGTGAAGTGAAGTGAAGATCCAGGTGAGGTGATGAAATCCACGGCAGTGATAATCCCAGGGAAACACGAACAAGACACGAGCTGACACGCCGACAGGAAGGATCATCCACACACACACACACGAAGGACTTCCAACAACGATCTGACAATGAGAGTACAAAACTGTGAGTATAAATAGGGGATTGAATGAGCTGCAGCTGGTGAGTGGATAATGATCAGCTGGAGCACTGATCAGCTAGATCGCTGATCAGCAGAACGGAGTGGTAACGCCCACTCACACACACACAGATAACAACAGAAACACGAGACAAGGAATCAATGAATTTATGAACCGTGACAGTACCCCTTCTCCTAAGAACGCCTCCTGGCGTTCCCAGACTCCCTTACCTGTCGATTGTAATCATCAATAAGGGAATGATCCAGGATGTCTCTAGCCGGTACCCAACTTCTCTCCTCCTGACCGTAACCTTCCCAGTCCACCAAGTACTGGAATCCGCGTCCCCTCCGCCACGAGTCCAGAATACGATTTACCGAATAAGTGGGTTCCCCTTCTACGAGTCGCGGCGGAGGAGGAACCGGGACTGGCGGATTAATACGAGAATAAAACGCGGGCTTGATCTTGGATACATGGAAGGCGGGATGAATCCTCCTGTACACTGGAGGCAATTTGAGGCGGACTGTCACCGGACTAATGATCTTGGTGACAGTAAACGGGCCAATGAATTTGGGAGCAAGTTTATTAGAAACAGAGCGGAGAGGAATGTTCTTAGTAGAAAGCCACACTTTTTGACCAACGACGTATACGGGAGGCTTTGACCGGTGGCGATCGGCCTTGGCCTTGGTGCGCTCCCCCACCTGGAGTAAAGTCTCACGGGCTCTAGTCCAGGTGCGGTGACACCTCTGGACAAAGGCGTGGGCAGGGGGGAACCGCGACCTCGGATTCCAGACTGGGAAAAATAGGTGGCTGGTATCCTAAACTACACTCAAACGGAGACAGACCCGTAGCTGACACTGGTAACGTATTGTGGGCGTACTCCACCATAGACAGTTGCTGGCTCCAAGAGGAAGGATTCTTGGAGACCAAACATCGTAACACTCTTTCCAGATCTTGGTTGGCTCTCTCGGTTTGACCATTGCTCTGGGGATGAAACCCTGAGGACAGACTAACAGTCGCTCCCAGTAATCTACAAAACTCTTGCCAAAATTTGGACACAAACTGGGGTCCTCTGTCGGAGACCACGTCTGTCGGGAGGCCATGAACAGGGTTCCTGCACACTTTTGAAAGTCAAATTTAAGGCTTTTTAAGACCTTTTTAAGACCTCAAGAAATCAAATTTAATACCGTACATTAGGGCTGTGCAGTATTGACAAATATGTCTTGATATTTTCAACGTTTTGTTGATAATAATTAGATGATATTTTACTGATTGTGTTTTTGTGCTGGTGCCATGGCTGGTTTAGGTCTGTTGTTGACAGCTGACTCACGAAGATATTCATATTTTTCATATTCTATGCAGTGGTCAGTTCACAGCAGTGACAGAAATTAATATTTTAATTAAGAGGCAATATTTGCCACCTTAAATTGATTTTTTCAGGGGCATTTTCACCTATATATGGACATTTTTTCTAAACTTATTTAGAGTTATGCATCACCTTTAATGTCAAATACTATCATTCAAATTAAATTATACAGTAATTATACAATAATACTTAATTATATAATAATCATACAGTACCACTGTTACCAGTCAAATTAAATCATTCAATCAAAATCCATCTTTGCAGTGCAGAGGTGACAGAAGCAGCATCAGAAGTGGCATTAATATATTTACACTCCATTTACAACTGCATAAATAAAGCTATGATATATATATATATATATATATATATATATATTTTTAAATCAATATTCAATATTTAAATATGAAATGATTTCTAATTTTAACATTTTATTTAAAGGGTAGCCTACTTTAAATATGAAACCGCAGCGGCAAATCACTGTCTTAATAAGTGAGTTGAGGGAGTCATTCATTCAACCGATTCGTTCAAACGGCTAATTCATTCGGGAAAGAAGCAAGTGATTCGTTCAAAACGCGGATTTCAGTCAAGAAATCATCGCTGTGTTGCATTGAGACTCTGCTACGGTTTCATTTTAAAATTATAGTCGGCGAAATAAAGGGAAAACAAACAATATTTACAATATTGTGTCTAAAAAGTAGTTTCAATGTTAACTTATTGTTAATTTAACTGTTGTATAACATATCACACTTGGAATCGTGCAGGGGAAAACGGCACTCTTTCTGATGTGATATTCTAATATAAGAACATAATATGATATAAATATAAGACAAAAACTAATTTGGGGACATAACAGTTACACTGCACACATCACGCAGTGAAAGCACGAGACAAATGCGATGTCAGCTCGCAGTGCCTCGTACATTGTTAAACCAATGATTACAATATCATAATAGACAATACACATCGCACACCATACGCACATAAAGAATGAACTTACAACTGAACTGACATTTACGACCTTTCTTCTTCTCTCCTCTCGCGTGCAGGAGACAGTTACTGCCGCGACTCGCGAGTGACGCGAAATGTCACGTGAACTAGCAAATCCACAAAGATAGAATAATAAATAAATAAAAATACGTACGCTAATTAGATAGTTTTCATTTGGAAAGCTTTTAGATATGTCTAAGTCAAAGTGTCATCTAAAATTTAAGACCTTTCATAAGTAAAAATAAGACTTTATAAGACTTTTTATGGTCTTAAATTAAAAAAATCTAATTTAAGACTTAAGACTTTTTAAGGATCAGCGGGAACCCTGATGAATACGAAAGACGTGATCTACGACTATCAACGCCGTCTCCTTAGCTGAGGGTAATTTGGGTAAGGGAATAAAGTGAGTTGCCTTCGATAATCGGTCCACCACGGTTAAAACCACCGTGTTACCCTGAGAGGGTGGGAGGGCGGTGATAAAATCTAGCGCGATATGGGACCAGGGTCTCGAAGGAACAGGCAGCGGTTGAAGTAACCCATCTGGGGGTCGATTGGAAGTCTTACCAGTGGCACAAACCGAGCAAGCCAAAACAAAACTGTGGATGTCACGAGCCATACGTGGCCACCAGAATCGTTGCTTGACTAAAAAACTAGTACGGTTAACTCCCGGATGGCAAGCCACGTCAGACCTTAATTCCTCTGGCACAAATAACCGGTTCGGTGGGCAGGCGGGCGGAGGCATTACCCCTTCTAAGGCCGTCTTGACCTTCGATTCGACCTCCCATACGAGTGTGGAGACGACTAGATTCTCCGGTAAAATGCACTCGGGAGTAGACGGGCGTTCGGATCGATCAAAAATGCGCGATAAAGAATCGGGTTTGATGTTCTTGGAACCCGGGCGGTACGAGAGAGTAAAGTCAAAACGTCCGAAAAAAAGTGCCCACCGAGCCTGCCTAGAGTTCAATCTTTTGGCAGTTCTGATATATTCCAAATTCTTATGGTCGGTCCAGACGATAAAGGGTACCCCTGACCCCTCCAACCAGTGGCGCCATTCCTCCAACGCTAACTTGACTGCCAACAACTCTCTGTTACCAATATCATAATTGCGTTCGGCAGGGGATAAACGATGGGATAAAAACGCGCATGGATGAACTCTGTCGTCTGTGGGAGAATGCTGAGATATCACCGCTCCTACCCCCACCTCTGACGCGTCGACCTCCACCACGAACTGCCGTGATGGATCAGGGGTGATCAGGATAGGGGCCGAAACAAAGCGGTCCTTCAGTTTGGCAAACGCTGCATCAGCAGCGTCTGACCACCTGAACTCAGTTCTGGGGGAGGTCAAGGCAATCAGAGGCGAGGCCAGTTGGCTGAAATTGCGTATAAAACGCCGGTAAAAATTGGCGAATCCCAGAAACCTCTGTAGGGCCTTACGGGAATCTGGGATTGGCCAATCTACCACAGCCTTAACCTTCTCGGGATCCATGCGAATTCCCTCAGACGACACAATGTATCCTAGAAATGGAACAGACTGTGCATGAAAAACGCATTTCTCCGCCTTGACAAAAAGCCCATTCTCTAACAACCTCTGAAGCACTCGTCGGACGTGCTGCACGTATTCCTGGAGAGAAGATGAACATATCAATATGTCATCCAGGTAGACATAAATGAACTGATCAACCATATCTCGCAGCATGTCATTGACCAGTGCCTGGAAGACTGCTGGGGAGTTGGACAGCCCGAAAGGCATGAACAAGTATTCAAAGTGCCCCCTAGGGGTGTTAAAAGCAGTCTTCCATTCATCCCCCTTTCTTATGCGGACCAAATGATAAGCATTACGTAGATCCAATTTCGTGAAGATAGACGCTCCCTGCAACCTCTCGAAGGCTGAAGACATCAACGGTAAAGGATAGGTATTCTTCACCGTGATGTTATTCAACCCTCGGTAATCAATGCAAGGTCGCAGAGATCCGTCCTTCTTCCCCACGAAAAAGAACCCCGCCCCCGCTGGAGAAGAAGAATGACGGATGAACCCAGATGCTAGAGAATCAGAAATATATTTCTCCATAGCCTCCCTCTCTGGGACAGAAAGTGAATATAACTTGCCTTTAGGCGGAGACTTACCTGACAGTAAATCTATAGCACAGTCATAGGGACGATGAGGAGGTAGAGAAGCAGCACGAGACTTACTGAACACTTCCTTCAGGTCCAAGTACTCCGCGGGCACGTTAGATAAATCCACTGCCTCCTCCTGAAACACAGAGACAGCAACAGATGAACAGGCAGACACAAGACAGGACTCATGACATCTACCACTCCATTCTAACACTGATTTCTTTAGCCAGTCGATCTTGGGGTTGTGTTCAGTTAACCAAGGGTGTCCGAGAACAATGGATGCAAGTGGTGAGTCCATGATGTAAAAGGAACATGTCTCTGTGTGGTTTCCAGATGTGGTGAGTGTGATAGGTCCGGTGATGAGGGAGATGGTAGGAAGGTCTTGACCGTTGAGTGCCTGAACTGCTATTCTACTGGTGAGTGGTAGAAGGGGAATGTTAAATTTTAGAGCAAAACCATGGTCCATGAAGTTACCTTCTGCCCCAGAATCCACCAGTGCCTGACAGTCGTGATTGTGGCCTGACCATCTTAGTCTTACCGGGAGGAGAGTCGATGTAGATGAGGTCTTTGCAGCGGAGATCCCACCCGACAGTAGCCTCAACCTTACTGCCGGGCTTGGCCTTTTACTGGACAGTTGTAAGCGAAGTGTCCAGCGGCCCCGCAGTAAAGACATAGTCCTTGGGATCTCCGCCTCTCCTTCTCCTCCCGGGAAAGCCGAGCTCGCCCGACCTGCATGGGCTCGTGATCGTAGACGGGGCTGACCGCGTCCCCGCCGCTGGATCGTGGACTCTCAGCTCCTCCCCTGGCCCGATTCGTAGGTGCTCTCCGTTCCACTCTCGATAAACGTGCATCCACACGAAGGGCCAGATCCACGAGTCCGTTGAGAGATGTTGGGAGATCCAGGGCGTAGATCTCCTTTTGAACGCGGTCAGCCAGCCCATGCAGGAACATGTCCCACTGCGCCTCCTCGTTCCAGTGACACTCTGCCGCCAGGGTTCGAAACTCGATGGAGTAATCCGATACTGATCTTTCCTCTTGACGTAACTCTGCAAGCATCCGAGCCGCCTCTCTCCCGGCAACCGCCCTGTCGAAAACCCTCTTCATCTCGGAGGAGAGTGCCTGGAACGAGGCGCAGCATGGATCCTGGTTCTCCCACACCGCCGTTCCCCAGAGAGCCGCTTTCCCAGTCAGTAATGTGAGCACAAATGCCACCTTCGATTCTTCCTGGACGAATGTGCGAGGCTGCAGGGCAAAGTGCATAGAGCAACGTGTTAGAAAAGCACGACAGAAACTTGGCTCACCATCGTAGGACTGTGGGATGGGTAGGCGGGGTTCTGACTGGGAAGCTCCCTCAGGTGGAATGAGGGGAACGGCCGGTGCGGGGGGCGTAGTGGGAGCTCGTAGCTGTTGTATCTGCTGGGTGAGCCCGGACACCTGCGCCACCAGTGCTTGGACAGCGCGTACCGTCTCATTGAGGTTCCTTTCCTGGGTCTCCATGCGCTTAATGCTGGAGTTAACAAATTCTTCCAACGGGTTCGCCTCACTCGCTGCTTCCATTATGGGTCAGATCGTTCTGTAACGGCAAAAACCACAGAAGCAATAATGCAAGTGAAAGAAGTTTTAATCTCAGTTCACGGTCAGAAGACACAAAACAAGACTGGTAGCGCAGGGACAAGATGGTCAGGGTTCCGGTGATGAGTCTTGAAGTGAAGTGAAGTGAAGATCCAGGTGAGGTGATGAAATCCACGGCAGTGATAATCCCAGGGAAACACGAACAAGACACGAGCTGACACGCCGACAGGAAGGATCATCCACACACACACGAAGGACTTCCAACAACGATCTGACAATGAGAGTACAAAACTGTGAGTATAAATAGGGGATTGAATGAGCTGCAGCTGGTGAGTGGATAATGATCAGCTGGAGCACTGATCAGCTAGATCGCTGATCAGCAGAACGGAGTGGTAACGCCCACTCACACACACACAGATAACAACAGAAACACGAGACAAGGAATCAATGAATTTATGAACCGTGACAATAACATCTTAGTTGATTAGTTTATTGACAAAACATACTATATATTTAACATATGAGCAGAAACTCCTAACAAAAGCTTATTTGATGTCTATTTTAGAGTAAAAACTTTATCCAAAACTAGTCAACGAAATGTTGTCTTTTATTTCGTCTGTAACAGTGTGTATCTGTGCGTTCATTCATTCATTCATTCATTCATTCTCACACACACACACACACACACACGATTCAAATTTAAACAGTATCCGCGCGAGACGACACTACATTCATCTGACTAAATATAGTGTGTTTACCGAGTTTATGTGGGCGTTTACACATCTCAATGTGTTGCTTCAGATATTTGCGTTTGAATAGCACGCGCTCTCCGTGGGCGTATCACATTAGCGGAATAATGAGCTGAGAGAACGATAATGAGAACGGGTGACACCTCTCTCTTTTTATATGGATTACATAAACAGAGAATATTTATTTTAGTTTTGATCAATCAGATAATTTAAAAGTACACACTTAAATGATTATAAAGATATATTGCTCATGGCTGGATGAATAGTATTCGCTGAGTTTTGTTTAAGTTTAAAGACGTGCTCCAGATAAAAAGTTCACAGAGACGGACAGGCAGACAGCATACCCTGTTTATTTTCTTTATTTTACAAAAGCACAATATTTTATTTCGATTGTAAGTGGGCACATAAAAAAGTAGACATTTAACGGTTTATTTTTTCATATTTCTTAACTCTGTATGACCAGAAATGATGGAGTAGTTTAAGTCTATTTTTCTGCTATGTGAAAAAAATCTACCAAAAGTCTGCCTGAGGTTGATTTCTGCTCACCTCTGTCTTCTTGTGTGTTTAAATAAAGTGCTGCAAATGGATCTGAACGCCTCTGACTCCTCGTTACACAAATACCTATGACACCACATTGATTTGGCTTTTTGTTATTGAATAACTTATACTACAACTATAACATAAATATGTGATGTAAAAGTTTAAGGGTTGATTGCTAATCTGTTTAAAAAAAAAAATTATGTTACAGAATAAACACAAAAATATGCAATGTTAATATATGTCAGTTTATTTTTGAATACAATCTATTTGGAAACTTTTCCCATCAGATGTTGCTTTGTATTTTGTTCAGGCTTCCACAAAATTATATAACATTTAGGTGCAAATATGCAGAATAGTAAACCAAAGCTTGAAGCTAAAATGGCAAATATCTCTACAGCTACAGTGAATTTCTCAGGAGGACTGACATAAGATGGGATAAATGTGATCCATACAGCACAGAATATGAGCATACTGAATGTGATGAATTTAGCTTCATTAAATTTATCAGGCAGTTTGCGAGCCAGAAAAGCCAGAATGAAGCACAAGACAGCCAGTAGGCCAATATAACCTAGAACAGCCCAAAAACCTATATTAGAACCCAGACTGCACTCAAGAACGATCTTTTCATTATAATATTTCATATTTTTGTAGGGAAATGGAGGAGATACTGTTAGCCAAAGCACACAGATTAGAACTTGTATAAGTGTAAAAGCAAGAACACTGAGTCTTTGTTGAGGAGGCCCAAACCATTTCATGATATTACTTCCTGGAAGTGAAGCCTTGAAGGCCATTAACACTACTATTGTTTTCCCCAGAACACAAGATATACAGAGGACAAAAGTGATACCAAATGCTGTGTGACGCAACATACAGGACCACTCAGTGGGCCGACCAATGAAAGTAAGTGAACAGAGGAAACACAGAATCAATGAGAAGAGCAGCAGGAAGCTCAGCTCTGAGTTGTTGGCTTTTACTATGGGGGTGTCCTTCTTACTGTAAAAAAGAATTGCCATAAGCACAGTTAATCCTACTCCAAACAGTGAGAAAAAGACTAGCACTATACCCATAACTTCTGTGAATGACAGAAACTCTACAGCCTTTAACACACATTTATTTTTCTGAGCATTAGACCAATATTCCCCTGGACACTGCTTGCAGTCATTTGAATCTGAAAAGAAAGTAATGATACTTATAGTTAGAAACAACTCATTTGCTAAGAAACTGCATCCAGAAACTGCAATCCAACAGTGGAAACACAAAAAGGAATGGTTTACTTTAAAATTGTGAAATGTGCTAAAGATTACCTGTCTCATTACTGATTTCTCCTTCTGCACATGGAATACAGTCATAACAGCAGAAAGGTCTTCCTTTCTGTGCAGCCTTCCTAGTGCCTGGAGGACAGCTCTCACAGCACACAGACCTTGGCTTCTACATAGACAAATACATTACTCTTAGTAATGTATACTGAATGATGAATGAAAATAGATTTGCTATAATTTCTCTACTGTTGCATATTTCGGTCTTTAAATGATGCAAAGATATCGGAACAAAATCATTCGAAAGTGCTTTTACAAGAAATAATCACCGTTACCACCACAGTACTGTCCTTTTGTTTAATACTGGCTCTGCACTGTGCTCTGCTGTTGCTTTTTTGACCATAGAGGAACCAAATGTTCTATCTTGTGAATAAAACAGGTGCAGATTGTTTATTTTTAAATGTATTCTTCTTACCTTTATGTCATTTGTAAAGGACAGTGCATGTATTTTACCAATTTGTTCTTCCAGTTTCAAGAAACTCTTTAGGCCAAACATGTTATTGCCCTTTACCTCTAGCTGTCCTCCAGCCCAGATTATGTTTTCAGTGTTGAGCACAAAGCGCTGATGAGGAGGAAATGAGACATCATAGTATCCCACTGGTTTAAATTGGACTGATCCATTTAAGTCTTTCTGCCAGTTTACAACTTCATATTGCGCTAATGTGGCACCGGTGCTATCAAACCACAAACGATCTCCCATCTTTACAGTGTAATTTATATTTTTCAGAGCCTCAACAACCTATTGAGAACAGGGCATTTTAAGACATTTTCAAACAGAAATAGGGCTATCCTCTTACTTTTCATTACCCTGCCGCTTATGTTTTACTTATTTTACCTGGTGTGGTTGTATTGTCAGGCCTTTCTCACAACCTGCTTGTTCTTTGCACTTGAGTAGACTGTGAAGTGAATGAGCCACAGCATAAATTGCTTTGTAGACATTGCTTGCATATCTTTGTTCAGGCTCATCTTCATTGTAGTTTTTCAGCACAAGTAGATCCTGATATTTGTTACAACTTAATGCATATTGAGAAACATTCCCCTCAGTCTGTGGGCATGGAAAAGTTGTTTCCCAGAATGCTTTCATAACATAATCTGCTAAACCTCCAATATCTACTTTTCTCACTCCAAACCCCAATGATCCTCCCAGCACACGAAAACTGTTTGGAATGATCAGATTCTCTGCAGTTATCCATCCTTCAACTCCAATCATTTGGAGGCCTGTAATGTTATGAATATTTAGCTGCTCAAGTAGCTTATACATTTCATTATTGGTAAGAAATGCAACAATCACTTTTGCAGTGCCTTTTTTTATTGTGTCTACTACTTTTTGTAGTTTTTCTGTCTCTGTTCGGTGGAATTTCACAGAGTACTCCACACAAATTCCTTCCTCCTGGGCTGTTTTCAGAAATATTGACATTCCATTGTTTCCATAGTCGTTGTCACCGTTCACAGTTCCCACCCAAGACCAGCCAAAATGTTTTACTATGTAAGCTAGTGCTCTGCTCTGGTGGTAATCACTAGCAATAGTCCTGAAGAAAGACGGATACTCTTTTCTGTTACTCAGACACTCACATGTGGCTGCATGACTTATCTGAGGAAAAAAGCAAACAGTTAAAAAGGCATTAGTATGGTGATTATGTCCAACTTCTGATGTTGTTTCACCTCACCACTGGAATTTTAAAGGGTCCTGTAAATCTGGACAGAATCATAGTAGCAGAAGACTCTGTTTCTCCTATGATAGTATGTATAGGAGACTGTCCACTGCATGTGTCTTCTGCTGTAAATTCTGGACCATTCATCAATGCCATAGTTGCACTCATTGAAGACATGCTTGAACCACAGCTATCATAAATTTTGTAGCCAATAGAAACATTTGGTAACAAACTTTGACTTTGGTTAATCTCCTCAATGGCGAAGATCATGGTCTGAACCATTTGAAACTCTCTTAGATTTACACTGTAAAAACATTAAACCAGTTTGTTAAACACAGACCCAAACACTTTATTTGTAAATCTTTTTAATTTAACTTGTAGTTCACACCTGAAATACATTAACATTCCACATGTTATATTATATTATTGATATTACATATTTGCTGATTATATAAAATAGTTTCCAAAGTAACTAACCTTGAGCATGATATAAGCGGAGGTTTTTGTGTAAACTCAAATAAAGGTAATTTCTCTATGCTGTGGACTGAAAAAAGTGCTCCAATAGTTACGTCTCCATCCTTGGATAACAACGGGTACTTTGGGTCCCCCATCATTCGGCAAAGATGCTTTTCTGCCTTTGCATGACATTGAAAGATAAGCAAGAGTGTGTAAAGAAAGACAGACATCGCAAAGATTGAGCTCCACTGTGGTCCCATGCAACTGACTTGATCAAATGTTTGCACTTTTATAGGAATAATTAATATGGATGATTGATTTGGTAATTTAGCCAATGAACTCATAGGGCAGAACATGTGTCAGGTCAAGTAAGGGTGCAATAGAGCCATGCTAATATGATAGAGTTTGATTTGTTTCACAAGGTAGTAAAATCTAATATCCAAATATGATTGTGTATTTTGTAGGTGGGTTTTTTATTATCAAAGGTTTTTTTCTTTCAGTTTATTTTTTTTACAATATATTACTTGTATAAAGTGTTTGTGAAGGAAAGTGTACATTTGAGTTTTTTAAGGATTTTTTTTAACGACTTCCAGTTTTCTTAAAGGTTTGTTTACCCAAACATGGAAATACTGTCATCAATTACTCACGTTGTTCCAAACCCATAAGATTTTTTTTTTTTTTTGACCGGTACGAAACTTGGTAAAGGTTTTGCCACTTGTTATGTAAATACTTACATTTTCTCATAGTTTTAAAGTAAAACATGTTTTGGAAAAGATATATTCCATATTAATATAGAAAATAGTATATTTGTGCATTTTTCCTTACAATAAACTTCTATAACTTTTTTTGTTAAAATAATACTCAGCAATAATCTGCTAAGTGTTTCCATTAAAAAGAGAAACGTGATTAGGGGGCGCTGTGGAGCATGGATAGTGAATAGATGCGTTGCTCACCTGCTCCTGCACTTAATTCAGAAATTACTGCACAATCTGATTTATGCACATATATTTGTTGTAAATATAAGTCTATAGTGCTTGCTAGCATGTCTTATTTAAATTTCAAATGTCTTAAAAAAGAATATGTGTTAGAGAAATAAAATCAATCATCCAATAATAATAATAATAATTAAAATTGAAACAATTATATTTTATTGCATTTGGAGAGTTATTCACCCAAAATGAAATGAAAACAATGGAAAAATTGAATGTACAATGGTGGGTTAAGCCATGCAGCGTTTGGTCCATATCACTGCAAAAACAGTTAACTACAGCATCCCACACATTTATATTTTCTTGAAATGCTTTTTTACATCATGGATAAGTCTACCTAAGACACCATTATAATGATGTACACCTAACCAGTGGTGGCACTCTATCATTTTGAGGTGAGTTTTCAAGGACTCAAGAGTACGGTTCCCTTTCAGTCGATAACGTCGGACGTAGTCGACGTCGACTGAATGGGGGATACCGCCCGGGAGCCTATCACCTTCGAGTACTATTGAACGAGCCAATGGAATTGGCGTGCGTGATTCGCATCACACACTCCACCCCCGCGGCGCGGGTATAAATACGGAAGTGGATGCACGCACTAGTTGCCTTTTGCTTTGGAGCCGATCGTTTGATGTCTCTGAGAGTGCTGTTGTTACAACGAGCGAGTGTGTCGGTGTTCTTCAGGAAGACCCTCCCAGTGCTGGTGGTTTCCACAGCGTGAGTGCAGTGGTGATCGCGAGCTTTGAGCTCTCAACTGCTGTTTTAACAGCAACAAATTCTAAAGGTTTGTGTGTGTTGACAGCTGGTTAGAGGGCGGAAAAGTGAGTGCTTCACTGTTTCAGTTCACTCTTCAGTGTTGCCGCGGTCATTCCCCTGTGTGGTCCGGCACTGGTGACGGGTCCTATTTCCTGAAAGAGCAACACGGGTGCCTTTGCGTCTTTTCAAGATGTCATTCCACCTGTGCGTTTCTGGATACGGTCACAATTGTTGCCTCACGTGTTTGAGCTGTATGTTTATGTGTATATAAATATGTATACATATATATTTATATGTTCAGCATGCTGAGGCAGCTTTTGTGGACGGCTCATGTTCTCATTGCGGGAATATGACTGTCGCGGTGTTGAGATCGAGATTTGCCTTCGTCTGCGAAGCGCGAGTCCCCATTACCATGCACCACCCCCGGGTGCCGTGTTGGATGGGTGATCGGAGGATAGTGTTGCGGCGATCTGCTGGGAGGTGTGTCTGCGTGTGGGTGCAGCACCCTTGGTTCTACATGCAGGACAGCGAGTGTGCAGCGCGCCTCAGCAGGTGAAAGAAATTACAATTACTAATTAGCAGAGACGCCAGAAAGCTTCAGACAATGGAAGCAGGGAAGTTTTTATTCAGCTTTGCAATGCAGCTAAGAACAGTGGAAGAAAGAAGATTTCGCTAAAGAATCACGGATAAAACTCGTGGGAAAAGGAAAAGATTGAAAGGGCTACCGGTAAGCTCACGTCTCTTTACTGGTCTCTGAGGACTGCAAATGGATTCTCTGGCTACGTAGTAGTCTGTATGGGCACGCGAAATGTGTGGTCTGTTAAGGGCATTGTTAATTGCACTATTAATAGGTTGAGGCTAAACATTTCTGTACATTGGGTAAACTTAGAATAACAGGTTAATGTAAGAAGAAATGGGGCTAAAAGTAGAGCTGGCTTTCAGGAGATGTAATGCCTCATTTACACTGTTTACCTGGGGTAAT
Organism: Rhinichthys osculus; assembly: GCA_029959095.1. Lineage (NCBI taxonomy): Eukaryota > Metazoa > Chordata > Actinopteri > Cypriniformes > Leuciscidae > Rhinichthys > Rhinichthys osculus. Next base: position 612,288 of record JARWKJ010000002.1, on the reverse strand, counting down.
AATGAAGTAATGGTTAATTCTAGGGACTGCAGATGAAAATTAGCCTGTATGGCTAAATCTGGCACATTTACATGTTGGACCTTGTACCCATGTTAATTAATGTGCACTGTCCCTTTAAATAAAGAAACTCAAACTCAAACTCAATTGATATGTTAAACCAACCGATCCTTTGCCTGATGTATTTTGCTGTCCTTTATTGTATTAGATGGGAAATATTGAACTTTATGTAATTTTTTATATTTGTATGTTTAAAGGGTTTTCACCTTCCTTGTTTACTGGTCAAATAAATTGAAGAACGAGTGAAATCCTGAGTCTGGTCAATTCCTTCCCGTGTCAAGTGTGGGAAGCCATGATGTTTTAAATACACTTGACAGATAGTGATGGATGTCTCGCCCGGTACCATTCCCTGTGGGCTCCTCACTCCTCCATCACACCGCAGCCGATGGAATTCCTGTTGAGCGTGCTGGTCCCTCTGTAATTGACCGATCAGCTGTTTCAATGGGGGTTCCCCCAGAGGATAAGATGTCGATAGCAGCATCGGAGGGTTAGCTGGCCTCTGGAGATGACGACTCGGCTGTGTTATCTCCCTCTGGGAGTGGTTCTCGCTGGTTCTCAGCTCGCCGCCCCAGTGCCTTTCTTTTCCGAAATGCATGGAGAGCTTTTTAGGTGGTGAACGCCACCTTTTTCTGCCAGAAACTGCCTGAATAGCTTTTCCCCCTCACTACCCTTGATGGAGGAACAGTGAAGGGTTGCGAGGTGTCCCTCCATTGGAGCGGTCTGTCATGACACAGGTGAACCTGTGTGTGGTGGCCGCTGCCTTTTGGGGGGATCCTCCCCCTCCCCTGGGTCCCAAGAGGGCTAGTCTGGCGGGTGTGACCCTGTATAGCCTTACACCCCTCAGACCCCCATTGGTCGCCAGCAGGCAGCTTGGTGCGTTCGAGGACCCGGTCATCCGCCTTCTCATGCGCCCCCTGCCACTAGTGGAGACAGGTAAGTGTTGCACAGGACACTAACACCACACTCTCCACTTTGCTGCCCCACCTCAGGCTAGGCTATCCCGCTCAAGTCAGTGATAATCATCACATTAGGTGTTGAGCAGACGTGCTCCTGAAAATCCAGTGATATTCATCACACTTAGTGTTGAGCAGTGCTCCTGACTTGTGCGTAGGAATGGGAATCGAGAACAGTGAATCGATTCCTTGGAACCGTTAGCATGCCTGGTTAACGATTCCGCTTATCGGTTCCGCTCGTTGCAAATGTGTCATGACGTCACACACGCGCTGTGTTGTTTTGGTTCAGAACGCAGCAAACATGGCATCGAGGCAGAAGCGCTCTAAAGTTTGATAATATTTCACGCGAAAAGACGACAATATATGAGGCGCCGTCTAGAGCTTAAATCAAACTTCATTCACGCACACATAGGCCTATATGAAACACTTGCATACACTACCTAGCCAAACATACATGTATACTGCTGAATGCGCAAACAAATACATATGAAATGCACAACGACACACCTAAAGTCGCTCACGCACATACTGTACACGCAAACTCTACACAAACACAAACTCTCCACGCACATACTGTACACGCAAACTCTACACACACACAAACTCTCCACGCACATACTCATATGAGACGCGCGCACGCTCACAAACTCTCCACACAAATAATCATATGAGACACGCGCGCGCTCACAAACTCTCCACGCACATACTCATATGAGACGCGCGCACACACAAACTCTCCACGCACATTCTCATATGAGATGAGAGCACACACACACAAACTCGCGCACATACTCAATGAGAGTATGACGCCGCCTTATAACAATACGGTCACTTGCAACATGTGTAAAATTTCCATTTCGTCAAAGGGGGGAACTACCTCCAATAGGCTATGCAGAAACACACAGCAATGCGTGTAAAATTATAGACTGCTTTTAAATGAACATTTTTTTTAAACAAAAATTGGCAGATTTTCATTTTCTTAATGGCATAAACAGACTTTAGTCCCATTAAACTTAAACTGGAATGTCACTGTTTCTATCACTGCGACTTCCCGAACAGGCGAACACACAAAATTGAAAATTGAGGATGCAGTGCATGTAATGCATCGAGATATCGAATTGAACTGAATCGATGACATGATAATCGTATTCGAAACGAACCGAGCCGTGAGACCAGTGTAGGTTCACACCCTAATACTCTGTGGTTTGTCTTCTGATCAGATATTAAAGCGAGTTAATACAAACAAACAATTTGTACTTCTTCCCTCACCCAATGAGA
>JARWKJ010000002.1:0-2500 GCA_029959095.1 Rhinichthys osculus | reverse complement strand
TTAGGGTTAGGGTTAGGGTTAGGGTTAGGGTTAGGGTTAGGGTTAGGGTTAGGGTTAGGGTTAGGGTTAGGGTTAGGGTTAGGGTTAGGGTTAGGGTTAGGGTTAGGGTTAGGGTTAGGGTTAGGGTTAGGGTTAGGGTTAGGGTTAGGGTTAGGGTTAGGGTTAGGGTTAGGGTTAGGGTTAGGGTTAGGGTTAGGGTTAGGGTTAGGGTTAGGGTTAGGGTTAGGGTTAGGGTTAGGGTTAGGGTTAGGGTTAGGGTTAGGGTTAGGGTTAGGGTTAGGGTTAGGGTTAGGGTTAGGGTTAGGGTTAGGGTTAGGGTTAGGGTTAGGGTTAGGGTTAGGGTTAGGGTTAGGGTTAGGGTTAGGGTTAGGGTTAGGGTTAGGGTTAGGGTTAGGGTTAGGGTTAGGGTTAGGGTTAGGGTTAGGGGTTAGGGTTAGGGTTAGGGTTAGGGTTAGGGTTAGGGTTAGGGTTAGGGTTAGGGTTAGGGTTAGGGTTAGGGTTAGGGTTAGGGTTAGGGTTAGGGTTAGGGTTAGGGTTAGGGTTAGGGTTAGGGTTAGGGTTAGGGTTAGGGTTAGGGTTAGGGTTAGGGTTAGGGTTAGGGTTAGGGTTAGGGTTAGGGTTAGGGTTAGGGTTAGGGTTAGGGTTAGGGTTAGGGTTAGGGTTAGGGTTAGGGTTAGGGTTAGGGTTAGGGTTAGGGTTAGGGTTAGGGTTAGGGTTAGGGTTAGGGTTAGGGTTAGGGTTAGGGTTAGGGTTAGGGTTAGGGTTAGGGTTAGGGTTAGGGTTAGGGTTAGGGTTAGGGTTAGGGTTAGGGTTAGGGTTAGGGTTAGGGTTAGGGTTAGGGTTAGGGTTAGGGTTAGGGTTAGGGTTAGGGTTAGGGTTAGGGTTAGGGTTAGGGTTAGGGTTAGGGTTAGGGTTAGGGTTAGGGTTAGGGTTAGGGTTAGGGTTAGGGTTAGGGTTAGGGTTAGGGTTAGGGTTAGGGTTAGGGTTAGGGTTAGGGTTAGGGTTAGGGTTAGGGTTAGGGTTAGGGTTAGGGTTAGGGTTAGGGTTAGGGTTAGGGTTAGGGTTAGGGTTAGGGTTAGGGTTAGGGTTAGGGTTAGGGTTAGGGTTAGGGTTAGGGTTAGGGTTAGGGTTAGGGTTAGGGTTAGGGTTAGGGTTAGGGTTAGGGTTAGGGTTAGGGTTAGGGTTAGGGTTAGGGTTAGGGTTAGGGTTAGGGTTAGGGTTAGGGTTAGGGTTAGGGTTAGGGTTAGGGTTAGGGTTAGGGTTAGGGTTAGGGTTAGGGTTAGGGTTAGGGTTAGGGTTAGGGTTAGGGTTAGGGTTAGGGTTAGGGTTAGGGTTAGGGTTAGGGTTAGGGTTAGGGTTAGGGTTAGGGTTAGGGTTAGGGTTAGGGTTAGGGTTAGGGTTAGGGTTAGGGTTAGGGTTAGGGTTAGGGTTAGGGTTAGGGTTAGGGTTAGGGTTAGGGTTAGGGTTAGGGTTAGGGTTAGGGTTAGGGTTAGGGTTAGGGTTAGGGTTAGGGTTAGGGTTAGGGTTAGGGTTAGGGTTAGGGTTAGGGTTAGGGTTAGGGTTAGGGTTAGGGTTAGGGTTAGGGTTAGGGTTAGGGTTAGGGTTAGGGTTAGGGTTAGGGTTAGGGTTAGGGTTAGGGTTAGGGTTAGGGTTAGGGTTAGGGTTAGGGTTAGGGTTAGGGTTAGGGTTAGGGTTAGGGTTAGGGTTAGGGTTAGGGTTAGGGTTAGGGTTAGGGTTAGGGTTAGGGTTAGGGTTAGGGTTAGGGTTAGGGTTAGGGTTAGGGTTAGGGTTAGGGTTAGGGTTAGGGTTAGGGTTAGGGTTAGGGTTAGGGTTAGGGTTAGGGTTAGGGTTAGGGTTAGGGTTAGGGTTAGGGTTAGGGTTAGGGTTAGGGTTAGGGTTAGGGTTAGGGTTAGGGTTAGGGTTAGGGTTAGGGTTAGGGTTAGGGTTAGGGTTAGGGTTAGGGTTAGGGTTAGGGTTAGGGTTAGGGTTAGGGTTAGGGTTAGGGTTAGGGTTAGGGTTAGGGTTAGGGTTAGGGTTAGGGTTAGGGTTAGGGTTAGGGTTAGGGTTAGGGTTAGGGTTAGGGTTAGGGTTAGGGTTAGGGTTAGGGTTAGGGTTAGGGTTAGGGTTAGGGTTAGGGTTAGGTTAGGGTTAGGGTTAGGGTTAGGGTTAGGGTTAGGGTTAGGGTTAGGGTTAGGGTTAGGGTTAGGGTTAGGGTTAGGGTTAGGGTTAGGGTTAGGGTTAGGGTTAGGGTTAGGGTTAGGGTTAGGGTTAGGGTTAGGGTTAGGGTTAGGGTTAGGGTTAGGGTTAGGGTTAGGGTTAGGGTTAGGGTTAGGGTTAGGGTTAGGGTTAGGGTTAGGGTTAGGGTTAGGGTTAGGGTAGGGTTAGGGTTAGGGTTAGGGTTAGGGTTAGGGTTAGGGTTAGGTTAGGTTAGATTAGGGTTAGGGTTAGGGTTAGGGTTAGAGGTTAGGGTTAGGGTTAGGGTTAGGGTTAGGGTTAGGGT